>CM070108.1:13242500-13493472 GCA_036178185.1 Liparis tanakae | reverse complement strand
AAGCAAATGATAGCAATAATCACCAATAATCAGCAATACATTGAGGAAAAACACCTGAGCAAAAGATCCCATAATATGATTAAAAACTGTGCCTCTGCTAATTAATGTTAGGCTTGTTCTGTCATTTTTTGCTACCATGTCAGAATTTGCTACCGGCTGCATAAACCGATAGGTGTGTATCGATTCATGCTACCCTATCTGATTGGATGTTATTCTACTATCAAAATATGCTTTTCTTTCAAAGTTCAATGTTGCACTTTTCATTGTTAAAGTGTATATCTTCAACACTAAATACCCTAATTATGAATCAGTGCTTTATTATGATAATGTGAACAAACTCATGTTTACAATAATTTGTTGACACAAAAGAAATAGCAACTGCTTATCACTCATTAATCTACATGTCATTACTACATATTATTAATACATGTACAATATACATGCTGAATGTACTTTTAACTAGGGAGATAATCGAGATTCTGATGATGTCACTCCCCGTTATCAGACGTGCATCGACAGGGTGGCAAAACATTATGGGCGTGTCAAAATAAACTCGGAAAATCGACTCAGCGCATGCACAATACCCAGAAGGTATCGGTCCTTGTCAAGTAGCAAGAAATGCCAGCACCCCAGGAGTGGGAGAGCCAAAGTTACCGACTTTAATTTCTATCATTTTTATGTGAGGCATGGTTTTTATTCCCTTCATTTAGTTTGGTTACAAACACAGGATTGTAAGCAAATGATAGCAATAATCACCAATAATCAGCAATACATTGAGGAAAAACACCTGAGCAAAAGATCCCATAATATGATTAAAAGCTGTGCCTCTGCTAATTAATGTTTGGCTTGCTAAAAAATCACAGCCTTGGTCCCGGTGTTCTGTCATTTTTTGCTGCCTTTTCAGAATTTGCTACCGGCTGCATAAACCGATAGGTGTGTATCGATTCATGCTACCCTATCTGATTGGATGTTATTCTAATATCAAAATATGCTTTTCTTTCAAAGTTCAATGTTGCACTTTTCACTGTTAAAGTGTTTATCTTCAACACTAAATACCCTAATAATAAATCAGTGCTTTATTATGATAATGTGAACAAACTCATGTTTACAATAATTTGTTGACATAAAAGAAATAGCAAATGCTTATCACTCATTAATCTACATGTCATTACTACATATTATTAATACCTGTACAATATACATGCTGAATGTACTTTTAACTAGGGAGATAATCGAGATTTTGATGATGTCACTCCCCATTATCAGACGTGCATCGACAAGGTGGCAAAACATTATGGGCGTGTCAAAATAAACTTGGAAAATCGACTCGGCGCATGCGCAATACCGCAAGGTATCGGTTCTTGACAAGTAGCAAGAAATGACAGAACACCGGGAGTGGGAGAGCCAAAGATAAAGACTTTAATTTCTGGCATTTTTATGTGAGGCATGGTTTTTATTCCCTTCATTTAGTTTGGTTGCAAACACAGGTTTGTAAGCAAATGATAGCAATAATCACCAATAATCAGCAATACATTGAGGAAAAACACCTGAGCAAAAGATCCCATAATATGATTAAAAGATGTGCCTCTGCTAATTAATTTTTGGCTTGCTTAAAAATCACAGCCTTGGTCCCGGTGTTCTGTAATTTTTTGCTACCTTGTCAGAATGTGCTACCGGCTGCATAAACCGATAGGTGTGTATCGATTCATGCTACCCTATCTGATTGGATGTTATTCTACTATCAAAATATGCTTTTCTTTCAAAGTTCAATGTTGCACTTTTCATTGTTAAAGTGTATATCTTCAACACTAAATACCCTAATAATAAACCAGTGCTTTATTATGATAATGTGAACAAACTCATGTTTACAATAATTTGTTGACACAAAAGAAATAGCAACTGCTTATCACTCATTAATCTACATGTCATTACTACATATTATTAATACCTGTACAATATACATGCTGAATGTACTTTTAACTAGGGAGATAATCGAGATTCTGATGATGTCACTCCCCGTTATCAGACGTGCATCGACAGGGTGGCAAAACATTATGGGCGTGTCAAAATAAACTCGGAAAATCGACTCAAGCGCATGCTAAATACCCATAAGGTCGGTTCTTGACAAGTAGCAAGAAATGACAGAACACCGGGAGTGGGAGAGCCAAAGATACCGACTTTAATTTCTGACATTTTTATGTGAGGCGTGGTTTTTATTCCCTTCATTTAGTTTGGTTGCAAACACAGGTTTGTAAGCAAATGATAGCAATAATCACCAATAATCAGCAATACATTGAGGAAAAACACCTGAGCAAAAGATCCCATAATATGATTAAAAGCTGTGCCTCTGCTAATTAATGTTAGGCTTGTTCTGTCATTTTTTGCTACCTTGTCAGAATTTCTACCGGCTGCATAAACCGATAGGTGTGTATCGATTCATGCTACCCTATCTGATTGGATGTTATTCTACTATCAAAATATGCTTTTCTTTAAAAGTTCAATGTTGCACTTTTCACTGTTAAAGTGTTTATCTTCAACACTAAATACCCTAATAATAAATCAGTGCTTTATTATGATAATGTGAACAAACTCATGTTTACAATAATTTGTTGACATAAAAGAAATAGCAAATGCTTATCACTCATTAATCTACATGTCATTACTACATATTATTAATACCTGTACAATATACATGCTGAATGTACTTTTAACTAGGGAGATAATCGAGATGTTGATGATGTCACTCCCCATTATCAGACACGCATCGACACGGTGGCAAAACATTATGGGTGTGTCAAAAAAAAATCGGAAAATCGACTCGGCGCATGCGCAATACCGCAAGGTATCGGTTCTTGACAAGTAGCAAGAAATGACAGAACACCGGGAGAGCCAAAGATACCGACTTTAATTTCTGACATTTTTATGTGAGGCATGGTTTTTATTCCCTTCATTTAGTTTGGTTGCAAACACAGGTTTGTAAGCAAATGATAGCAATAATCACCAATAATCAGCAATACATTGAGGAAAAACACCTGAGCAAAAGATCCCATAATATGATTAAAAGCTGTGCCTCTGCTAATTAATGTTTGGCTTGCTTAAAAATCACAGCCTTGGTCCCGGTGTTCTGTCATTTTTTGCTGCCTTGTCAGAATTTTCTACCGGCTGCATAAACCGATAGGTGTGTATCGATTCATGCTACCCTATCTGATTGGATGTTATTCTACTATCAAAATATGCTTTTCTTTCAAAGTTCAATGTTGCACTTTTCACTGTTAAATTGTTTATCTTCAACACTAAATACCCTAATAATAAACCAGTGCTTTATTATGATAATGTGAACAAACTCATGTTTACAATAATTTGACACAAAAGAAATAGCAACTGCTTATCACTCATTAATCTACATGTCATTACTACATATTATTATTACCTGTACAATATACATGCTGAATGTACTTTTAACTAGGGAGATAATCGAGATTCTGATGATGTCACTCCCCATTATCAGACGTGCATCGACAGGGTGGCAAAACATTATGGGCATGTCGAAATAAACTCGGAAAATCGACTCGACGCATGCGCAATACCGCAAGGTATCGGTTCTTGACAAGTAGCAAGAAATGACAGAACACCGGGAGTGGGAGAGCCAAAGATACTGACTTTAATTTCTGACATTTTTATGTGAGGCATGGTTTTTATTCCCTCATTTAGTTTGGTTGCAAACACAGGTTTGTAAGCAAATGATAGCAATAATCACCAATAATCAGCAATACATTGAGGAAAAACACCTGAGCAAAAGATCCCATAATATGATTAAAAGCTGTGCCTCTGCTAATTAATGTTTGGCTTGCTTAAAAATCACAGCCTTGGTCCCGGTGTTCTGTCATTTTTTGCTGCCTTGTCAGAATTTTCTACCGGCTGCATAAACCGATAGGTGTGTATCGATTCATGCTACCCTATCTGATTGGATGTTATTCTACTATCAAAATATGCTTTTCTTTCAAAGTTCAATGTTGCACTTTTCACTGTTAAATTGTTTATCTTCAACACTAAATACCCTAATAATAAACCAGTGCTTTATTATGATAATGTGAACAAACTCATGTTTACAATAATGTGTTGACACAAAAGAAAAAGGAAATGCTTATCACTTATTAATCTACATGTCATTACTACATATTAATACCTGTACAATATACATGCTGAATGTACTTTTAACTAGGGAGATAATCGAGATTTTGATGATGTCACTCCCCGTTATCAGACGTGCATCGACACGATGGCAAAACATTATGGGTGTGTCAAAAAAAAATCGGAAAATCGACTCGGCGCATGCGCAATACCGCAAGGTATCGGTTCTTGACAAGTAGCAAGAAATGACAGAACACCGGGAGAGGGAGAGCCAAAGATACCGACTTTAATTTCTGACATTTTTATGTGAGGCATGGTTTTTATTCCCTTCATTTAGTTTGGTTGCAAACACAGGTTTGTAAGCAAATGATAGCAATAATCACCAATAATCAGCAATACATTGAGGAAAAACACCTGAGCAAAAGATCCCATAATATGATTAAAAGCTGTGCCTCTGCTAATTAAAGTTTGGCTTGCTTAAAAATCACAGCCTTGGTCCCGGTGTTCTGTCATTTTTTGCTGCCTTGTCAGAATTTGCTACACGCTGCATGAACCGATAGGTGTGTATCGATTCATGCTACCCTATCTGATTGGATGTTATTCTACTATCAAAATATGCTTTTCTTTCAAAGTTCAATGTTGCACTTTTCACTGTTAAAGTGTTTATCTTCAACACTAAATACCCTAATAATAAACCAGTGCTTTATTATGATAATGTGAACAAACTCATGTTTACAATAATTTGTTGACACAAAAGAAATAGCAAATGCTTATCACTCATTAATCTACATGTCATTACTACATATTATTAATACCTGTACAATATACATGCTGAATGTACTTTTAACTAGGGAGATAATCGAGATTTTGATGATGTCACTCCCCATTATCAGACGTGCATCGACAGGGTGGCAAAACATTATGGGCGTGTCAAAAAAACTCGGAAAATCGACTCCACGCATGCGCAATACCACAAGGTATCGGTTCTTGACAAGTAGCATGAAATGACAGAACACCGGGAGTGGGAGAGCCAAAGATACCGACTTTAATTTCTGACATTTTTATGTGAGGCATGTTTTTTATTCCCTTCATTTAGTTTGGTTGCAAACAGGTTTGTAAGCAAATGATAGCAATAATCACCAATAATCAGCAATACATTGAGGAAAAACACCTGAGCAAAAGATCCCATAATATGATTAAAAGATGTGCCTCTGCTAATTAATGTTAGGCTTGTTCTGTCATTTTTTGCTACCTTGTCAGAATTTGCTACCGGCTGCATAAACCGATAGGTGTGTATCGATTCATGCTACCCTATCTGATTGGATGTTATTCTACTATCAAAATATGCTTTTCTTTCAAAGTTCAATGTTGCACTTTTCACTGTTAAAGTGTATATCTTCAACACTAAATACCCTAATAATAAATCAGTGCTTTATTATGATAATGTGAACAAACTCATGTTTACAATAATTTGTTGACACAAAAGAAATAGCAACTGCTTATCACTCATTAATCTACATGTCATTACTACATATTATTAATACCTGTACAATATACATGCTGAATGTACTTTTAACTAGGGAGATAATCGAGATTCTGATGATGTCACTCCCCGTTATCAGACGTGCATCGACAGGGTGGCAAAACATTATGGGCGTGTCAAAAAAACTCGGAAAATCGACTCGACGCATGCGCAATACCACAAGGTATCGGTTCTTGACAAGTAGCATGAAATGTCAGAAGGCCTGGCGAAGGGGAGCCAAAGATACCGACTTTAATTTCTGACATTTTTATGTGAGGCATGGTTTTTATTCCCTTCATTTAGTTTGGTTGCAAACACAGGTTTGTAAGCAAATGATAGCAATAATCACCAATAATCAGCAATACATTGAGGAGAAACACCTGAGCAAAAGATCCCATAATATGATTAAAAGCTGTGCCTCTGCTAATTAATGTTTGGCTTGCTTAAAAATCACAGCCTTGGTCCCGGTGTTCTGTCATTTTTTGCTGCCTTGTCAGAATTTGCTACCGGCTGCATAAACCGATAGGTGTGTATCGATTCATGCTACCCTATCTGATTGGATGTTATTCTACTATCAAAATATGCTTTTCTTTCAAAGTTCAATGTTGCACTTTTCACTGTTAAAGTGTTTATCTTCAACACTAAATACCCTAATAATAAACCAGTGCTTTATTATGATAATGTGAACAAACTCATGTTTACAATAATTTGTTGACACAAAAGAAATAGCAAATGCTTATCACTCATTAATCTACATGTCATTACTACATATTATTAATACCTGTACAATATACATGCTGAATATACTTTTAACTAGGGAGATAATCGAGATTTTGATGATGTCACTCCCCATTATCAGACGTGCATCGACAGGGTGGCAAAACATTATGGGCGTGTCAAAAAAACTCGGAAAATCGACTCCACGCATGCGCAATACCACAAGGTATCGGTTCTTGACAAGTAGCATGAAATGACAGAACACCGGGAGTGGGAGAGCCAAAGATACCGACTTTAATTTCTGACATTTTTATGTGAGGCATGTTTTTTATTCCCTTCATTTAGTTTGGTTGCAAACAGGTTTGTAAGCAAATGATAGCAATACTCAGCAATAATCAGCAATACATTGAGGAGAAACACCTGAGCAAAAGATCCCATAATATGATTAAAAGCTGTGCCTCTGCTAATTAATGTTTGGCTTGTTCTGTCATTTTTTGCTACCTTGTCAGAATTTGCTACCGGCTGCATAAACCGATAGGTGTGTATCGATTCATGCTACCCTATCTGATTGGATGTTATTCTACTATCAAAATATGCTTTTCTTTCAAAGTTCAATGTTGCACTTTTCACTGTTAAAGTGTATATCTTCAACACTAAATACCCTAATAATAAATCAGTGCTTTATTATGATAATGTGAACAAACTCATGTTTACAATAATTTGTTGACACAAAAGAAATAGCAACTGCTTATCACTCATTAATCTACATGTCATTACTACATATTATTAATACCTGTACAATATACATGCTGAATGTACTTTTAACTAGGGAGATAATCGAGATTCTGATGATGTCACTCCCCGTTATCAGACGTGCATCGACAGGGTGGCAAAACATTATGGGCGTGTCAAAATAAACTCTGAAAATCGACTCGACGCATGCGCAATACCGCAAGGTATCGGTTCTTGACAAGTAGCATGAAATGACAGAACACCGGGAGTGGGAGATCCAAAGATACCGACTTTAATTTCTGACATTTTTATGTGAGGCATGTTTTTTATTCCCTTCATTTAGTTTGGTTGCAAACAGGTTTGTAAGCAAATGATAGCAATACTCAGCAATAATCAGCAATACATTGAGGAGAAACACCTGAGCAAAAGATCCCATAATATGATTAAAAGCTGTGCCTCTGCTAATTAATGTTTGGCTTGTTCTGTCATTTTTTGCTACCTTGTCAGAATTTGCTACCGGCTGCATAAACCGATAGGTGTGTATCGATTCATGCTACCCTATCTGATTGGATGTTATTCTACTATCAAAATATGCTTTTCTTTCAAAGTTCAATGTTGCACTTTTCACTGTTAAAGTGTATATCTTCAACACTAAATACCCTAATAATAAATCAGTGCTTTATTATGATAATGTGAACAAACTCATATTTACAATAATTTGTTGACACAAAAGAAATAGCAACTGCTTATCACTCATTAATCTACATGTCATTACTACATATTATTAATACCTGTACAATATACATGCTGAATGTACTTTTAACTAGGGAGATAATCGAGATTCTGATGATGTCACTCCCCGTTATCAGACGTGCATCGACAGGGTGGCAAAACATTATGGGCGTGTCAAAAAAACTCGGAAAATCGACGACGGCGCATAATACCGCAAGGTATCGGTTCTTGACAAGTAGCATGAAATGACAGAACACCGGGAGAGGGAGAGCCAAAGATACCGACTTTAATTTCTGACATTTTTATGTGAGGCATGGTTTTTATTCCCTTCATTTAGTTTGGTTGCAAACACAGGTTTGTAAGCAAATGATAGCAATAATCACCAATAATCAGCAATACATTGAGGAAAAACACCTGAGCAAAAGATCCCATAATATGATTAAAAGCTGTGCCTCTGCTAATTAATGTTTGGCTTGCTTAAAAATCACAGCCTTGGTCCCGGTGTTCTGTCATTTTTTGCTGCCTTGTCAGAATTTTCTACCGGCTGCATAAACCGATAGGTGTGTATCGATTCATGCTACCCTATCTGATTGGATGTTATTCTACTATCAAAATATGCTTTTCTTTCAAAGTTCAATGTTGCACTTTTCACTGTTAAAGTGTTTATCTTCAACACTAAATACCCTAATAATAAACCAGTGCTTTATTATGATAATGTGAACAAACTCATGTTTACAATAATTTGTTGACACAAAAGAAATAGCAACTGCTTATCACTCATTAATCTACATGTCATTACTACATATTATTAATACCTGTACAATATACATGCTGAATGTAATTTTAACTAGGAGATAATCGAGATTTTGATGATGTCACTCACCGTTATCAGACGTGCATCGACAGGGTGGCAAAACATTATGGGCGTGTCAAAAAGAACTCGGAAAAATGACTCGGCGAATGCGCAATACCACAAGGTATCGGTTCTTGACAAGTAGCATGAAATGACAGAACACCGGGAGTGGGAGAGCCAAAGATACCGACTTTAATTTCTGACATTTTTATGTGAGGCATGGTTTTTATTCCCTTCATTTAGTTTGGTTGCAAACACAGGTTTGTAAGCAAATGATAGCAATAATCACCAATAATCAGCAATACATTGAGGAAAAACACCTGAGCAAAAGATCCCATAATATGATTAAAAGCTGTGCCTCTGCTAATTAATGTTTGGCTTGCTTAAAAATCACAGCCTTGGTCCCGGTGTTCTGTCATTTTTTGCTGCCTTGTCAGAATTTGCTACCGGCTGCATAAACCGATAGGTGTGTATCGATTCATGCTACCCTATCTGATTGGATGTTATTCTACTATCAAAATATGCTTTTCTTTCAAAGTTCAATGTTGCACTTTTCACTGTTAAAGTGTTTATCTTCAACACTAAATACCCTAATAATAAACCAGTGCTTTATTATGATAATGTGAACAAACTCATGTTTACAATAATTTGTTGACACAAAAGAAATAGCAACTGCTTATCACTCATTAATCTACATGTCATTACTACATATTATTAATACCTGTACAATATACATGCTGAATGTACTTTTAACTAGGGAGATAATCGAGATTTTGATGATGTCACTCACCGTTATCAGACGTGCATCGACAGGGTGGCAAAACATTATGGGCGTGTCAAAAAACTCGGAAAATCGACTCGCACTCCAATAATACCACAAGGTATCGGTTCTTGACAAGTAGCATGAAATGACAGAACACCGGGAGTGGGAGAGCCAAAGATACCGACTTTAATTTCTGACATTTTTATGTGAGGCATGTTTTTTATTCCCTTCATTTAGTTTGGTTGCAAACAGGTTTGTAAGCAAATGATAGCAATACAATAATCAGCAATAATCAGCAATACATTGAGGAGAAACACCTGAGCAAAAGATCCCATAATATGATTAAAAGCTGAGCCTCTGCTAATTAATGTTTGGGTTGTTCTGTCATTTTTTGCTACCTTGTCAGAATTTGCTACCGGCTGCATAAACCGATAGGTGTGTATCGATTCATGCTACCCTATCTGATTGGATGTTATTCTAATATCAAAATATGCTTTTCTTTCAAAGTTCAATGTTGCACTTTTCACTGTTAAAGTGTTTATCTTTGACACTAAATACCCTAATAATAAACCAGTGCTTTATTATGATAATGTGAACAAACTCATGTTTACAATAATTTGTTGACACAAAAGAAATAGCAACTGCTTATCACTCATTAATCTACATGTCATTACTACATAGTATTAATACCTGTACAATATACATGCTGAATTTACTTTTAACTAGGGAGATAATCGAGATTCTGATGATGTCACTCCCCATTATCAGGCGTGCATCGACAGGGTGGCAAAACATTATGGGCGTGTCAAAATAAACTTGGAAAATCGACTCGACGCATGCGCAATACCGCAAGGTATCGGTTCTTGACAAGTAGCATGAAATGACAGAACACCGGGAGTGGGAAAGCCAAAGATACCGACTTTAATTTCTGACATTTTTATGTGAGGCATGTTTTTTATTCCCTTCATTTAGTTTGGTTGCAAACACAGGTTTGTAAGCAAATGATAGCAATCCTCAGCAATAATCAGCAATACATTGAGGAGAAACACCTGAGCAAAAGATCCCATAATATGATTAAAAGCTGTGCCTCTGCTAATTAATGTTTGGCTTGCTTAAAAATCACAGCCGTGGTCCCGGTATTCTGTCATTTTTTGCTACCTTGTCAGAATTTGCTACCGGCTGCATGAACCGATAGGTGTGTATCGATTCATGCTACCCTATCTGATTGGATGTTATTCTACTATCAAAATATGCTTTTCTTTCAAAATTCAATGTTGCACTTTTCACTGTTAAAGTGTTTATCTTCAACACTTAATACCCTAATAATAAATCAGTGCTTTATTATGATAATGTGAACAAACTCATGTTTACAATAATTTGTTGACACAAAAGAAATAGCAACTGCTTATCACTCATTAATCTACATGTCATTACTTCATATTATTAATACCTGTACAATATACATGCTGAATGTACTTTTAACTAGGGAGATAATCGAGATGTTGATGATGTCACTCCCCATTATCAGACGTGCATCGACAGGGTGGCAAAACATTATGGGTGTGTCAAAAAAAATCGGAAAATCGACTCGGCTTATGCGCAATACCACAAGGTATCGGTTCTTGACAAGTAGCAAGAAATGACAGAACACCGGAAGTGGGAGAGCCAAAGATAAAGACTTTAATTTCTGACATTTTTATGTGAGGCATGGTTTTTATTCCCTTCATTTAGTTTGGTTGCAAACACAGGATTGTAAGCAAATGATAGCAATAATCACCAATAATCAGCAATACATTGAGGAAAAACACCTGAGCAAAAGATCCCATAATATGATTAAAAGCTGTGCCTCTGCTAATTAATGTTTGGCTTGCTTAAAAATCACAGCCGTGGTCCCGGTATTCTGTCATTTTTTGCTACCTTGTCAGAATTTGCTACCGGCTGCATGAACCGATATAGGTGTGTATCGATTCATGCTACCCTATCTGATTGGATGTTATTCTACTATCAAAATATGCTTTTCTTTCAAAGTTCAATGTTGCACTTTTCACTGTTAAAGTGTTTATCTTTGACACTAAATACCCTAATAATAAACCAGTGCTTTATTATGATAATGTGAACAAACTCATGTTTACAATAATTTGTTGACACAAAAGAAATAGCAACTGCTTATCACTCATTAATCTACATGTCATTACTACATATTATTAATACCTGTACAATATACATGCTGAATGTACTTTTAACTAGGGAGATAATCGAGATTCTGATGATGTCACTCCCCGTTATCAGACGTGCATCGACAGGGTGGCAAAACATTATGGGCGTGTCAAAATAAACTCGGAAAATCGACTCGACGCATGCGCAATACCGCAAGGTATCGGTTCTTGACAAGTAGCAAGAAATGACAGAACACCGGGAGTGGGAGAGCCAAAGATAAAGACTTTAATTTCTGACATTTTTATGTGAGGCATGGTTTTTATTCCCTTCATTTAGTTTGGTTGCAAACACAGGTTTGTAAGCAAATGATAGCAATAATCACCAATAATCAGCAATACATTGAGGAAAAACACCTGAGCAAAAGATCCCATAATATGATTAAAAGCTGTGCCTCTGCTAATTAATGTTTGGCTTGCTTAAAAATCACAGCCTTGGTCCCGGTGTTCTGTCATTTTTTGCTGCCTTGTCAGAATTTGCTACCGGCTGCATAAACCGATAGGTGTGTATCGATTCATGCTACCCTATCTGATTGGATGTTATTCTACTATCAAAATATGCTTTTCTTTCAAAGTTCAATGTTGCACTTTTCACTGTTAAAGTGTTTATCTTTGACACTAAATACCCTAATAATAAACCAGTGCTTTATTATGATAATGTGAACAAACTCATGTTTACAATAATTTGTTGACACAAAAGAATTAGCAACTGCTTATCACTCATTAATCTACATGTCATTACTACATATTATTAATACCTGTACAATATACATGCTGAATGTACTTTTAACTAGGGAGATAATCGAGATTCTGATGATGTCACTCCCCGTTATCAGACGCATCGACAGGGTGGCAAAACATTATGGGCGTGTCAAAATAAACTTGGAAAATCGACCTAATACCAATACAAGGTATCGGTTCTTGACAAGTAGCATGAAATGACAGAACACCGGAGTGGGAGAGCCAAAGATACCGACTTTAATTTCTGACATTTTTATGTGAGGCATGGTTTTTATTCCCTTCATTTAGTTTGGTTGCAAACACAGGTTTGTAAGCAAATGATAGCAATACTCAGCAATAATCAGCAATACATTGAGGAGAAACACCTGAGCAAAAGATCCCATAATATGATTAAAAGCTGTGCCTCTGCTATTTAATGTTTGGCTTGCTTAAAAATCACAGCCTTGGTCCCGGTGTTCTGTCATTTTTTGCTGCCTTGTCAGAATTTGCTACCGGCTGCATAAACCGATAGGTGTGTATCGATTCATGCTACCCTATCTGATTGGATGTTATTCTACTATCAAAATATGCTTTTCTTTCAAAGTTCAATGTTGCACTTTTCACTGTTAAAGTGTTTAACTTCAACACTAAATACCCTAATAATAAACCAGTGCTTTATTATGATAATGTGAACAAACTCATGTTTACAATAATTTGTTGACACAAAAGAAATAGCAACTGCTTATCACTCATTAATCTACATGTCATTACTACATATTATTACTACTTGTACAATATACATGCTAAATGTACTTTTAACTAGGGAGATAATCGAGATTCTGATGATGTCACTCCCCGTTATCAGACGTGCATCGACAGGGTGTCAAAACATTATGGGCGTGTCAAAAAAAACTCGGAAAATAGACTTGGCGCATGCGCAATACCACAAGGTATAGGTTATTGACAAGTAGCATGAAATGACAGAACACCGGGAGTGGGAGAGCCAAAGATACCGACTTTAATTTCTGACATTTTTATGTGAGGCATGGTTTTTATTCCCTTCATTTAGTTTGGTTGCAAACACAGGTTTGTCAGCAAATGATAGCAATAATCAGCAATACATTGAGGAGAAACACCTGAGCAAAAGATCCCTTAAAATGATTAAAAGCTATGCCTCTGCTAATTAATGTTCGGCTTGCTTAAAAATCACAGCCGTGGTCCCGGTGTTCTGTCATTTTTTGCTGCCTTGTCAGAATTTGCTACCCACTGCATAAACCGATAGGTGTGTATCGATTCATGCTACCCTATCTGATTGGATGTTATTCTACTATCAAAATATGCTTTTCTTTCAAAGTTCAATGTTGCACTTTTCACTGTTAGTGTTTGTCTTCAACACCAAATACCCAAATAATAAACCAGTGCTTTATTATGATAATGTGAACAAACTCATGTTTACAATAATTTGTTGACACAAAAGAAATAGCAACTGCTTATCACTCATTAATCTACATGTCATCACTACATATTATTACTACCTGTACAATATACATGCTGAATGTACTTTTAACCATGGAAATAATCGGCATTTTGATGATGTCACTCCCCGTTATCAGATGTGCATCGACAGGGTGGCAAAACATTATGGGCGTGTCAAAAAAAACTCGGAAAATAGACTTGGCGCATGCGCAATACCACAAGGTATAGGTTCTTGACAAGTAGCATGAAATGACAGAACACCGGGAGTGGGAGAGCCAAAGATACCGACTTTAATTTCTGACATTTTTATGTGAGGCATGGTTTTTATTCCCTTCATTTAGTTTGGTTGCAAACACAGGTTTGTAAGCAAATGATAGCAATAATCAGCAATAATCAGCAATACATTGAGGAGAAACACCTGAGCAAAAGATCCCATAATATGATTAAAAGCTGTGCCTCTGCTATTTAATGTTTGGCTTGCTTAAAAATCACAGCCTTGGTCCCGGTGTTCTGTCATTTTTTGCTGCCTTGTCAGAATTTGCTACCGGCTGCATAAACCGATAGGTGTGCATAAACCGATTGGTGTGTATCGATTCATGCTACTCTATCTGATTGGATGTTATTCTACTATCAAAATATGCTTTTCTTTCAAAGTTCAATGTTGCACTTTTCACTGTTAAAGTGTTTATCTTCAACACTAAATACCCTGATAATAAACCAGTGCTTTATTATGATAATGTGAACAAACTCATGTTTACAATAATGTGTTGACACAAAAGAAATAGCAACTGCTTATCACTCATTAATCTAGAGAAACACCTGAGCAAAAGATCCCATAATATGATTAAAAGCTATGCCTCTGCTAATTAATGTTCGGCTTGCTTAACTCTCCCGTTGTCCTCGGGTCAATCTGACCCGCTTCACTGTATATACACACGTCGCAGGGATATAATAACCCGCTCACTCACCGTGTTCAGCGTACTCGGCCTAACTCGTTCCCCGTGTCTGATCGAGAAACATGCAACGCTCTGCACTTGGCATTCTGCTCACAGTGTAGTCCCACACTCGGACGAGACTTGAATTTCGAACCCCTCTGTGGTGTACGGCAATCAGAGTCACCTATGCTTTGTATTGCTTGAAATAATATGTCTCGTCGAGTGAAAATAAGAAACAGCCCCTGCGTTTACGAGGGAAGGCTTGAAATTGACAGACACACACCGAGGTGCCCACTACATGTAGGCAGACGAGGCTCGCGGACCCGATCTGATCATTTTTACCATTAGCCATTCCTCCACAGTCAATGTGCAAGGTCAAATAAAGTTGTTTGACAAGTCACATAATGTATACACCGTCAAACAATCTTTTTTAGTTTTTCGGACGGCCAAGCAATGTCCACAGCCGTGGGAAACAATGTGGGAGGTTTCCGTACACAAACAATTTTTATTTCGCACAGGCTATAACTTTTTCCAACAGCAGATGTCGCCGTCGGTCATTAACCCTCCCGTTGTCCTCAGGTGAATCTGACCGGCTTCACTGTATATACACAAGCCTCTACCCCCCCTCCCCCCGTCCTCTGGGTCAAAAAGACCCAGCTCTGGGTCGGAGCGAGCCCGCCATCGCCCTCGGGTCAATCTGACCCGCTTCACCGTTTATACACACGTACATATGCGAAATACAAGCCTCTACCCCCCCCCCCCCCCCCCCCTGTCCTATGGGTCAAAAAGACCCAGCTCTGGGTCGGAGCAATCCCGGCGTCGCCGTCAGTCACTAACCCTACACTCAAAAAAATGATTTGGTGGTGTTCTAAATTCTACGTAATTAATTAGTTTATATTCTACATTGTATTAATACAATTCACTGATTACTAGACTTTATTAAGTAAAAGTTACACATTTTAATCATACAATAAATTAACTCTGCGGGAAGAGTAAATGTTACTCCCCAATTTCTCATACTGTTTACATGTTATATAATAACTGAACATGAACTGAAAAAGGTAAGTACATTTTAATTAATCAAAACTAGGGCTGTCAATCGATTAAAAAAAATTAACTAATCGCACATTTTGAAATTCATTAATCGTGATTAATCGCAAATATCGTTTTTTTTTCTTCTAAAGACTAAATCTTCTAAATGAAGCAGTAATCACTTCAGACAGTGTGTATTTTAAACACTTGATTGATAGTATTTGCTGTTAAAGACAACTTCACACAGAGATGTGTTTCAGAGAGGCTCCTACCTATAAAGGGCCAGCCAGGTATTTAATATTGTGTATGATAAATTGTTTCTTCAGTGAAACATCAGATTAGTAAAACAAGGTGAATTAGAAACACATTGGTCCTGTCATCTTTACAGCAGCAGAACCAGTGGCCTATAGGAAACTGACTCGCATTCACATGTGTCACTCTGGAGGCTGGGGGCATTTTATACATTTTACAAAAATATTTTAATTCACCTTTTAAAGCCTTTTGCATATGACACACAACCCCACGTGTTCTACATCAAACATTCCAGAACAATCTCATTTCTATATGAAGCTCATTGTCCTCCTCGTGTTCTGTCTTCTCTGACTGACAGGCTGCTAATGAGCCTCACCTGTGAGGTGGGCGGGCCTTGTGATTTACTGAGTGTTCATTGGGTTTTTTTTCCGCAAAGTGTTGACAGACAAACGGATTGACAAATCACGGTGAAGGGTTTCGTGTGACGAGTTCTCTCTGTGCCGCGTCACCGACACGTCACCCCTCTGTGTGCCTGTGGAGCGGAGCAGACGAGAGGAAGGAGCGCTGGAGGAAACCCGAGTTATTAATCCACGAGTTTAAACTGATTTCTGCTCGGTACTTTCGCAGAAAACTCATAGTTTTAAAAACGGAAACCGTGTGAGACACACTGCCGTGGCTTGACACTCAGAAAAGTGCAAAAACATCAACGAACACCGGAAATAAACAAAGTTGCGTTAATTGCGTTAAAATATTTTAGTGCGTTAACGCAGACAAATTAATCGCATAGATTAACGCGTTAACACTGACAGCCCTAATCAAAACGTCTATCGTGTTTGAATCAATTGACCCGTGCAATCTGCATTCACTCCAGCACTCGATCACTCCCTCGTTAGTCCCTCATTCCCTTCACCTGGTCCTCACGCCCTTCTCACCTGCAGCCCATCCCCTCGTTAGTCCCTCACTATTCAGCTCCCTCACTTCCACTTGTGCTCTGCCAGATCGTCTTGTGTTGCAGACCAAGCCCTTGAGCGGTCCACTGTGTGCTCATTGATTTGTTCTGTTTCGTTCCTGACAATACTTTAAGTGAAGCATCTTTATCAGCATTTTCTGTCTCCTGAGTCGTGCGTTTGGGTCCACCCTAAATCCCGCCTTGACAAGTACTGCCAAAGCTTGCATGTTGCTTATGGGGCTTGTTTACGCCATGAACCTTGCTTACCCTCCAGCATTGCGTTAAACAAGTGTGAATCCTAAGTGTGAACTTCTCGACACTGAATTTTTTGTTAAGAAAAACAAGAGTTTTTATAAAATGTAATGTTTTATTTGTTGACAAAATAAAGGATTTGAATTACATTGTGGCTGTGATTTGTGATGTATAACAATTAACATTCATCAATAGAGTATTAAGAACATATACATAATTATAATAAGTAATGTAATATCATACAATTAACTAATTGCAAATGAAAAAGTATAATAAAATCTACTTAGCTCTAAATGATAGTTTACTTAATAATTTCATAACATTGAAATTCCTATCTGTGAAAAATTTAAGAAGACTTTACTTAATTAGCTAAATAAATATTACTCATGTTTAAGCATAATTAAGTAACAGTTACTTAGTATTTTCATGGTTATTTAGTCTAAAATTAAGTAAGTTATGCTTAACCCTGTCTAGTAGGATTTACTTCAACAGTAAAAGTTACGTGGTGTCGGCGGCGGCGGCGGCGGCGGCGGCGGCGGCGGCGGCGGCGGCGGCGGCGGTGGCGGTCTGGAAAGAAAAGTGCAGATCGTTCGCACCCCAACAGCTGTTCCAACTCGTCCCTTTTGGTAGGCGCTACAGAAGAGCGCTGTGAGCTCAGTAAAAAAAAACACCCAAAAAATAACACGCGTAACACACATAAAAAATATCCCCGAGCATACACACAGGAAACGGCTTCTCGATCAGACGCGTTGACGCGCGTGCACCACTTTCACCACTTTCTCTCTGCGCAATAATGAAAACCACCGTAATAATAATAATTATAATAATAATAATAATAATAATAGTAATTATTATTATTATTTTAATAATAACGTCTTTCTTTTCCTACACGTTGCACGTACACCAGCGGCTGCAAAAAACATTGCTTCGCCAAACACGTTCGAGGTTCACGTGAAATTCACAAAAGATTGACGCGGGGAGGAGAAAAGAAAAAAAAAGGTGCCGCCTCGCGCCGGGGCTCTCCAATGATGATCACAGGACACGGGACTTAAAAAAAATATATATTTATTTCAAACTTTTGCTTTATTCGATTCGGTCATTATCTGCAGCGTTACAAGCAAAGACGGGGCGTGGGAGCGGGCGTACGCGCACCTCAGCTCTTTTGTTCTCCGGTTAATAATACGCAACGTTTCCGTCGTCCCCTCGAGTCAAAATAACGACTCGACGCGTAGACGACGCGTACTACTAACGCCGTCTTTGGTTGCCCGGTGGTGTCCAGCCGCCTCTGCTGCTCCCGCTCGCCGCTTGTCGCTGCTGCCTCGGCTACCGCCTCTGCTCCCTCTCGCCGCTCGTCACTGCTGCTGCTGCTGCTACTCGCCACTCGCTCGCCTCTGCTCGCCTTGCCTCTGATCCCGCTCGCTGCTCCCGCTCGCTGCTCCCCCTCGCTGCTCCCGCTCGCTGCTCCCCCTCGCTGCTCCCGCTCACTGCCTCTGCTCGCCTCTGCTCCCGCTCGCTGCCTCTGCTCGCCTCTGCTCCCGCTCGCTGCCTCTGCTCGCTTCAGTTCCCGTTCGCTCTTCCTGCTCGCTGCTGCTGCTGCTCGCCGCCTCTGCTCCCTGCCTCTGCTCGCCTCGTCTCGCCTCTGCCTCTGCTCCCGCTCGCCGCTCGCTGCCTCTGCTCGCCTCGCCTCTGCTCGCCTCGCCTCTGCCTCTGCTCCCGCTTGCTGCTGCTGCTCGCTCGCTGCTGCTGCTGCCGCCTCTGCTCGCCGCCATTTCCTCTCGCTGCTACTCCTCGCCTCTGCTCCTGCTTGCTCCTGCTCGCCTCACCTCTGCCTCTGCTCTTGCTCCCCCGCTCGCTGCCTCTGCTTGCTCACTGCTGCTTGCTGCTCCTGCTCGCTGCTGCTGCTGGTGCCTCCGCTCGCCGCTCCCGCTCGCCGCTTGCTCGCTGCCTCTGCTCGCTGCCTCTGCTCGCTGCCTCTGCCTCTGCTCCTGCTTGATCCTGCTCGCCTCTGCTCCCGCTTGCTGCTTGCTCGCTGCTGCTTGCTGCTGCTCCTGCTCCTGCTCGCTGCTGCTGCTGCCTCTGCTCGCTGCCTCTGCTCACGCTTGCTGGTTGCTGCTGCTGCTTGCTGCTCCTGCTCCTGCTCCTGCTCCTGCTCCTGCTCGCTTCAGTTCCCGTTCGCTCTTCCCGCTCGCTGCTACTCCTCGCTGCCTCTGCTCCTGCTGCCGCTGCTCGCCGCCTCCGCTCCCTGCCTCTGCTCGCTGCTGTTCCCGCTCCCTGCCTCTGCTCGCCTCGCCTCTGCCTCTGCTCCCGCTCGCCGCTTGCTCGCCGCCTCTGCTCGCCGCCGTTTCCTCTCGCTGCTACTCCTCGCCTCTGCTCCTGCTTGCTCCTGCTTGCCTCTGCTTGCCTCGCCTCTGCCTCTGCTCTTGCTCTTGCTCCCCCGCTCGCTGCCTCTGCTCACGCTTGCTGCTTACTCACTGCTGCTGCTCCTGCGCTGCTGCTGCTGCCTCTGCTCGCCGCCGTTTCCTCTCGCTGCTACTCCTCGCCTCTGCTCCTGCTTGCTGCTCCTGCTCCTGCTCGCTGCTGCTGCCTCTGCTCGCCGCTTCCGCTCGCCACTTGCTCGCTGCCTCTGCTCGCTGCCTCTGCTCGCTGCCTCTGCTCGCCGCCGTTTCCTCTCGCTGCTACTCGCTGCTTCCTCTCGCTGCCTCTGCTCCTGCTTGACGCCGCTCGCTCTGCCTCTGCTCGCCTCTGCCTCTGCTCCCGCTTGCCGCCGCTCTCCGCCTCTGCTCCCGCTCGCTGCTGCTGCTGCTGCTGCTGCTACTGGTGCCGTCGCCTCCTGCTCCTATTGCCGCCGGTGCCAAAAGTCATCATGACGGCGCGTAGATTCACGAGAAGTCAGATTGTCAAAATGCTGGTCGACCCGGCTTCGCCTCGCCGTCAAGAAGAAGATGAAGAAGAACGAGAAGAACGAGGACAACGAAAAGAAAAAGAAAAAGTCGGTAGCGGTCGACCTCGCAGTCGTCCTTGCGGTCTTCCTCGCCGCAAAGACGTCGCGACGGCGCCGAGGGTCGGGTCGTCGAGGCGACGAGCGGCGCGTCCCATTTGCGATTAGGAACCGGAGGAACGGAACGATACGAACGAGAACGAGAAGAAGAACGAGAAGGCGGTAGCGGCGGAGGAGAGGAGGACCGGCGCTGCTCTGCCAAATCCATCACGACAGCCAGTCGTTTCCACAGAATTCAGGACGCGTCGGTCCGTCAACTGTTGGGAAGAGGAGAAGAAGAAGAAGAAGAAGAAGAAGACGGAGACGGAGAAGAAGAAGAAGAAGAAAAAGAAGAAGGAGACGGAGACGGAGATGGAGATGGAGAAGAAGTAGACGGAGACGGAGATGGAGAAGAAGAAGAAGAAGAAGAAGAAGTAGATGGAGATGGAGATGGAAAAGAAGAAGAAGAAGAAGAAGAAGAAGAAGAAGAAGAAGAAGTAGACGGAGACGGAGATGGAGAAGAAGAAGAAGAAGAAGAAGAAGAAGAAGAAGAAGAAGAAGAAGAAGAAGAAGAAGAAGACGGAGAAGAAGAAGTTCCGCATGTTTGTCACGCCGGCCGTAGAAAGAATCGTCCTGGAGATGACGATTCTGGAGAGCTCTCGAAAACACGGAGACGGCTGGAAAGGGATGGACGAGACGGACCTGCGTGCCTACATGGGGCTGCTGATCTTGGCGGGCGTGTACAGGTCCCGGGGCGAGGCCCTCGCCAGTCTGTGGGACGCCGAGTGTGGCAGGGCCGTTTTCCGCGCCACGATGCCGCTCAAACGCTTTCACTCGTACTCGAGACTGCTGCGCTTTGACGACCGCGAGACGAGAGGCGAGAGACGCGCGACCGACAAACTGGCGGCCGTGAGGGAGGTCTGGGACGCGTGGGTGGCGCGTCTGCCGCTCCTCTACGACCAGGGCCGGAAAAGAATCTGGGCAAGAGGGTCGTGCTAGACGTGACCGAGGGCCTGACTGGGCGCAACGTCACGTGCGACAATTTCTTCACCTCCTACCGACTCGCGCGGACGCTCCTGCTCAGGAACAACACCGTGGTCGGCACGGTGAGAGAAAGAACAAGTCCGAGCTGCCGGCCGCGCTGCTCGCGTGCGGGCGGAGGCCCGTCTTTTCGTCAATGTTTGCCTTTACGCCCGATGCCACGCTCGTCTCCTACATGCCCAAAAAGAGCGCCAAAAAAACGTGGTCCTCCTGAGCACCAGGCACTCGCGGGGCGACGTCAGCGACCGCGCCGACGCCAAGCCCCTCGGCGTCCTGGACTACAACCGCAACAAGGGCGGCGTGGACAACCTCGACAAGGTCGTCGGGACGTACAGCTGCCGAAGGATGACCGCCCGCTGGCCCCTGGTCGTCTTCCACAACATCCTCAACGTGTCTGCCTACGACGCCTTTGTGATATGGCGAGAGGTCCGCCCCAACTGGATGCCCGGCAAACGCAACAAGAGGAGGGTGTTTCTCGAGGTGCTGGGAAAGGCGCTCGCCGCTCCCTTCATGGAGAGACGGGAGCATCTGCCGCGCACGGAGGCGTCCACCGCCTTTGTTGCGAAAGCGGCCCGGCGGGCCGCAGCAACCGGCGGGGTGCGGAGCCTCGGCCTCGGAGGAGGCCGCAAACGCGACCGCCGAGGTGCCGCGCCGGGGGGCCAGTAAGCGAAAGAGGTGTCAGATCTGCCCCTCGAAGAAGGACTCTAAAACACACACCGTGTGCAACGGCTGCAACAAGTACATCTGCAAGGGCTGCGTCCTGGCATACTGCCTGACGTGTGCCGATGCTTGAGGTTCCCCTCTGTCGCCTCTGCCGTTGTCCTCTGCCGGACTAAAACCTGTGTGTGTGTGTGTGTGTGGGTGTGTGTGTGTGTGTGTGTGTGTGTGTGGGGGGGTGTGTGTGTGTGTGTGTGTGTGTGTGTGTGTGTGGGTGTGGGTGTGTGTGGTTGTGTGTGCAAGGCTCCAGTTTGACCCCAGGACGCACTGTACAGGACCCCCACTGTATATATATATATATATATATATATATATATATATATATATATATATATATATATATATATACAGGTACGTGCACAGACATTTTGGGGGGCAGGTGCTCAAACCCCAAAAAAGTGCACCCAATGCCAAAAAATAAAATAATTCTAACAGAGTTGATGCATAAGCAGCAATATGACCTGTGTTTCCTCTGGGCAGCATCAGACCGCTAGCTTATATTTTCTTTATGAATAAAGATGAATTATTATATAGCAACAACATTACAAGCATTCTGATTGGCTAATGGGTCGCACATTAGGCGAGCTTCACTCATGTTTTTTCTTATGGTTTTGTACTTTTGGTAGAAAAAAAAAATGTATGCAGTGTGAAATAAAAATATTGTTGGCACTGTAGCTTAGTTAGTAGAGGTGCCTGTTTGGTGAACATAAGGTCCTGGGTTCAAGCCCTGGCAGTGACAACAAAATTAATTGAATGCTTTAAAAAAAAATCTCAAAGGGGGGTGCTTTTTTTGCGCCCCCCTCTGAATGGCGCCCTAGGCGGCAGCCTATACCGCCTGTAGGAAAAACCGCCCCTGCGTATTGCCCTCTTACGTCATTTTCAAAATGAGCGATATTGATAGACATCAACAGCCAAGAGCAGTGGTCCTCAAACTAAGGCACGCGGGCCGGATACGGGCCGCCTCCACATTTGGCCCGGACCTCTGAACAATACCAGAGAGGCATTATGATTTATTTTCAGTCTGGCCACGCAAATCCTAGACTAGCCCCTGTTAAATAGAACAAAATAAGAATTAATTCTCTCTCTCCCCCCCTCTCTCTCTCTCCTCTCTCTCTTTCCCCTCTATTCTCTCTCTTCTATCTCTCTCCCTCTCTCTATTCTCTAAACATAACATCAGTAAACAGTTGCAAGGCTTTGAAATCACGGATTTCGTGAGTTTTTGTTTGTTTATTTTTTTTAGGAAACGTCGGACCAGTTGTGACGTCATGTTTTCAGCAGCGCTAATGTTGTGGTTGATTTATCACAAAACAACGTCAGGGGACAAACACGTCATGACCTGTGTGTCTGATGCTGCGGGTCAGAGGAGAAGGAGGTGCACCCGTTTGGTGGCGCGAGGAGCACTGCGCGAGCACCAAGAGGGGGAGGAGGAGGAGGAGGGAGGGGCGCGGCGGGGGGAAGAGAGAGAGAGAGAGAGGAGGGGTGGGACTCGTGAGCGGCGCGGAGCACGTCGGGGATCTCAATAAATGCCCGTCGGATATCAAAACACATTTGGGGGGACTAGATGACAGAGCGAGAAACTTTTATTCTTAAACACTGATGAAAAAAAAAAAAAAAGTGCCTACTGAAAAAAGGGCACTTTACTTAGCCAGGGCAAAAGGGGCTGGTGCTTAAGCACCACTAGGGCTCTATCTGTGCACGTGCCTGTGTATATATATATATATATATATATATATATATATATATATATATATATATATATATATATATATATATATATATATATATATATATAGTGGCGGACCATCAGGGCCTTCTAATCCTTCTCTGAAAGACTAAACCTAATAATTATGATTATTTTGAGGCAAATTGCAATTTGGATTAACAGAAATCTGACCAGTTGCTTAAATTCAACTAATAAACGTCATCAGTCTTTGAAGAAGCAGCGTGTAGTGGCGCTGTGTGTCCGCCAGGGGGCGCCCTGCCTCCTCTCAGCTTCTGACTGGTTAACTTCATCTGTACCAGCGCGAACACACACGTGTGCGCACACGCGCTTCTCTCCTCCAGGACGCACTTGTGCTCTCCATCGGGACCTGGATACCGACCGACCCCTGCAGCTGAAGACCCCCGAGACCGGCCCCTGTGACCGGGGGAACTCAAACAGAGCCTGCCGCGGTTCCTGCGCCGCACCACACCGTGCCGCGCACTTCGGAGAGCGGCGATAAGCGCGTCCGTGACTCCGGTCCCTCTGTAGCATCTCGACCCCGACGTGAGGATGTTCCATTGATCCGAGTGCAGCTCGTGCGTGGAGAGGAACCCCCCGGAGCTGGAGCTGGAGCGCCCCCCCCCCCTACACCCCCGGCTGAGCGGCGAACGGACTCGAACCCGCATCCTGCAGGTGGACCCGGAGCCTCCGGAGAGAACGTGCGGGTTAGAGACGTTTGGAGCTTCTCATTCCGGATGTGGAACAGATGTGATCGAGAACCAGGAGGACCGGAAGCAACACACGTGGATTTGAACATCGTTGTTTCCTGTTATTGATATATTCTGTGGTTCTGATGCGGATCCGGGTCTGGACCCGAGTCCCCCGCCGGAGGACCTCAGAGGTAAATGTGTGAGGTGACAAGCAGCTGGAACACATTCCTGTCCTGTGACGCCGAGAGAAGAAACACACAGCCGGGAGAACAGGTACCTGAACGCACCACACAGCACAACGTACGGGGTCAATCAACCAATCAATGATTATGATCAATTAAAGAGCTGCGGGTGATTAAGATCGCATTTGCCTGTGTTGTGGGACTGTTGGAGAGACAGATTATTGCTTATCAATCGATCAATAACATCATCGATCACATATCAGCGGCCAACGAGGCTCCGCTGCCGTGTCTTGTCGTCCGCTGACTTCAGATCAGATTCTTTATTTTTCTGACATCAGCTGATGCAACTTGCTGGAATGCAACTTGAGCGCGTGCCGATTCGCTCGTGCGCGCGCGTGTTTTTTTAAAAATAGAAACCGCACGGTTCGTTTGTGTTCACGCACACGCGCGAGGGTGGGCTATAGGTATTTAATAATAAAAAACTCAGGGTGCGAGGCATAAATCATAGAGGTCGTGTGAGTGTGTGAGTGTGTGTGAGTGTGTATGCGTGCGTGCGTGAGTGTGCGTGTTAATAACCTGTATTGTACAAAATAGCATCTTAAAAAAATATAAATAATAAAATAAATACAAATAAAAAGATTAATTAACAAGGTTTGTTCCATATCATGGTAATCCTTTTATAATAATGATTAGAAGCTAGACACATTCAAATATATGCCAAATAACTTGTTTTAAAAATTAATAAAAATCATTACCAAAGTTCATTAAAACTTTGGAATCATTTTATCATTTTATTATAATAATAAAGTAGAAGCATGAGACTTAAATAACTGGAACATATTCCCAAGAAATAGAACTCCCCAATCGAGGTGGTGCTATAATTAATGTACATGTTTTTTTTAATGACACTTATATTTTTCACCGCTCTATTTATGTGTTGAATACAATGAGAGGGATTCAACAAAATTATTATAGTTGGAGTTGAATTCCTTCTGCGTCCATGCAGAGTGGCTGAGATGTAATCAACAGAACACCAGAGGTTGAGATTGATGGGGCAACATACCGAGGGGGGGGGGGGGGGAGGTCATGGCTGTAGCTGATTGGACGCCGGAGGAAACACCGCTCCTATGAAGAGTCAGTGGTGCATTAAGCCCAAAATAAACGGCCTTCTGGGTATGAAATGAGGACGCTCCTCCGCACCGACCCGCCCATAGAGGACGCGCTCCAGCGCTTCCTTCAGCTCCGCCTCCCGGTCGCACTGGCTCACTGATGGGGAGTTCTTTGTAACCTAACGCCTTAAACGACGGGTATATACGCCTAAATCCATCCTCCTCCGGTTTACAGACGTCTCTGTGACGCTCTTGGAAAGGTCAAAAGATCGCCACATAGAACATATCCTCTGGGAGCAGGAAAATGGAGCCAATCCATCAAGTAGACGTTAAGATCTACCTGACGGTGCTCCAGAGGGACTCTTGAGGATCACCACAGTTGATATGGATCTTGCTCTGGGGACCGTGAGCGTCTGGACGTCTGTTGGTGAGATCCACCTCCAAGACGTGGAGAGATCTCCAGGCGAAGAGAAGACTGAGGATCAGAACCGTAACGTCTCCTCTGGGGCCCTGAAGGGCTCTCTCAGTGCTTCAGGGCCGTGATGGGAACCCTTTGACCTGAAGGTGGCGCTGGAGGAAGTCCCTCATGGCGTTGCATTATGGATCCGCAGTGGACCGTGCCCCGAGATCCTGATCGATCAGCTTTTGATCCATACGCCCGACCAGGTCCTCTGCTTATTGATCACATGTTGACTGTTTTCTCTGAATCTCCCGACAGGTTTCAGGACGAATGTAAAAGTGAAGCCACTCCGCCGCCAAGCTCCAACCGCCGAGCTCCAACCGCCGAGCTCCGCCTGCTCGTCTGCAGACCGCCATGTGCGCCCCCGGACCCGGCGCCGCGGGGGAACCCCTGGGTCAGCGTCGGTAGGTGGGATCGGCCGCCGTGGTTGCCCCGCCCCCGGGTGTCTGGGGGGGCGGTGGGGGGAGGGGCCCCGTGGTCTAGCTCGCCCCGGGGTTTTTTTCTCCCACGCCGTCTGCAGCCGGCGGGACCGCCTCGCCGCTCCTCTTCCACCGCGCGGCGACTCGCGGGGGAAAAAGAAATGGCGAGGGGCTGGAGGCCCCGGGGCGCCGCGGGCCGCTGCGTCCTATCGCTGCTGCTGCTGCAGAGCTGCCGGCCGCTCGCCGCCGCCAACGCTGACGAGCCCAAGCCCGGCGTGGCGGCGGACCCCCAGCAGCCCCCGGAGTACGCCCACTCCATCCGCCTGGACGGCGACGTCATCCTGGGCGGCTTGTTCCCCGTGCACGCCCGCGGCGAGCGCGGCGCCCAGTGCGGCGAGCTGAAGAAGGAGAAGGGCATCCACCGGCTGGAGGCCATGCTGTTCGCCATCGACCTCGTCAACAAGGACCCCGAGCTGCTGCCCAATGTCACGCTCGGCGCCCGCATCCTGGACACGTGTTCGCGCGACACCTACGCCCTGGAGCAGTCGCTCACCTTCGTGCAGGCGCTCATCGAGCGGGACGGCTCCGACGTGCGCTGCGCCAATGGAGACGCGCCCGTCTTCGCCAAGCCGGACAAAGTGGTGGCCGTGGTCGGGGCGGCGGCCAGCTCTGTGTCCATCATGGTGGCCAACATCCTGCGGCTGTTCAAGGTGAGCTGGCGTCTCAGGAGGCCCCGCCCCTCGAGAGTTATGTTTCAGCCAATCGGGACGGGGCAGTTTCTTAAAGGGACATTTCATCCTAAAAATACAAAGGTCCTGCTGCAGATGAAGGATAACAGATGTTATTATTAACAATAGAGTCATGGAAATAACTTCAATCAAAAACGTTTTTGAAAAGTCATAAAATGTGTTATCACATTTTCATTTTCGGCAGCGAATTTGAAATAATTAATAAGTTTTATAAAGAAAGATCAAATATGCAACCTTTTCTAAATGTTTCATGTTTATACTGAGATTTCCGTTTGTTTCCGAGTCCTGGAGGCCCACGGGCCACGTGCGTTAGAACTGTGGTCACGTTATCCCCGAGGTCCAAACCCAGGAGACCAAGTGGAAACAGAAAAGAGTTTATTGATCTTAAAGGCAACGCTTTTGCGCAACACAAGCGTTCCTGATGAACCTGCAACACGAGGTCGTCCAGGAAGAGAAGGCTCACGGCGCTCTGACGGGGAGCCAGGTGGCTTCTGGGTAATCAATCAATCAATCGCATCCTCGCAGCTGTGATTTAAAGCGGAACTATGTAACTTTTCCCCTGTAGCGCCCCCTTCAGGTATTTAACGTTTACTTCAGTGTTGTGAATCTCTGGCTCTCGAGCCATATATGGCTCTTCCGGCTAGTGAGCTCACAGCTGATCAGGAGCGCGTCTCGTTCAGCCGCGGCCGGTGTTCTCTACAGGTGTGTCATTCTGTCTCTACACGTCACTTAGCGGAGCAAATAAAAAGTCACCTGTGAGCGTGGACTCGCACTATATGACGGTGGTAATCACTGGCAGAAAGCAAGTTGAAGTACTTCCGCCGGTCCAAACAGGAGGCACCGGGCGGCTCCCAACATCTTACATTCAGAAGTTTTCTGGCCACAGACCCCCGATGGCAGTGGCGGAGGAGCAAATCAACATATTAAAAGTCATTGTAGCGGCACAACTTTTGTTGTTGTTATTTTAAGGTAGAAAAGTTACATAGTGGGGCTTTAAAGTATTTCTAAACATAAACCCATATAATAATCATATTAATCTTAACCTGAAAAGCTAACAAATGTACTGTGGTTAAAATTCAACATGTGAAGCAGAAGTATCTCAAACATTTAATAAAATTAATATAAAGACAGAATAATGACGTGAAATGATCTTTTTCAGAGCGATGTCATGATACCTCCGTGACTACATCTATAAATACATATTCATTCAGGACCCAGTGTTTGTTGATCTCTCTGAAGGTGTCCCAAAATAGTGATTTATAACCCCCCCCCCCCACACACACCTCATTTGCATAATATTTTCACATCCCATTTCACACGGCGCCCGGCAGCCCGATCCCGGCCTGGAGGAGGAGGAGGAGGAGGAGGAGGAGGAGGGGGGGTGGAGTAGGTCGCTTCCATACATCCATCTCTGCGTGGGCGAGAGAGAGAGAGAGAGAGAGAGAGAGAGAGAGAGAGAGAGAGAGAGAGAGAGAGAGAGAGAGAGAGAGAGAGAGAGAGAGAGAGAGAGAGAGAGAGAGAGAGAGAGAGAGAGAGAGAGAGAGAGAGAGAGAGAATGTAAGAGGTGAGAACACCAGAGGGGGTGGGGGGGGGGTTGGCTTCTTCCCACGTTGTTCCACATAAACCATCAGAGGAGGGGGGGGGGCTCAAAACCACAGAAGAAGAAAAGTATGGCGACGCTGAGTCTCACTGGATCTCCTCCTCGTAGAACACTCCGCTGCTCCTCCTCCTGGTGGTTTACTCCTCGTCATCATTTCGGTTTGGGGGCGGGGCTTCAATCAGCGGTCGGTTTGAGGGTGGGGACTCGCTCAGTGTTCTCCTGACATGTTGTGAAGTGCGTTGCCGAGTCACCGCAAGATGAGATGCTGACGAGTCCCCTCACCTCCCCCAGTTCCCCCCTCCCCCAGGTCCCCCCCTCTCACCCCCTCAGCATGTCTCCGTCAAAGTTGTTCCTTCAGATCTTCGTCAGTGTCCCCACACATCGTCTCCGCGAGCAACCGAGACCCGGCCTGACATTTTGGGGTTAAGCTGTGTGTGTGTGTGTGTGTGTGTGTGTGTGTGTGTGTGTGTGTGTGTGTGTGTGTGTGTGTGTGTGTGTGTGTGTATGTATATATATATATATATATATATATGTGTGTTGGGGGGGGGGGGGGTATCTAAAATAACTTTCAGAACTCTTCAGGATTCATGTCCACACTTTGAAAGGTTTGGTGTGAGCTCTTTGTGGATTTGAAGGTTGTTATATTTTATTATTGTGGCAGCTCTCCCCAATCTGGCCTCGGCTGCTGGCTGGTTGACAATCAGTCAGCTGATCTCACTGATTGGCAATCAGTCAGCAGCCGATGGTGCAGCTATAAAAGGGGCAGAGCTGCATGAGAAGAGGGAGAGTGAGTAGACACATGGGCCGTTTCTCAATTCAAAGTACACGACTGCAGACTTGTGTTCTTTTGGAGTCTGGTCTTGGGAGTCCAGACTCCGGAGGATGGGAGGTCTTTCTGCGATTGGAACAGCTGCTTATTTGATGACGTCACCACATCAGCTGTTCTTCCTCCTGAGTTTATTCTAATTATTCAATGTAAATTATTTTTTACAGTTGAATAAACAAAACAACCTAAAATGACATTCTGTGACTCAACAGCAGTCGTATTTATAAAAAGTCATCTGTCAGTTGTTTATTTTCTCCTCCGCTATTGTTTCCGGCTGCTGGTGAAATGCATTCTGGGATATATGCTGGCCAGAGTACGCACAAGTCTCCTGTGATGCATCCTCCGGAAAGTGGGAGGATCAAGTCACATCCGGGCATTTTGACCGTGCTTTGAGAGAAGCGAACTTTGAATTGGAACATGTACCCGGGCTGAGACTGACGTTTCACGAGTCCACGAGGACACAAGTAGAGGAAAGGACGCACAAGTAGAGGAAAGGACGCAAAAGTACACATATTGAGAAACGGCCATGGTGTTGTGGTCTGCTCGGTGTGCGTGTTTTGAGTTAAATAAAACATGTTCTCAGACGAAACCTCTTCGAAAGTGGCTGATCCTTGGTGCTGGGGGGGGAAACCCATGGGTGGTGGCATAGGTCTTGCTACACTGGAGCCCAACGTGGGGCCCCCGGGAACCCAGCACCTGGAAGGGAGGCAGCCAAGTCCAGAGGAGGAGCTGATGAGCAGCCAAGGCCAGATTGGGGAGAGCTGCCACAATTATATTTTATTATATTTCATTTTCTTTTATATTTCATTATATTTCATTTAATTTAATTATATTTCTTTATATTTCATTATATTTGATACATTCCTCCTTTCCTCTTTGTAGTTCTTTGAACATTTACATTTAAGAAGAGAGACGTAAGATGAATCTCTGCTCCTCTAACCTTTAACGTCGTTGAGTCGTCTCCGTGGCGACGGGGTTCACCGCTGGTCCCGGGTCAGATCTGCAGCTCCCTGACGCTCATTGGTCCTGACAGCTCCCTGCTGCTGATTGGTCGACTAACCCCTCCCCCCATCGACCCCCCCTCCTTGCACCGTTCCCGCGGCGATCCTCCGCCTGACTGCAGATCAGCTGTAAACCTGCTGCCTGTCATCACATTGTCACACACACACACACACACACACACACACACACACACACACACATACACTCAGAGAGGTCAGAGGTCAGATTACGTTGTTCCAGATTTCTTCTTCTTGTGGTTCCTGGTTAAGTTTCTGAAAAAATTAAATATATAAAGTCAACATGTGTAAAGTACATGTACTGCACCTGAATACACAGTTGAGGTACTCGATTCAATTCCATTCTACTTTTCCTTCAATCATCACTCCTCTACATACATAGAGTACCTTCTACTGTACTACACCTTAGAGGTACATAGAGTACCTTCTACTGAACTACAGCTCAGAGGTACATAGAGTACCTTCTACTGAACTACAGCTCAGAGGTACATAGAGTACCTTCTACTGTACTACAGCTCAGAGGTACATATTGTACCTTTGACATTGTTTGTCTGACAGCTTCAGTTGTTCAGGTATTCTGATAGTCTTCTGTGTATCAGGTGTATCAGGTGTGTCAGGTGTATCAGGTGTACCTCCAGAAGGGATCCGGCGGCCTCGGCGTTGCTCTCGGTCTCAGAGGAGATGCTCAACCTCGTCTTCATCTCTTAGAGGCTCATTTTCTTCCCTCGTCTTCCTCGTCTGTGAGCAGCTGATAACAACCTGCAGGGATCCGGTGACGCCCACTGAGAGCTCCACAATTACAATTGAGCCTTTTGTTGGGGGGAGAACAGCCAGTCATTATCTGCTGTGTTCGCTCTGAGGAGGAGGAGGAGGAGGAGGAGGAGGAGGAGGAGGAGGAGGAGGAGGATGACGTGATGGATTCAAAGGAAACTTTGTTTCTCCACTGATGATGAACATATGGACCAACACACATGGAGCAGTGGCTGTGAGTGTGGCTCCTCCCCCAGAGGACGAGTCCCCTCGGCTCCTCTAGCGCCACCATGTGGTCGAGCCTCTGTGGTTGTGAGTGAAATGTGAAAGTTTACCACAAACTAAGGTCAACATTCATCTTCCCCCTGTTTCTAGCACCCCCTTCAGTTCAGTTTGTTTGTGGGATCGGAGCAGCGGGTCCTGTGGGTTCTGGTGGTTTGGGTCGGTGGTCCTCGTGGGTCTGCTTTGCAGCTCGGATTTTAAAATGTGTATTTTTTCTAACCTCAATTGTTATTTTTTACCTTACAACTTCAATCCTTTCAGTGTCATTTTGAACTCACATGTTGGACGCCTAAATGCCTGAGGATAAATGTCCCCCGCGCCCCCGCTGAAGGCGTCCAAAACCGCCGGTCGAGAGCCGCGTAGTGTGAGAACCTCTGTTATTGTTGTGGTTGTTGTTGTTGTTGTTGTTTTGGGGGTGAACTATTCCTTTAAGTCAGGGGTCGGGAACCTATGGCTCGCGAGCCATATATGGCTCTTCTGGTGACAGCATATGGCTCTCTCCGCCCGCCCCCCTGTAACTTTCTCTATCCTCCAGATGACAGCAGCAGTAATGTCAGGTCCCTTTCTTAAAGACGTCTTTATTCTTTTATTAAACTAAACGTCTGTTATTGGTCGTCTCCACAGCAGCATGTATTTCTGTCTCTCCGCTCGCCATCGCGCGCCGCTGAGCTCCACCGGCGTGTGGTGCGCGCGCATTGGGGCGGAGCAAATAAAAAGTCACCTACAGCTCAGCTGAATCTCTGGCGTCGGCCACTTGATTGAGTTAATGGTTCATCGGGAGGATCAGGACCCGCCGGTTGTGACACAGAGACCTCGTCCTCAGAGACACCGAAGTCCACGGCGCCGGCCGCCTGCTGGTTCTGGTCTCACAGGAACAACCAGGCGCTTTGATTCTGGTAAAGATCCCAAAATCTATCCGGTCTGCATTCCTTTGGGGGGCGTCTCTAAGTGATGTTGTCTCCCTCCCTGTGTAAGTGGACCAGTGAGACACATGGCTTCCTGGAGTATGCGCCTCACAGGGGGTCAAAGGTCAGGTGGATGGGTTTTAGTTCCACACAAAGTCGGTTTGAAATGAGATTTTTTTTTTTTTTACGTGTGAAACGAGTGGATTATCTTTACTGGAGACGGATTGAAACAAAAGTAAATTCATACTCGATGAAACCCAACGACGTCCGTTGAGTCAACGTGTCAAACGTTAGACATTCAGTCGGTCAGCGACCGTGAAGCGGACTTGTCGAATTTGATCTGCGGCGCTGAAACGTGGCATTAGAAGCCCAGTCGACTCCTCCCTCGGCGGCGCCCCTCGGGTTTCACCCAGAGGCCCGAGCCGGTTGTTCATGGAGAACCGAGCTCGGCTTTGAATCGGCCAATCGGAGCACACGATGAGGGACGTGCTCTGTCGCCGGGCAGAAGAAGCTCGAGGCGGAATTACGAGCGTCGACCACGGGCCCCTGAGACGCTGCAGCAGGGCGTCCGTTCTCGGCCTGAGGCCGGGGGGCCGAGCCCCTCGGAGGCCGGCAGACAAAGGTCCGGCTTTGAGGGAATGAGTGATGTCATCATGGCACCGCCCACCGGGACGCCGCCCGCCGGTAAGATGACTGCAGCGGTGAGAGCCCTCGGGTTGAGAAGAACTTCATGTTCCTCTTCTTGGCTCTTGTGTTGAAGCTGCATTCTCTCTCCTGACCACCAGGGGGCAACTCCTCTGGTTGTATAGAAGTCTATGCTTCATGTGTTGAAGCTGCATTCTCTCTCCTGACCACCAGGGGGCGACTCCTCTGGTTGTGTGACAGAAACACCACGGCTCATGCTGTCGTCACTCAGGATGTTTTTGACGTCTTCTGTTGAAAAGTGAATCCACCAAATGAATAAATAAATGAATGAATGAATAAATAAATAAACACACTTCATGTGTTTTAAAAAGAGAAAATATTTGGTCCTTAATTTTATTGATTTGGTTTAATTAACGTTGGACCTCCTGGTGTTAGCGTGAAGCTAACGGTAGACCGCCCGGTGTTAGCGTGAAGCTAACGGTCGACCTTCCGGTGTTAGCATCAAGCTAACGGTAGACCTCCGCTCCCTGCAGATCCCTCAGGTGAGCTACGCCTCGACGGCCCCGGAGCTCAGCGACAACACACGCTACGACTTCTTCTCCCGCGTCGTCCCTCCGGACTCCTACCAGGCGCAGGCCATGCTGGACATCGTCACGGCGATGGGCTGGAACTACGTGTCCACGCTCGCCTCCGAGGGGAACTACGGCGAGAGCGGTGTGGAGGCCTTTGTCCAGATCTCCAGAGAGTCAGGTAAGGCGGGGGGGGGTGATGGGGTGGCCGCTGTGGGGTCATGTGACCGCCACCTGATGTAATTACAGGTAATCAAGACTCGCTGATTAGAAAAGTTATGGCGCCCAGGAGCGCCGACGATAAACGCCGTTTGTGTGTGTGTGTGTGTATGTGTGTGTGAGAGTGTGTGAGAGTGTGTGTATGTGTGTGTGTGTGTGTGTGTGTGTGTTCAGCGCTACGCTGCGCCTCCAAACCCAAGATGGATCCAATGAGCCTTTTAGATTGTTTGGGCCCGATCAAAAGCCAGCTTAGCGATGAGGTCGCTGTCCGTGGTGAAATATATATTTATTAGAGATGCACCGATCACCGATCACTGAAATCAGTGTCAGCCGATCACCGATCACCGATCACTGAAATAGTATCTGCCGATCCCATAATATCGATCACGGCGTTGATTGAAGCATTCTATTTATTGTATAGCATTATTGCCTAGGACTATGAGGAAATACACATCTAAAGCACCTCAAACATAAAAGAAATTACAGATTTCTTTAAACATTTAAGACTTTTACTTTGAAAACTGTCCTAATTGATGCATTAAAATTGTTTGATTGCTATTGTAGGGGATTGATTTCAGATATGTATGGAACACATCTGCGTTATTCATTTCCTGGAACTCTTGGGGAAATCTCTATACAGGACTTTTTTTAACATACAAAAATCAGACTTATTTTTATAAACTCTTCCTTGGTACAGTACAAATGTTTTAATGTTAGCATAATTTAAGCTAAATCTCAGAAACGATCTATAAAGATACAAAATCAGTTCATTGTTTACTTGTATATGTTAGTGTATGATTTGTCGGTATCTTATTTTGAAAACGGATGTTGTTTCACGTGGTTCTTTCCGCTAACTTTGCAAAAACGATTGTTGTCACGTATATCCTTCCGTTAACTTTATCATAACCCTTGCGCGCTCCCGATCGAATGCGTGTCAAGTCCCCACAAATGTGTTTTAATATCCGACGGGGCATTTATTTGAGTTATTGTGCGAATTTCTCCCTGACGCTCAGGATATTGTGTAACAACGCACCATTTTGTTCTAAATCAATTCTGAAATTAAACACACATTCGCGCATGAATGTGATTTCCTATATCTTTTATTTTGAAATTCTAAATCATATTATCCCAATATTGGAATAATGAATTCCCTTCATTTAGTTTAATCTATCACTATATCTGTATTTAAAGGTGTGTTTCTTCATATCACGTTCACCGGAAGTTCACTCTTATTTTGAAGACAGTTTTCACACACTCGCACCGTAATGCCTGGTATATACGTGTGCTAAAAAATATCGGGCGGGCTGGCTTGACTGTGTTTTTCGAAGTGGCGGCTGGCTTGACCGCAGTATTTGCGTGGCCAGACTGAAAATAAATCCTAATGCCTCTGGTATTGTTCAGAGGGCCAAATGTGTATATATATATATATATATGTATATATATATACATATATATATATATACATATGTATGTATATGTATGTATGTGTATTCAAGTAGTTTATTTTGGGCAAGATTTGAAAGACCTGAATTTGTTTTTCTTTGTGATGAAATGTCACTATTTTAAGCGTTCGTCAGACATGATGTGTTCAATGACTGTAGGAAAAAAAAGAATCAGATAATAAGGATGATGTTTTTTCAGCGTCCAGCGTTGACGGACAGAGTTGCGATGACTTTATTTAATATAACGTTGCTTCAATCCCGCCGGAGGGTTTGGAGACCTCTGGAATCCATGGCTCAGCTCATTGTTCCTTTTCCTAACTTTCGGTTTACGATAGAAGAACACACACACACACACACACACACACACACACACACACACACACACACACACTCACACTCACACACATGTGTGTGGGGTCATGAAGCCTCTCAGGAGGAAGTGGTCTCACAGGGCGCATTGATTGGAGCTGATTAGTTTTTAATGAGTAAATTGAGGCAAAGCACTTATTTCTCGAAAGTGCAGTTTTTCTTTCTTTAAATTATCTTCACACTCAACAGAAGATGACTCATTAAAACATGTATTTAAGCTCCTGGCGTGAAAAGCTTCACCGTGGCTCGGTGATGATAAGGTAATCATCCTCATGAACTGATTCTCTCCACAGGTGTTCAAAGGCAGCTCCGTCCCCTGAAAGGGCAACGCCACCAAGTTAACCGGTGTTCAAGCTATATATATATATATATATATATATATATATGTGTGTGTGTATATACGTGGAGGGGTTCCAGCATATTGATCAACGCTACTTCTACTAATTCAGCTGATAATACTTTTATTTAAAGCAGCGGTGTAGCGGCCACCTAGTGGTGGGTTGTATATTGCATCTAACTGAACTGCTCAGTCTCCGGTGGCATTCAGGGAACTTCAACAACCAAACGCAGGTCTCTCTCTGCCGGTGTTTGTCCCTTGTGGGCTCCTGTAGAAACACGGCGACCCAGTGAGGAGGACCTGCTCCCTCTGTCTCCTCCGATGGGAGAGGGTCTGTGACGGGAGAAGCTATGTTTGTATGTTTGTTTGTGTTTGTGTGTTTTTTGTGTGTTTGTGTATGTTTGAGTGGGTTTGTCTGTGTTTGTGTATGTTTGTGTGGGTTTATGTTTGTTTGTTGGTGTTTGTGTTTCTTTGTTTGTGTGTGTTTGTGTATGTTTGTTTTTGTGTGTTTGTGTTTCTTTGTGTGTTTGTGTATGTTTGTTTTTGTGTGTGTGTTTGATTTTGAAAGTAGTGTCCCCACGCGACACCTCCTAGCCTAGTGTGTGTGTGTGTGTGTGTGTGTGTGTGTTTTGCATCAAGGAGCTAGAGAAGGAAAGACGGAGGTTTGTAAGACAAAAGACGAGGTGACAGGAGAAGATATGGAGAGAAAAGGAGAGAGAGTTGAACTAATTTTGACGTATTGATTTAGTTAGTTTACACATTCACTCTCCATCCGTCTGACGTGATGGAGGAAGGGAGACGTCACGTTTATTTTCTTTGCGACGGGAACGGAAGGAATTTCCACCGTAACTCCTCTTCATGATGAAGATCAGCTGATTCTAACCGGTTCATCAGCGACACCTGGACTAGGACTCTGACAGCTGGCGGATCCTCCGTCTCCGCTGTGTCCAGCTGGCCGTGAAGAGTCGGTGACCTCATTGGCAGAATAACCGGATTAAAGGGACATTTACATATCGCTGCAAACACTTTTTTTTGCACACTTCACCAACAAAACATCTCGAAAGTTATCATCTCCTTGTCTCGGAAATCCTGTTAACCACAGATTACATATCTGCTCTTGTCCCTTTTGAAGTATTTGAACTCTCTGCCATCAGCTTCTGGAGATCGGTTTATAAGACTATATGCTTCATGTGTTAATGCTGCATTCTCTCTCCTGACCACCAGGGGGCGACCCCTCTGGTTGTATAGAAGTCTATGCTTCATGTGTGGAGAGAGCAGCAGGAGAGGAGCCCAGTGATGAGTGTTGACTGAGTGGACCACGGGGGAAGAGCCTTATAAAACCAGACTGGACAGAGGAAGTGTTGACCGACTTAAACGAGAGGGAGGAAGGAAGAAAGACAGGATGGAGGGATGAAGACGTACGGGAGGAGGAATAAGGAAGAGGAGGAGGAGGAGGAATATGGAAGAGGATGAGGAGGAGGAAGATGGAAGAGGATGAGGGGCACAGAGAAAGAAGAGAAAGTAAAGCAGATTATCTCCTGCAGGCTTTCACACTTCTTCTGAGGAAAGGAAAAAAACACGCCATCACATCCATTTAATCTGCTACACACACACACACACACACACACACACACACACACACACACACACACACACACACACACACACACACACACACACACACACACACACACACACACAGGATATTCGACTGAAAACTGTCTGAATGAGTTTCTGCAGCCGAGAAGAAGAAGAGAATCATTTTCTTTATTGAAACATCAAAGGAACGGCGACGGTCAGAGTTTCTCCGTTTAACTTATTGACACATATATATATTATATATATATATATATATATTTAGCGTTAATTTACCGAAACCAACGGAAGAAAGATAAGACTGAAGAGCATTTCTTCTGGTTAATATCAATGTTTATTAAACTGGTTTTCTCCGCTCACGTCCTCGTAATATCTCAATAAATAAATATATATATATATATATATATATATATATATATATATATATATATATATATATATATATATTTTGCCATCTTGGCTTTGATGCAACCAATGAACGGAAGTGTTTTTGGACCGTGGAGGAGTGACATGGACAATTTATACGGCTAGAGAGAATGCAGCTTTAACATTTAGCATTTACTTCTATACAACCAGAGGAGTCGCCCCCTGGTGGTGAGGAGAGAGTATGCAGCTTTAACACATGAAGCATAGACTTCTATACAACCAGATGAGTCGCTCCCTGGTGGTCAAGAAAGACAATGCAGTTTTAACATTCAGGATTTACTTCTATACAACCAGAGGAGTCGCCCCTGGTGGTCAGGAGAGACACCAGCTTTGGTTTTCTCAGTTTTTTCTCCCGGTGGAATGTAAACGATCGTTCCCACTGCTTCTATACACAGAGATTATCACCCCTGTGGAGCCAACATGGATGCAGAGCCCCTCAGGTTCAAACCTCCATCAGTCGTCATGGGTCTCCGGGTTTCTCAAGGCCAATGGAATCCCCACCGCCGCTCTCCTGCGACGCCTCCGTGGCTTTTCAATGACAGGATATTATAATTCATAATTATCTGCGGCCTCTTTTTGAGGCTTAGTGTGAAGCAGACTTCCCATCGCGGAGCCTTCTCCTTCTTCCTTCAGCCGAGTCCTCGCAGCGAGGGAAGAGGCCGAGTTTTCCCTGAATGCATCGTCAACTGCAGGAGAACCCAGAGAGCTCCAAATACCCACCAGAGCTTCTTCTATAACGAAGACGAGGAGCGCCTTGAAACAAAGGGTCTGTCTTCGTAGCCTCCGCCGACGCTTCTGTTCAGAGAAAACAGATGGAATGAAAAGTCTGCTGTTGCTTCTTCCTGTTGGTGTAAAAATATATAATAATAATAATAATAATAATAGTAATAATAGTAATAGTAATTATAATAATAGTACTACTACTACTAATAATAGTAATAATAATAGTAACAATAATAATAATAATAGTATTAATACTGTGTATGTGTGGTAAACATCACGTTCGAGTTGCTGCTGTAGCAGATTACAGCACTGGTCATGTATTGTAAAACGTACTTCAGGATTTGTGAAGTTGGGTATAAATATACGCTGCTGTACTCTCAAGCCCCGATGAGAGAGACTAGCTAGCGGCTGAGAGCTAACTCGATTTGACGGTTCTCGACGTCTCAGTCCGGTTGTTGTCACGCCGTCACTCCCGGAACCCCTCACCCAGACCCGGGTCTGTCCGGGTTCCCCTCCGCGTGGACTGACGGTCCGTGTGTGGACATGAAGCCGAGCAGCGGGGGCTTAGCTCCGGGCTGCTTCGTTCAGCTGCTAACAACATCGCTGTGCTGCGTTCAGGGTAAAGCCTAGTTTATGCTTCTCCGTCGCGTCGACGGCGTAGCTACGCCGTAGCCTGACGCGCACCTCCAAAAAATCCTAACTACGCGCTGCGTTGACGCGGACCGCAAGCGCTGTGATTGTTCCGCTCAAAACGTGATTTCCGGCAGTTCTTTTTCCGGTCTGTCTTCCTAGCACGGATTTGGCTATAACCCCTGAAACCACACTGCCACTCAGCCACACACCCCTGGCGACGTGGTGGTGAATTGCAGAGCAACGCAGAGCAACGCAGAGCAATGCAGAGCAATGCAGAGCATCGCAGAGCAACGCGTTCCCTCGACGCAAAACTTCGAATGCTCAACGAGTGCGTCGCGTCGGCGGCGTAGGACGCGACGGAGAAGCATAAACTAGGCTTAACTCGGACATCAATGTCATCGACGTCATTCTTAATGATCAATTCATCGATTGATTATGCCCATCCCGAACATACACGCATACACACAGGCAAAGGGATCGTGGAGGGGCTACAGCTTTGGAGGCTAACACTGTTGCAACTTTTGCGGAGAAATGCACTTAAAACCCCGGGTATGAGTCTAATTTAAAGCGAGCGACGGAGGCGGCAACGAGCTGCTGGTGACCGGCACCTGTTCGTGGAGCTCGGGGTGCGTGGAGCAAATCAGTACGGGCCATACAAGTTATAAGGCGTAGCTCTCTCTCCCCCTTCCCCTCCTCCGCTTCGCCGCCCCGGCATCACATATCCCTGCAATATTGCTGTAAATACGTGCACAAGCCACCATTTCAGAAAGTGCTGCAACTTTAAACACAAACTAGCAGCAAGCTAGCATTAGCTCCCGAGAAAAAGCTATTTTCTATTTTCTACTTACTGTTCTTTGTGCAACTTCAAAGTTGTTGCGTCTCCGTCTGAAATCTTCGACCCGCATGTTTTGCAGACTGCACTTTGTTTTTTGTTGACCACCTCGTAGTTTTTATAGCCAAACAAAACTATCTTTGGTATATTGTCTTCCCTAACTGGTGCGTTGTTTGACGGTTGCTCTTCATTGATCTCATTTGATTGGATGTTGTGCCGACAGCACGTACACACACACACACACACACACACACACACACACACACACACACACACACACACACACACACACACACACACAGACGTACACACACAGACGCACACAAACACAATGAAAGATACAGAGCGTTCCTTAATAACATACTTTTTAATATTTGGGTTCTGGGGAAAGGAGCAAGTCTTATCAAGTCAAAAGGCTCAAGTCCAAGTGAAGTCACGAGTCATTGATGTTGAAGTCCAAGTCGAGTTGCAAGTCTCTTTACATTTCGGCAAGTCGAGTCTAAAGTCATCAAATTCATGACTCGAGTCTGACTCGAGTCCAAGTCATGTGACTCGAGTCCACACCTCTGATTAATAATAGTAATAATAATAATAGTGATAATAATAATACAAATAAAACTAATAATAATAATGAGCCGCATCAACAAAACTAAAGGACGAAGAAAGTCGAGCTTTAACGTGTAAATAAATATCTATACAGCTTCCAGCAGAGGGATTTCCAAACTCGACTTCAAAACCAACGGGTGGCGTGGCGATGTCTACCTTGACTTCTCATTGACACGGCTTGTGATTTAAACCTACGTTGTTCTCTCGTCAGCATCAACTGTCTTTCTTTAAAGTCGTGACGGTATGAGACGTGGTCGACGGACGACTCTTTGCATCGCAAACATGCGAATCAAAAGAAAAGACCACCGTGTCATCGGCATACGGTTTGAACTCGCCTCGTAGTAAACGGGGTAATGGCCGGTTCTTTTTCCCACTGTGGTGGACGAGCAGAACCACGGCGAGCGGTACCGAGCAGCTCCTGGCGGAGTCACGTCCACCAGCCGTTGCCGTGGATTTCCATCACCCGGTTCCTTCCGGAACAGGACACACCGAGGACGAGCCTCCGGAAACCACGGAAGACGGAAATGTGAAACCGGAGCTTGTTCTTTAATTTTCATCTATTCAATCCAGTTTATGTTGTAGAGCCGATTCTCACAAATTACAAATTTGCCTCAGAGGGCTTTACAATTTGTACACATAGACATCCCTGACCTTTGACCTTTGACCTCACATCGGAACAGGAACACCTCCCAAACAACCCTTCAGGGGGAAATAGTGAAGAAACCTTCAGGAGGGCAACAGAGGAGGATCCCTCTCGGACAGAACAAAAGATGTCATGTGACCAGAAGGAATCATTACAGTTGAAACCCGTTCAATGAGTATGACAGAGTGTAGGAATAGTTGGTATCTCACGAGAAGAAGGACGCCCCGAACTCGACCCGCAGACCTCACAGCGAAAGATCATTCAAGAAGAACGAGTTAGCGTCACACAAGAGGGACGTCAGCGTGGATCAGGGGAGGCTCAGAGTCCTCAGTGAGGTCTGGATGAGGCTCCTGGATCTCATGGTTCTTTTGTTAGTTCTGTAAAGACAGATCCTCTAACGCGTACCGTATCCATAGCAACACTCCATTGTCTTTGCCATCCTTTTGTTATCATGTGATGCTCTGGTAATTCCATATACACCGTATGGGATGTGGACCGGGACGAGGACCCGTTGCTACCTGCCTGGCTGTGGTTCGAGATGCGTGTTCTAGATCCGCTCTTGTTATGGTCGGAGTCCGTCAAGCCATCGCCTCGCACCCCTCACGCCGCGCAGCACCCCGGGGAACCTGGTACCGGGCTCTGATTGGACCCTTCGCCCCATTTCCTCGTGTTCGTCAGCCGGCGAGACAGATGTTGAGCCAGGCGGGCAGATATATGACCCGTCGCGTCCTCCTCACCTCCTCACCTCCTCGTCTGCTTCAATACTCGTGAAATGAGGCTCTAAACGAGCTCATTACAGTGTCAGGGGGAAACGGAAGGGAAGTGGATTTTGAATGGGGAAAGGAAACTTCTGCTGCCTCACAAGATCTGAGATGCTTCTGTGTGACAATGTCTCTCATGCGGCATTCAAGGTGATACATTAGAAAAGCAATCCGTAGGTACCCCACAGAATTTAAATTGAGATTAAAAGTGAAAGTTTCTGTCACGTGAGTTGCGTAATAAAGTTATTTAACCAGACCAGACGATCTCTTCTGAACCGGAGTGAACTGAGGGAGTTAACTGATGAAGATGAGGAGATAATACCTTTAAAGGTTGATCTACTTGACTCCGACAAGCTTCTGAAGCCACTTTGCGTTGAACGGCCCCTGCTTGTGAGCAGAAGACAAAGAAAAACTCGTTTACGTTATCGGGGGAGCACCGAGAGGTGGACTCTCTGTACTCTGCTTCTGTTTGTCGACATATTATGGTCTGTTGGACTCGACACACTTTTGGAAATAACTCAAGAATTTTAACGCAATAAAATAAAACAAATATATGTGTATGCACATATATATATATATATATATATATATATATATATATATATATATATATATATATATATATATATATATGTGTATATATATATATGTATATATGTGTATATATATATATGTGTATATATATATGTATATATGTAAATATATATATATATATATGTGTATATATATATATATGTGTGTATATATATATATATATATATATATATATATATATATATATATATATATATATGCAGCGGCTTATAGCCGAGATGTTCCCTGGAGAGATTTAATAAATCCTCAGCCTGCTGGAAGCTGCAGGGATCTCCTTATCTGTGTCCAAGGCGATGGGCTCATTATCACATGTGCCTGTGTGCGTGTGTGTGTGTGCCTGTGTGCGTGTGTGTGTGTTGCACGTGACAGCGTCTCGTTCACTGATTGTTTCCCACTTTTGTCGCCTCAAAGTTAATTTGGAGATCTGATCCTCGGCCGCTCATTAAATCTCTTCATGTCATCTTTATTATTTTTATTATATTTATTATCTGCGTCTGTTTCTCCTCCCCCTCCCCCCCCTCCCCCTCCTCCCCCCTGTGTGACGTGCCCTGCTCTGTGTCTGCCAGGCTCCGTGTGCGTGGCTCAGTCCCTGAAGGTTCCTCGGGAGCCGAGAGGCGGCGAGTTCGACCGGCTGCTCCTCCGCCTGATGGAGACGCCGAGCGCCCGCTGCGTCATCCTGTTCGCCAACGAGGACGACATCCGGTGAGCCTCCTGCTGCGCCTCCTCTCGCTCCTCCTCCTTCACCTCCTGCTGCTCCGCCTTCCTCTGGCTCCTCCTCCACCTCCTGCTGCTCCTCCTGCTGCTCCTCCTTCCTCTGGCTCCTCCTCTTCTGGCTGCTCCTTCCTCTAGCCCAGGGCTATTCAACTTCAGTAGCAAGTGGGCCGAATAAGAAAATCAAGGGGTGTGTGAGGGCCGCACAGAATATTGATCAAAGTGATCTGGGTTACGTGTCTCAATGTATAAAAGAGGCGTGTCCGTCAGTTTTATTTGTTCTTACCAAGCTATACTGATTTGCAGGCAGTGTGGCGGGCCGGAGTTGAATAGGCCTGCTCTAGCCCCTTATTCCTCTTTATATCTAGATGACATTTTATATATATATATATATATATATATATATATATATATATATATATATATATATATATATATATATACTATATTTTCCTTCATGTTTTATAAAATAAAAGTTTTAAATAACACGTTCCTGCCAGTAGAGTAAAATATGATTAAATTATATTAATATTATTAAACACTCAGTGTTCACACTGCAACACAAAAACAGACGACACGCCTCCAAGTATCACACACACACACACACACACACACACACACACACACACGGGTATCAGTGTAACAGCTGATGTTAATCTGAAGCTCTGAACACACAGAGATAGGAGACGAGGAGGCGAGGAGGCGAGGAGGAGATAAAGGCGCTTCTTATCCTTTGATGTCATAATTCAATTCAAAATAAAAAGTCGACGAGTGAAACGTCTCCATAACTTTTTACCCTCACCACCTCTCCTTCATCATCACCTCTCCTTCCTCACTACCTCTTCTTCCTCACCACCTCTCCTTCCTCACCACCTCTCCTTCCTCACCACCTGTTCTTCCTCACCACCTCTCCTTCCTCACCACCTCTTCTTCCTCACCACCTGTTCTTCCTCACCACCTCTCCTTCCTCACCACCTCTTCTTCCTCACCACCTGTTCTTCCTCACCACCTCTTCTTCCTCACCACCTCTTCTTCCTCACCACCTCTCCTTCCTCACTACCTCTCCATCTCCTCCTTTAATTATGCTCTCACCTGTCTCACCTGACCTACTTGTCCCACCTGTCCTACTTGTCTCACCTGTCCTATCTGTCTCACCTGTCCTACATGTCTCACCTGTCCTACCTGTCTCACCTGTCCTACCTGACCTGTCTCACCTCTCTCACCTAACTCACCTCACCTGTCTCACCTGTCTCAGGCGAATCCTGGAGGCGGCAAAACGCAACAACCTGACGGGTCATTTCCTGTGGGTGGGATCCGACAGCTGGGGGTCCAAGATCTCTCCGGTGGTCCAGCAGGAGCGAGTCGCCGAGGGCGCCGTCACCATCCTCCCCAAGAGGGCGTCGGTGGACGGTGAGGGGGGAGGAGACGAGGGCAGAGGCCACGAGTTCTCCCCCGTGAAGGAGACAAGGGCAGAGGACACAAGTTCTCCCCCGTGAAGGAGACAGCTCGTCTTAAGGACTCTTTCTCCGTCTTCGCAGCGTTCGACCGATACTTCAAGAGCCGCTCGCTCGCCAACAACCGGAGGAACGTCTGGTTCGCCGAGTTCTGGGAGGAGAACTTCGTCTGCAAGCTGGGGATGCACGGCAAGAGGCCCGGCAGCCCCAAGAAGTGCACAGGTAGGAGGTCAAAGGTCAACGCTTCTATAAGGACAGCAACTTCCCTACCTCCTACTGCCTCCTACTAACTCCTACTACCTCCTACTGCCTCCTACTACCTCCTACTGCCTTCTACTACCTTCTACTACCTTCTACTACCTCCCACTACCCCCTACTGCCTCCTTCTACCTGAACACACACACACACACACACACACACACACACACACACACACACACACACACACTGTAGTCTACATGTAGCCCTGTAGTTGATCCCATCACATTAACATCAGAGCATATTTACAATTTTGGAGTCAGGTGGAGATCTGTTTCTTTCCGTTGGCATCCTGAGTCTCTGGTCCTTGTCTCTGGTCCTTGTCTCTGGACCTGGTCTCTGGACCTTGTCTCTGGACCTTGTCTCTGGACCTGGTCTCTGGACCTGGTCTCTGGTCCTTGTCTCTGGACCTTGTCTCTGGACCTGGTCTCTGGACCTGGTCGCTGGACCTGGGCTCCTCTGCTGAGTCCCTCACTGCTCGTCGTGTAGATGCAGGAAGTGAAAGAGCAGAACGGCGGCGTAAGCGCTCCGTCTCCCAGCATGCCGAGCGGCTTTGATGGAACCCGTCGCCATCGAGGACTCGGCTCCCGCTGATTGTGTCATCCCATGTCGAGTCAGCAGGTCAGCGTATACCTGTGTGTGTGTATGTGTGTGTGTGTGTGTGTATGTGTATGTGTGCGTGTGTGTGTGTGTGTGTGTGTGTGGTAGTCCACAGCTGTAGAAATGAGAGCCAAGTGGTGGAATAAAAACTCTGATTCTTTAACTTGAAGTAAACGTAGAATCTGTGTAAAATAAGCTCCATTACAGTTTGGGAGTGGGCGGAGCCAAAGTCAGGGTGGGCGGAGCCATGTTCAGTGATGATTGATAATAAACATGATTGCTCTTCACACCCAGAGGTTGTAGTATGGAATTAATTTAAAATAAATTATAAACTGAAAAAGAAGAAGAAGACTGAGGTGGACATGTTGGACATGTTGGACAAGTTGGACAAGTTGAAGCTGCAGAAATGTTTTTAATCTGCCAGCATATGGATCTTCATGCCCAAATCAATGAGTCTGTAAAGCTGGTCAGAGGCCGTCTGAAGGTCAGGAAGCCGAGCGTCCCTGAAGGCCTCGCCGGTGATCCGGATCAATGACCGGTCCGTTGGTCTGAGACGCTCCTGTTGGATCAAAACCGTCACCAATAAATATGTGAGGGAATCTCACACGCTGAGCTCTAAGAAGTGAGCGAGGCGAGGGCGAGCGAGGGCGCCGTGGAAACAGAAACACCTCCAGCGTGGCGTTACTAGGTCTTTACTTAGGACTCTAAGGTCTTTACTTAGGACTCTAGGTCTTTACTTGGGACTCTAGGTCTTTACTTAGGACTCTATTCAATTCAATTCAGTTTATTTGTATAGCCCAATTTCACAAATTACAAATTTGTCTCGGAGTGCTTTACAATCTGTACACATAGACATCCCTGCCCCAAAACCTCACATCGGATCAGGAAAAACTCCCAAATAACCCTTCAGGGGGAAAAAAGGGAAGAAACCTTCAGGAGAGCAACAGAGGAGGATCCCTCTCCAGGATGGACAGATGCAATAGATGTAATGTGTACAGAAGGACATATTTAGACTCTAGGTCTTTACTTAGGACTCTAGTTCTTTATTTAGGACTCTAGGTCTTTACTTAGAACTCTAGGTCTTACTTAGAACTCTAGGTCTTACTTAGGACTCTAAGGTCTTTACTGAGGACATGTCGGTCTTGACTTGGATCCTGGTGGTCTTGACTTGGATCCTGTTGGTCTTGACTTGGATCCTGTTGGTCTTCAATTGGATCCTGGTGGTCTTGACTTGGATCCTGTTGGTCTTGAATTGGATCCTGGTGGTCTTGACTTGGATCCTGGTGGTCTTGACTTGGATCCTGCTGGTCTTGACTTGGATCCTGTTGGTCTTGAATTGGATCCTGGTGGTCTTGACTTGGATCCTGCTGGTCTTGATTTGGATCCTGTTGGTCTTGGCGTGTTAAAGACTTGTTACGGCAGACTCTGGACTCGTCGTGACTGAAATGCTATAATAATAAATCCATAGAGTAAAGAAGTCGGGTGAGATTTCTGTCTCAATGCTGAAAGCCTCTGTTCCCTCCTTGTTCCTTCAAAACTATGCATTCAGGCACCATTACAATTTCACGGATTAAAACACGCTTGTTCTTTCAATATTGAAGAGAGACTCCTCATCATCTGCTCCTCGAGGCTCGTTTATTACTGCCGCACTGACGTGTGATCGGTCCGCTGCAGTGAGCGGATCCCCCCACCGCTATTCAAGTTAAATTGGATTTAATTCCCGAGCTCCTATTAATTCAAGGGAAGTCATGTCTGTTGATGGTGGGTCTCCACCTCCTCCTCCTCCTCCTCCTCCTCCGCCTCCTCCTTTTCCTTTTTTCACGTCCTCGTATGCTTTTCCCCCCCTTCACGTCCGTCATGATCACGGCTCTAATAACGTCAGTCAGTCGAAAAACCTTTGGAAGGAGTTTTTCAAAATAAAAGCTGGCGGAAAAGTAAAGAGCTCGGAGAGAATTTCGAGGAGTTTGTTAACTCTCTGATTTTCTTTTCTTCTGCTTCACCTTCCTTTGATGTTTTCTGCATTAATATTGTCTTCTTTCCCCAGAGGAGGAAACGTACAGAGCACATCAAACGGAAGCTGAATCGGGAGAATGAAAAAAAAATGAATTTCAACATAAACAAAAAGAAAATTGTACCAAAATATTTCGATAAGTTGCTGAACAGCTGCCGGCGTCACGCGTCTCGGTTGTTTTTTTCAACACGTCACCATGGCGACACCACTTATTTTTAGAACAAAAATGGGTTTCTAGGAAGGAAGTGTGAAGATGAAGACGAGGAACGGAGGCGGGTCCAGTGGGGACGGATGAAGATGCTGGAAGGTGTTGAGCGATGATTATGAGGATGATGAAGATGAGGTGTGGTTTGGAAAGGGGCGAGGCTAGAAATACCAACAACAAAATAAGAGTATTGATTCCATAACACTTGCTCACACTTTAACTTTTTCCCTGATTTGTATGGTATTGATTATCTGAAAGGGAAAAACATATCTATTTATCATTTGTTATTTTTCTTTATTTGATTTTTAAAGAATTCTAATTTTTGTACTATATAAATATATTTTTTGAAAAAAGAAAACAATGTATTCATCCTTAAAGCGACACTATGTAACTTTTCCCCTGTAGCGCCCCCTTCAGGTATTTAACGTTTACTTCAGTGTCTCTGCCTCTCGAGCCATATATGGCTCTTCCGGCTCATGAGTTCACAGCTGATCGATGAGCGCTGCCGGCAGCGTACATCGGCAGCAGCAGCACGCATCGATCAGCCTCGGCCTGGTGTTCTCCACAGCATGTCACTCTGTCTCTACGCATCGCGTAGCGGAGCAAATAAAAAGTCACCTGTGAGCGTGGACTGGCACTATATGACGTTGGGTAATCACTTCCAGAAAGCAAGTTGAAGTACTTCGGCTCCCAACATCTTACATTCAGCAGTTTTCTGGCCACAGACCCCCGATGGCAGTGGCGGAGGAGCAAATCAACATATTAAAAGTCATTGTAGCGGCAGAAATTTTTTCAAGCTGTTATTTTAAGGTGGAAAAGTTACATAGTGGGGCTTTAAAAGGAATTAAGAATTATATTTTTTTAATAATATTTTTTTTCTGAAATAAGAAAACTAATATGAAACCTTTATTGTTATTATTATTATTTTGTTATTTCAATAAAAAAAAATCAAATAGATTTTCTAAAAAAAGAAGAAAAAATTTCATCCTTTATTTATTTTCATTTTTGTTAAATTTTCTTGATAATTCAGTTAATTTAGTAAGTTATTTTCTGAAAGTATAAACACATATTTATCCTGTTATCTTTTAAAATGTGAAATTTCAAAGAATCTTTCTTTTATATATTCTATATATATATTCTATATATATCCTTTATAACTTTATTCATTGTTTATTATTTAAAACACATTTTAATAATACAAATAGATTTTGTAAAACAAGAAAAACAAAAAAGAAGTTTTATTTCTTTTAATTTAAAATGTTATACTATATTATATTAAATATATATATATAACATTTTATTTTCTGGAAAAAAGTCATTCTGTATAAAAGAAATCTTATTTTTTTTTAAATTTGTAATTTAATTTGTTCTTTAATTTGTACTTTTATTTGTAAAGTAATTTAATTTCTGGTGTTTTTTGATGTCACATGATCTTCATCAGTTGGCCAATTGTCGATGGATTGACACACAATCTGGATGTTTGGAAACGTTTTCACCGTTTCACCGTTTCAGCGTATCGACCCCATGACTCTGTCTCCGTTTCAGGGCTGGAGAAAGTGGGCCGGGACTCCACCTACGAGCAGGAGGGCAAGGTCCAGTTTGTGATGGACGCCGTCTACGCCGTGGCCCACGCGCTGCACCACATGCACCGCGAGCTCTGCGCGGGGTCCCCGGGCCTCTGCCCCCGCATGGCCAACGTCGACGGCAAGGAGCTGCTGGGCCACATCCGAGCCGTCGGCTTCAACGGTAGGAGCGCCGTCTTATTGCCACATTTACCTCACCGAGCCTCCTCACCGAGCCTCCTCACCGAGCCTCCTCACCGAGCCTCCTCACCGAGCCTCCTCACAGAGCCTCCTCACAGAGCCTCCTCACCGAGCCTCCGATGAGGAGCTTTCAGAAGAACTCTATAGAACCAGACCGTCTTCTCTCTGGCGGTGTTATTTACTCATGAAGGTCGTATAAAGTTCCTCACAGTAACTTTGAGGAAGCATTTTGGAGACGTCACACTCACAGCTTAATGGTGAAAAAGCTTCAAACATTTTGTCTATTTAAAAAAAAAAAAAAAAGAATCACGGAACTACAGATCTGACTGTTGGACCCAGACGGCCTTGAGCGTGACCGCTTTCGGAAAAACACAATAGCTGAGTAAAAAAGAAGCTGTTTGAACCCCCCCCCCTCCCCCACAACCCTCCATTACCCCACGGGCCCCCTAAACAACGCCGATATTTGACCCATCACCTAAATTATATTTGAGTTGAATGGAGCACATTTTGACGTTGGAGGAGTTCTGGTGTTAGTGTGACTTGAGACTCGAGCCATGTGGTTTCCTGTGAGTTTGAATCCTCACCGCCTCCTCAGTCAGCACCTCAAACAAGTTCTCCGCGTCTCGACACTTTTCCAACGAATATTTGTCCTCGAATTTCTTCGCCATTTTTCATGGGCCCCGAGATTAGAAAGATTGGGGAGGGGAGGGGGGGAGAGGAGGAGGAAGACCATCAATCTCTTGAGGAAGACCATCAATCTCTTGAGGAAGACCACCAATCTGTAGAGGAAGACCATCAATCTGCAGAGGAAGATCACCAATCTGTCGAGGAAGACCATCAATCTGCAGAGGAAGATCACCAATCTGTCGAGGAAGACCATCAATCTCTAGAGGAAGACCATCAATCTCTAGAGGAAGACCACCAATCTCTAGAGGAAGACCACCAATCTCTAGAGGAAGACCACCAATCTCTAGATGAAGACCATAAATCTCTAGAGGAAGACCACCAATCTCTAGAGGAAGACCATCAATCTCTAGAGGAAGACCATCAATCTCTAGAGGAAGACCATCAATCTCTGGATGAAGACCAGATATAAACCCATCCCTCTTGTCCTGACGTCGGTCCTGAAGACTTCCCCCCCGCTGTGTGTTTGTGGCCTTCATTTCCTCGCCACCCTCCTCCCGGGCGAAGGCTCTCTGGTCAGGTGTGAACACCATCGCCCTCGTCAGCGAATCCTCGCGCTCGTTATTAAAACCCGGAACGTGGTCGCCGTGTCTTCCTCTTCTCGGAGTCATTACTCCGCTCAGTGGGAGCTGCTGCAGGAGATGATTCGTCGGCTGTCACACAACTTTAATCATTCCGGTCCATCAACAAGCTGCTGCAAGGGGGGGGGGGGGGGGGGGTAACTTACCCTCACAATAGTCCATGCGTATGATGTCCTACAAAAAGTTAATCCAAATTTAGTTTTCTTTCTTTAATTTTCCGACAAAACAAGAGCAGGCATGTCGATATCTTTTCAAGCTTTTCAAAATAAGATTGCGTCTTCGGAGGAAACTCATCAACAAAGCTCCTCAGATCCCCGACTGTCCGTCTTTATAGTTCCTCTTTCATAATTAGCTGGATGAAATAAAAAACATGATTTTGTGGGATATCTATGAATCACGGTATCGTCGGCATGGACAGCTTGTCCTGGTTGTTAGTTTTCTTAAAAACATTTTATTTTATTTTGAAAGCTCTAATGTAGCCACACGTTTCTAAATATCTCATGATCTTTTATTAAACAAAATATCTCATGATCTTTTCCTATTTTACCTAAGTATTTGACCATATTTCGCTCTACCTAAATATTCCACCAACGTTTCCTGAACCAAACGTAAGTATTTTGTGACCCTTTCTTCGTATTCACATTGACAAAGACTTGAAAATGATGGACGATGTATGAAAGGCCATTTATGTAATTTAAGCCATTTTTGCGTTCTTGTGAAAACAGAAGTTTATTTTGAAAAGGACGTATTGGTGTAGCGAGCGAGAGTTTGTGATTCCTGCGGATGGATCAAGGCTGCTCGGAGCTCGTTGTCCCGCTTCTGAACATTCATTAACATAACTTCTATCGCCGAGGACGACGGAGAATATCTCTCATTTAAAATTTCTGAGTGCCGACGATGAATGTTGACTCTTTCTTCTCGTTCTCAAGGTGAGCGCGTCTTGTTAACCTCTCAAAGAGAGCCTTTAATTACATGCCACGCCACAACGTTACGCAACGCTCAACCCCCTCGACCCCCTCGTTCCCCTCGACCCCCTCGATCCACTAGACCCCCTCAACCCCTTCGACTCCCTCGACCTCCTTGACCCCCTCGACTCCCTCGACCCCCTCAACCCCTTCGACTCCCTCTACCTCCTTGACTCCCTCGACCCCCTCAACTCCTTCGACTCCCTCTACCTCCTCGATCCCCTCGATCCCCTCGACTCCCCTCGATCCGCTCGACCCCCTCGACCCCCCTCGTTCCCCTAGACCCTCGACCTCGACTCCCTCGACCCCCCTCGTTCACCTAGACTCCCTCGACTCCCTCGACCCCCCCCTCGATCCCCTCGACTCCCTTGACCCCCTCGACTCCCTCGACCCCCCCCCCCCCCTCGACAGAGGGACAGGTTGTTGACTTTTCAAATAGGAAACCTCTGAGAGTTAAGTCAAAAGTACAATATGTACCTCTAAGATTTAGGAGGAGGAGGCGGAGGAGATCTCAGTGATCTCTCAGATTGAAGCCCTGGAGGAATCTTTCTTCAACACAATGAAGCAGATTCAGGGAACGAAGTGTGTGTGTGAAGCGTTCCTGTTCTTGTGTCCTTGCGGGGACCAAAGAAATACATGTTCTATTGTGCCCCAGTTGTCTTTCATCAGTCTTTAAACACATGTTTTACTTTAGTTGTGTAAAATATCACTGTCGGAGACCTTATAGTTGTTTAAGGACCTTTTGTAGTTTTTATATGTATTTAAATCCCAAACATGTAGAGTTGTAGTTTCTGAAATGAGTCAAACTTAAACCTAAAAAAGAAAAAATGTCAGTGTTAGACACGACCAGGAGGAGGAATGAGAACGTATTTACTGAAACGTCCATTAATGAAGGACATAATCATCCCTGTAATGTGTTATCTTCAGTGAAATAACTACTCCTGAAGGTTCCTGGAGTTCACTTCCTCCCTCCGGGGGCCAAAGATCGGCTTATTTATTTTTATTCAAGGACTCGACGTTGAACCCCGAGTCCTCCGCGACGCTCCGGGTTGCAGCTTCTGCAGCAGCACACATGCAGCATGTGGTTTGTGCCTGGTTGAGCCTATTAAGGCTCCCCACCACCCCCCCACCCCCCGACAAAACACACACACACACACACACACACACACACACACACACACAGGCGTCACGCCGCTTTTGGGTCTTCCTCCTGCATGAATCCGTGAGCATCGCGCTCGGTTGAACCTCCGCATTTATCAAACGCTGACACAAATCAAGCCGGAGCGGCTCCGCAGTCCTTTTTTTTTAATGCTTCGCTTCTCCAAGCACGCGGGGGTGGTGGGGGGGAGGGGGTGCAGTGAGGTTACCCATGATGCCGAGTACATCCAGGACGAAGCGGCGGCGGTGGCGGCGGCGGCGGACCGGGGGCTAATCGACCGCTCACCCGTCCCTCGCCTCGGCCCTGTGTGCTTATTTTTAGACGAGCGCTTTGGGAGGCCAATCGAAACGCTTGAGCTAATGTTAGCGCTCGCTACGCTAACGCCGGCCCCCATTGTAATGGCCTGTTTGGGGGGGGGGGGGGAGCTATATACTGCAGGTGAGCAAAGTGATGAATAATGTGAAGAGCTCATCTCCCGCTAGGTCTTCACTTTAAATATGCAGGACGAGGGAAAAACGACCAGAGAGACGTCAGCGGTTCTCTCCTTTTCTTAATATTTGTTTAACCTTTTATTGTGAAAGGTTGGAGTTTATAGGTTAAGACATTGTGAGATGATGCCAGGGTGTCCAAGGTTTTTATTGTGAAAGGTCAGAATGGACTGGAGTGGGAAAAAAATATAAAGTGATGGGCTGATTGATCCTACAGTAACCCGGTCTTTAAGCTATAGCTTGTTTTAGTTTTATTTATACATTTATATATATATATATATATATATATATATATACATATGTGTACATATATATGTATATATATATATATACATATATATATACGTGAATATATATATATGTGTGTGTGTATATTTGCAGAGCGTTCAGTTCCCTGTGTTTCTCTCTTTGAGAAACTGTGACATGATTATTACTGATCACGGGACCAGGAGCCGCTAACTGTGCCGTGACGTGATGAGAAATCTGTCTTGGCAACACGTTCGGTACCCAAGAAAAAAAGGTGATATTTCCTTAATTATTATTTTTTCACGCGAGAGATCAAGACATCTGAGAGAGGAAAGACAAACACAAAGAGGAGGCGTCCAATCACAGATAATGAAAAGTTAAGGAGTGAAGGGGCGGGACGAGGACCGGTCAATAACAAGCCCACTTCCTGTTGTCGGTCCATCTGGGTCAAGACCGGTGGATTCATGGAGCGCCGTCTCTCTTTCTTCTGAGTAAGTGAGATCTATAAGCTGTCTCAGCATACCTGTCAATCACATTAAGTCCCACCCCTAAAGCTGTTTGACTCTGAATGACCAGAGGAGTCGCCCCCTGGTGGTCAGGAGAGAGAATGCAGCTTTAACACATGAAGCATAGACTTCTATAAAACCAGAGGAGTCGCCCCCTGGTGTTCAGAAGAGAGAATGCATTTTTAACACATGAAGTGTTGACTTCTATACAACCAGGGATGTTAGTAGCACTATGAATGTAAATTGTGTACATTCCCCTAAAATGTTATGAAATCCACGAGACGTTAACGTTAACTGAGGCCGACAAGCAGCTTTAAACCCCAGGAGAGATTGTTTGTGTGAGTGAAGGGAGGGAGGTGGAGTTGGGGGGAGGATGGAGAGGACAAGGTGGTGTTGAGGGGGGTGGGGGTGGGGGCGGGGGGGGCTCACCGTCCTGAGGCAAGTTTTGGTGACTCATCGCTGATGTGATTTGTGATGCTTTGATTCGTGTTAATGGAATCAGGGCAGCAGAGAATCAGGCCGACGCCCACTCGCTGCCTCGTGAGTTTCCTGTCGGTTGTTCTGGCTCCTCGTCTTCAACCCGGCGCTGTTCCACTCGTCTTCAACGGCTCCGGTCCAAACGGATCCGCTTCCAGACTCCGGAAGTCTTTTTCGGGAAGTCCCTAAACGAGTCTCGAAGTTGCGTAACTTTGAGTCCGTTTGTATTTGTGTGTGGAGACGTTTCAGTGTGGAGACGTTATTTTAAATGTGGCGTTACAGTTTGGAAATTACCTGTTGAAGTGGCTCCTCCTCTTTGTACTTTCACAATAAAAGCACATGTCTGAACATGTTCCAGAACAGAAGAGCTCGCCAGCCAAGCGGTGCTGTTGTAATTCAGAGGGATTTAAAAAAGAAAAAAATTGTTCTTTAATCCTCGGTGAAATAATGGTTCAATTCAGCAGCGACAGCAGAGCGGAACACATCCATCACCGTGTTCGCCGCCGCGCAAATTATCTCTGATTTATGGAGCAACCGAGCTGCATCTCCATCCTCTCCATCGCTCAGCTCCCTCCAAGGGTTAATAATGCTTCCGGATTTTCCCACGTCGCACTTCAGTTGTTGGAGGTCACCAAATTTGCTGAGACGCACGAACGTATGGAAGGACAGTTTGTGTGAACAGCGTCATTGCGTCGATGGAAAAGATGAACGCAGCTGACGTCACGTTAGCTAGGTGTCAGTTCATTTCATCATGTTTTAGTTTCATTCATTCCTCATTACACCGATACATCCTTTCTTCATGGGCCTCTTTAAAGTGCTGTGTTGACTTGTAAAGGGCCTGAGCACTACTGTATGATGGTGGTTTTGGTCTCATAACAAACCCAACGAGCCTCTGCAGCTTCAAATGTTCAAGGTTATGCAAAAGTGTGTTTTGTGTATCTTTAAATACAAAACGTGATCCCACCTCGATCAGCATGAGACTTAAAAGATGCCGACTGACCGCTAACCGCTAACTGCTCGCTCTGCTTGAGGTGACATGAACACGATCTGTGTGCTCCTTAGTTTGGGTTATGGAAATCTCAACGTGGCTGAGATGTGAGAACAACAAACATGCTGTAGGAAAACAGACAAACAACACAAGAAATGCAGCGTGAGACTCAGAGGGTGAAACGAAACCTGCAGTTCACAGGGTCACGGGGTCACGAGGTCACAGGGTCACGGGGTCTCAGGGTCACGGGGTCACGGGGTCACAGGGTCATGAGGTCACAGGGTTACGGGGTCTCAGGGTCACAGGGTCTCTGGGTCACGGCATCACAAGGTCACGGGGTCACAGGATTACGGGGTCACTGGCTTATTGTAAACACGGTAATATGCTAAGTTTGACCCTCATTGCAAAATTAAGATCATTGCTAATTCCCAACATTCTGAGTGAGAACTAGGACTAGGAAAACGCTGAAAAGTTTGGCGGTGAAACACAAGACAATCTGGCAGAGGACAAGTGGAAGTGAGGGAGCTAAATAGTGAGGGACTAATGAGGGGATGGGCTGCAGGTGAGACGGGCTTGAGGACCAGGAGAAGTGAATGAGGGGCAATCAGGTGAGGATGACAGGATCTGGAATGACAGGAGAGTTAATTAAACATGTAAGGAGGATGGATTTAACTACGAAGGTGGGGAATTTGTGACAGGGAGACAATAAGGAGACAATATGAAGACAATAGGGATGAAATAAGGAGACAATATGGATACAATAGAGAGGCTATACAGAGACAATAGGGAGACAATAGGGATACAATAGGGAGACAATAGGGATACAATAGAGAGGCTATACAGAGACATAGGGAGACACTAGGAAGACAATAGGGATACAATAGAGAGGCTATACAGAGACAATAGGGAGACAATAGGGATACAATAGGCATACAATAGAGAGGCTATACAGAGACATAGGGAGACAATACAGAGACATTAGGGAGACAATATGAAGGCAATAGGGATACAATGATATAATAGACTTTCTGGATCAAAAGAAAGTGTGCACAGCTCTCTTTGTTGACCTTTCTAAGGCCTTTGACACAGTGGATCATTCCAATCTGAAGCAATGCCTGCTTGATACAGGTTTATCTGAGCAGCCTGTTGGCTGGTTTAATAATTATCTGTCAAATAGAAAACAATGTTTGTTTTGAAGGCAGCTCATCCACACTGCTAAATGTCTCTACTGGTGTGCCACAGGGCTCAGTTTTGGGCCCAATTATGTTTGTTATTTATGTCAATACATTGAGCAGTAATGTCCCAAATGCCAAATTTAAATTTTATGCTGATGACACAGTTATATATTGTTGTGGCACCACTCTTGCTGAGGCCCTTGGCAACTTACAAATTGCTTTTAACCTTGTGGAAAACCAGCTCATTGAACTAAGACTTGTCTTGAATGCTGCCAAAACCAAACTGATGATATTTTCCAATGGCAGGAAAGTGCCTGTGTCTTCACCCTTCATGTTGTCATTGCAAGGGTATGCAATTGAACTTGTAAACTGTTACAAGTATCTCGGCATTTTAATTGATAATCGACTTTCTTTTAAATGTGAAAATCTGGTAAAAAAATTAAGAGTGAAACTGGGATTCTTTTTTTGTCACAAATCTTGTTTTTCTTTTTTAACCAGAAAAAAAGTTGATTGCTACCACTTTCCTCCCTGTACTTGATTACAGTGATCTCTTATACATGAATGCCCCGGCAAACTGTCTGCGTCCTCTAGACACTGTGTATCATGGAGCCTTAAGGTTTGTCACTGGCTGTAAAGCCCTCACTCACATTTTATATGCTCGAGTGGAGTGGCCATCTCTGGCAGCACGCCGCCTTATACATTGGCATATTTTTATTTATTAAGCTATCTTGGGTCTGCTCCCCCACTATTTATGTAACTACATTTTAAAATCCCAGAGCAGTTACTGCTTACGTTTCAACAAGTTTTATTAATTAATTCTGCCCAAAGTTCACTCTGAATTTGGTAAGCACTGTTTTAAATTCGCTGCACCTGCTGCTTGGAATACACTCCAAAAAACTCTAAAGTTAAAGGAGCTCATCAACTTTGAAACTTTTAAGACTCGTGTGAGAGAAATTGGAGCGGCTTCATACCGCACTTGTTCTTGTTTGGTGTAAATCCGGAGCTTTAGTCCTGTTGCCTTATCTTTTTTAATGTATTTTATTTGTGTTATGTGTTTTCTGTTGTGTCTTGTGACTGTTGCAATTGTTCTATGCTGCTGTCTTGGTCAGGCTTCCCTTGAAAAAGAGTTCATTGTATCTCAATGGGACCGACCTGGTTAAATAAAGGCTAATAAAAAAACTAAAACATAAAAACAATAGGGAGACAATAGGGAGACAGCCTTTAAAGACCAATGAACCGACTCTGGTCCAGGAGAGTCTTGAGGGGGTTTTCGGGTTCCACCGTGAGGCTGACTTTAACCGGAGGGTCGGTGGTTCGAGTCCCCGCCCGTCCTCGTATTGAGAATGCATTCAAAGGCGGTACGGCCTTCTCAGCTTCATTGACGACCAGCAGAGCAGTTTTCCAGAATAAGAGCTCGACAATGTTCACAAGAGCTTTGCATGATAATCTACAGGTCGGAGAGACCTCCCATTGGCTCATCTCATCCCTCTAACCCCATTGGTCGGGAGCACTTGACCAGGTGGTCAGGAGACCACATGACAAGGAACCAATCAGCTGAGCTTCAGGCGAATGACCCCCGAGGTTAAACATCGCACAATGTTAACAAAGACGACGTGAGAATACCGTGAATAACCGTCTCCTTCTCGTCTTTGCGTCCCTACAGGAAGCGCCGGGACGCCCGTCACCTTCAACGAGAACGGCGACGCCCCCGGGCGCTACGACATCTTCCAGTACCAGATCGACAACGGCTCGACGGCGGAGTACAAGGTTATCGGGCACTGGACCGATCAGTTGCACCTCGACGTGAGGACCGATCAGCGCGCGTTGAAGAGGGCGTCCTCGCTTAATTAATAATATATGGCGTCCGATATCAAGGCCGCCTGGTTCAAACCCCGGCAGCGAATCAGGACCAGGGGTATTTAATCACTGAAAGAACCTTGTTTTAATGTTCTTCTCCCCACTGGATTCAACCAGAGTGACTCACAGTAGTTCATCCAATCACCTGTAAAGCAGCTCCTGATGAGCGGGAGTCTTAAAGCTACATTCTCTCTCCTGACCACCAGGGGGCTCCTCTGGTTGTATAGAAGTATATGCTCCATGTGTTAAAGCTGAATACTCTCTCCTGGCCACCAGGTGCGACTACTATGGTTTTATAGAAGTCTATGCTTCATGTGTTGAAGCTGCATTCTCTCTCCTGGCCACCAGGGGGCGACTCCTCTGGTCGTATAGAAGTCTATAGAATGACTTTACTTCCCTCAGTAAACATTGTAAACATGAGTTTATGTCTCAGTCTCTAGTCTCAAGTCTTCTTCTATACAGCATGACGTCATTGTTCTGTAATAAATATGCTGACTGGTTGAAAAAATTCCAGATGGCGGCTCTCCAAATGCCATAGTCATGGCTTCAAAACTCTGTCCTCTTCTCATATTTAACCCTGAGGGTTGAACTGGGATGTGATGATTCTGATGTCCCCCCCCCCCCCCCCCAGATGGAGACCCTGCAGTGGGCCGCCGGCGACTCCTCGCCGCCAGCCTCGGTGTGCAGCCTGCCGTGCCACGCCGGCGAGAGGAAGAAGGTGGTGAAGGGCGTGCCGTGCTGCTGGCACTGCGAGCGCTGCGAGGGCTACCACTTCCAGGCCAGCGAGTCGAGCTGCGAGCTCTGCCCCTACGAGGAGCGGCCGGACCAGAACCGCACCGGCTGCCGGCCCATCCCCATCATCAAGCTGGAGTGGCACTCGCCGTGGGCGCTGTTCCCCGTCTTCATCTCCGTGCTGGGCATTGGCGTCACCGCCTTCGCCGTCGCCACCTTCGTGCGCCACAACGACACGCCCATCGTGCGTGCCTCGGGCCGCGAGGTGAGCTACGTGCTGCTGACCGGCATCTTCCTGTGCTACGCCACCACCTTCCCCATGATCGCCGCACCCGACGTGGTTGTGTGCTCCTTCCGCCGCGTCTTCCTGGGCCTGGGCATGTGCTTCAGCTACGCCGCGCTGCTCACCAAGACCAACCGCATCCACCGCATCTTCGAGCGGGGTAAGGCGGCGGTGACGGCGCCGCGCTTCATCTCGCCGGCGTCCCAGCTGGCCATCGCCTTCTCGCTCATCTCGGCGCAGCTCCTGGGCGTCTTCGCATGGTTCGTCGCCGATCCGCCGCACGCCTTCGTGGACTACGGCGAGCAGCGCACGCAGGACCCCGGCGACGCCCGCGGCGTCCTCAAGTGCGACATCTCCGACCTGTCGCTCATCTGCTCGCTGGGCTACAGCATCCTGCTGATGGTCACCTGCACCGTGTACGCCATCAAGACGCGCGGCGTGCCGGAGACCTTCAACGAGGCCAAGCCCATCGGCTTCACCATGTACACCACCTGCATCATCTGGCTCGCCTTCATCCCCATCTTCTTCGGCACGGCGCAGTCGGCGGAGCGGGTGAGTGACGGAGATTCATCCCTGAGGAGAGAGGGGAGGAGAGAGGAGCTCAGTGTATCCTAAGTGTCCATAAGGAGAGAGGAGATAGGTGCTCAGTGTATCCTAATGTCCATAAGGAGAGAGGAGATAGGTGCTCAGTGTATCCTAAACGTCCATAAGGAGAGGAGAGAGGTGCTCAGTGTATCCTAATGTCCATAAGGAGAGAGGAGATAGGTGCTCAGTGTATCCTAAACGTCCATAAGGAGAGGAGAGAGGTGCTCAGTGTATCCTAATGTCCATAAGGAGAGAGGAGATAGGTGCTCAGTGTATCCTAAACGTCCATAAGGAGAGAGGAGAGGAGAGAGGAGCTCAGTGTATCCTAATGTCCATAAGGAGAGAGGAGAGGAGAGAGGAGCTCAGTGTATCCTAAACGTCCATAAGGAGAGAGGAGAGGAGAGAGGAGCTCAGTGTATCCTAAACGTCCATAAGGAGAGAGGAGAGGAGAGAGGAGCTCAGTGTATCCTAAATGTCCATTTCACATTTTTCCACATTTTTCCGCGTTTAAAGCTGGTGTGCCGGTGAATGTGTTTCTGCCGTTGTTATTTCAGACGTTTCTTTGCGTCTCCTGGGGAACGTCGACTCTGAAGTGTTTCCAGCTAACGGGAACATTACATCACTTTGATGAGAAATGAAGCTCAAGACGAGGAAACAACACGATAAAAACACTAAAAAGTCTAAAATAAGCACAAAGATATTTGTAGAAGACACAAGAAAGAAATTAAGATGAATGTTCTGCAGGGAGGAGGTTACCATGGGATAATAATGTAATGTAATGCTCTCTCCTGACCACCAGGGGGCTCCTCAGCTGCATGCTCTCTCCTGACCACCAGGGGGTGACTCCTCTGGTTGTATAGAAGTCTATGCTTCATGTGTTGAAGCTGCATTCTCTCTCCTTACCACCAGGGGGCGACCCCTCTGGTTGTATAGAAGTCTATATAGTGACTCTACTTCTCTCTTGATGTATTCCCTCAGTAACATCGGAAACATGAGTCTCAGTCTCTAGTTTCCGGTCTTCTTCTATACAGCATGATGTCATCATTTAGGACATGGTGGGCTGTAGAGTCATGCTGTGTGACGGGCGGCTGTGATTGGCCCACAAATATTGTTTCAGAGCCACAGACGAGTTTGTGCCTCGATGTCTGTCGTATATTTTCATAATGAATCCTCGATGTATCGGGCTTTGGGAAGGGGGGTGGGGGTGGGGGGGGGGGGTAGTCACCGTCTGTCCCCTCGTTTCCTTTCCTGCCTCCTCTGCGTCCTGGGGGCGGAGCCCCGCTGAGGATTCCTCGATGACAGTTTGACACGGAGGCCATTAACCTCCACTTTTTTCTTTCTGGTGAGGCGGTTGCCGTGGCGACGCCGGCGGTTCCCTCGCTTAGCGGTATGGGCAGCGGTGTTGGTGTGGTTGTGTGTGTGTGTGTGTGTGTGTGTATGTGTGTATGTGTATGTGTTGGGAGTTTGTGTGTTCACATATGTGTGTGTGTGTGTGTGTGTGTGTGTGTGTGTGTGTGTGTGTGTGTGTGTGTGTGTGTGTGTGTGTGTGTGTGTGTGTGTGTGTGTGTGTGAGAGAGCTGCTGGAGGAGAGAAGAAGAAAACTGCTTTGTACCAGTTGAGCTCTGCATGGTGTTTGTGCGTGTGTCTGTGTGTGTGTCTGTGTGTGTGTGTGTGTGCGTGTGTTTGCATGTATGTGCGTGTTTGCGTGTGTGTGTGTCTGTGTGTTTGGTTGTGTGTGTGTCTGTGTGTGTCTGGTTGTGTGTATATATGTGTGTGTGTCTGTGTGTGTCTGGTTGTGTGTATATACGTGTGTGTGTCTGTGTGTCTGTGTGTGTGTCTGGTTTTGTCTGGTTTTGTGTGTGTGTGTGTGCGTGTGTGTGTGTGTTTGAATAGATAATTATTGACAGCGTAATACATATTGCTGTATATTTATTTCTAATATTTGACTTTAATATGATTTCTTTCTTTTCTGGAGGATTTATTTAATTGATTCATCTTTTCAGGTTTGTTAAGATCATTTGCATAATTTAATTATTGATACTACAGAGTAGAACATGCTCTCTTAAAGGGCCAGTGTGTAGAATTCCACCCGGCCAGACGTGTAATATGATAATCATTTAGAAGTGATTCTTCTGAATCTGTAAAATAATCTAATATCTTCTGAAATGTAGTGACGTGTGCTGGAGTCGACGTACAAAGATGAGTAAATGTTCATAAAATAAATATTTATGTGCATCAAGGCTCTAACTGCTGCAACCCATCATCTCCCACCGGCTCATGAACGCAGCACGGGGCTTAATGATGCGTTCAGGGTCATCTGTCACGCTGACATGGGGGGACTGAGTCCTGGCGCTTCTTCAGGAATCTCTGCAACACGTTAACTCGTTACGTGACTACACAATAATTCACCGATATCCCTGAATTATGTTGTATGTATAAGCTACCGCTAGTGGACACCGTCATTTTCTCTGGCCCTCTCCCAAATTTGAAAACTGACGAATTATATAGCCGTATGTCGTCTTTCAACCGCTGGCTGTCGAAGTGGTGCCCAGCGAATAAGGTGGGCTACGTAGACAACTGGAAGACTTTCTGGGGAAAACCTGATCTGATGAGGAGGGACGGCGTCCATCCCACGTTGGAAGGAGCGCGTCTCATTTCTGCGAATATGACCACGTTGATCACAGGACCTAATCCATGACAATCCGGGGTTCAGATCAGGAACCGGGAGCAGAGTTGTAGTTTAACACCCTTCTCTGCTCTTCTTGTCAAGCAGTTACCCATCCATTACTCTAGAATAGAGACTGTGAAGACTGTGTCTGTCCCACGGCCACTTAAATTAAATAAATCTAAAGTAAACACAAGAGGAGTCGTACACAATAACCTTATACAAGTTAACACCATTATTTCAGCAGTGCAACAAAACAGGACTATTAAATGTGGTCTCCTAAATATTAGATCTCTGTCATCTAAAGCTGTGTTACTAAATGATTTAATAACAGATAATCACATTGATTTATGTTGTCTAACTGAAACCTGGCTGCGCCATGAAGCATATGTCTGCCTAAATGAGTCGACTCCTCCAAGTCATGTTAATACTCACATTCCTCGAGACACCGGTCGAGGAGGTGGAGTAGCAGCCATCTTTGACTCGAGCCTTTTAATAAATCCTAAACCTAAATTAAATTACGACTCATTTGAAAGCCTTGTTCTTAGTCTTTCACATCCAACCTGGAAAACACTACAGCCGATTCTATTTCTGATTCTGTACCGGCCACCAGGTCCATATTCAGAGTTTATATCAGAATTTTCAGAAATTATATCAAGTTTGGTTCTTAAAACTGATAAAGTTATTATTGTAGGAGATTTTAATATTCATGTGGATGTTGATAATGATTGCCTAGGTACTGCATTCATCTCATTGTTGGACTCGATCGGCTTTCGTCAGAGAGTACAGAAACCCACTCACAGCTTTGGCCACACGCTTGATCTTGTTCTTACATATGGCGTTGACATTGAGCATTTGAAGGTCTTCCCACAGAATCCTCTTCTGTCAGACCACAGCCTTATAACTTTTGAGTTTATACTACCGGAGTGTTCACCGTTAGTCAAGAGTTTCTACACCAGATGTCTAACTGACAGTGCTGTAGCTAAATTTAAAGAAGCGATTCCTTCTGCACTTGATTCAATACCATGTCTCAATATAACAGAGGACTCCTGGTCTAACTTTAGTCCGTCCCAGATTGATCATCTTGTTGATAGTGCCACAGGCTCACTGAGAATGACACTGGACTCGATAGCCCCTCTGAAGAAGAAGACAGTGAGGAAGAGAAGGTTTGCTCCCTGGTATAACCCTCAGACCCGCACACTAAAGCAAACGTCACGAAAGCTTGAAAGAATTTGGCGTTCAACTAATCGGGAAGAATCCCGCTTAGTTTGGCGAGATAGTCTTAAAACTTATAAGAAGGCCCTCCGCAATGCCAGAGCAGAATATTACTCATCAGTAATAGAGAAGAATAACAACCCCAGGTTTCTCTTTAGCACTGTAGCCAGGCTGACAGAGAGTCACAGCTCTGTGGAGCCCAGTATTCCTATAGACCTCAGGAGTAATGACTTTATGAACTTCTTCAATGAGAAGATTTTAACTATTAGGGACAAGATTAATAATCTCTTGCCCTTAACCAGTGCCAATCTGTCCTCAAGTGGAATGGCTTTGGAAACCCCTGTATGTCCTGGTATATATTTAGATGGCTTTTCTCCCATCAACCGTGACCAATTATCTTTAATGGTTTCTACTTCTAACACGTCTACCTGTCTCTTGGACCCTATCCCGACTAGGCTGCTTAAAGACGTTTTGCCTTTAATTGGCAGCTCTCTTTTGGATATTATTAATGTGTCTTTGTTAACAGGCCACGTACCACATTCCTTCAAAGTAGCTGTAATTAAACCTCTCCTGAAGAAGCCCACTCTGGATCCAGAGGTTTTGGCTAACTACAGACCGATCTCTAACCTCCCCTTCCTCTCTAAGATCCTTGAGAAAGTGGTCGCAAATCAGTTGTGTGACTTTCTACATCAGAATAGTTTATTTGAAGAGTTTCAGTCAGGATTTAGAAAACACCACAGCACAGAGACAGCACTGGTGAAGATTACGAATGACCTCTTAATGGCAGCAGATAAAGGACTCATCTCTGTACTGGTCTTGTTAGACCTTAGTGCTGCATTCGACACCATTGACCATAACATCCTATTACAGAGACTGGAGCAGTCGATTGGTATTTCAGGCACCGCCCTAAGTTGGTTTAAATCCTATTTATCAGATCGATCTCAGTTTGTATTTGTAAACGATGAAGCCTCAATGACCACCAACGTTAGTCACGGAGTTCCACAAGGTTCTGTGCTTGGACCAATTCTGTTTACCTTATACATGCTTCCTTTGGGCAATATTATCAGGAAACACTCTATAAACTTTCATTGTTATGCAGATGATACTCAACTATATCTATCGATAAAACCAGAGGAGACTAACCAACTCACTAAAATTCAAGCATGTCTTAGTGACATAAAAACATGGATGACCGGCAACTTCTTGATGTTAAACTCAGACAAAACCGAAGTAATTCTACTCGCCCTGAGCACCTCAGAGATCAATTATCTGGTGATGTGATTTCTGTAGATGGCATTACTCTAGCATCCAACACCACTGTAAAGAATCTCGGCGTTATCTTTGATCGGGACTTGTCCTTTAACTCCCACATAAAGCAAATCTCAAGGACTGCATTCTTCCATCTACGTAATATTTAAAAAATCAGGCACATCTTGTCTCAAAAGATGCAGAGAAATTGGTTCACGCTGTTACTTCGAGAGACTGGATTACTGCAACTCCTTATTATCAGGCTGCACTAATAAATCTCTTAGGTCCCTCCAGTTGATCCAGAATGCTGCAGTTCGTATTCTCACTAAAACTAAGAAAAGAGATCACATTACTCCTGCACTAGCTGCTCTGCACTGGCTCCCTGTAAAATCAAGAATCACTTTTAAAATTCTTCTCTTAACTTACAAAGCCTTAATTGGTGATGCACCATCATATCTTAAAGAGCTTGTAGTACCGTATCGCCCCACCAGAGAGCTGCGCTCACTAAATGCGGGGCTACTTGTAGTTCCGAGAGTCTTAAAATGTAAAATGGGAGCCAGAGCCTTTAGTTATCAAGCTCCTCTTTTATGGAACCAGCTTCCACCTTCAGTCCGGGAGGCAGACACAGTCACCACATTCAAGAGTAGACTGAAGACTTTCCTCTTTGACAGAGCTTATAGTCAGGGCTGAATCAGGTTTGCCCTGGTCCAGCCCCTGGATATGCTGCTATAGGCTTATAGCTGCTGGGGATGTTTAGGATGCACTGAGCACCTCTCTCCTCTTTAATTTCTCCTATGGATGAATCTTCATCTCTCCATCACACATGACTAACTCTGCTTTCTCCCCGGAGTCCTTCTGACTTCACGTCTCATGGGGTCATCGGACCCTATGAGACGGCATAGATTCCATCTGCTGATGGACCTTCGATGGTTGGATCGTGAGTTCCTGTCGCCAGCTGTGCCACTGCCCTGCTGGGACTCCCCACTCCCTCCACTTGGGAGGTCTCCAAACTCTCCATCGTGGAATATGCCTAAATATGAACTATTGATAAACTCTGTCAGATTCCTTGAATGTATTTTAACTCTAAATATGTCCTTCTGTACACATTACATCTATTGCATCTGTCCATCCTGGAGAGGGATCCTCCTCTGTTGCTCTCCTGAAGGTTTCTTCCCTTTTTTTTCCCCTGAAGGGTTATTTGGGAGTTTGTCCTGGTCCGATGTGAGGTTTTGGGTCAGGGATGTCTATGTGTACAGATTGTAAAGCACTCTGAGACAAATTTGTAATTTGTGAAACTTGGCTATACAAATAAACTGAATTGAATTGAATTGAATAGTGTTCCCTTAAGCCCCGCCTCCAGGCCCTCAGTCTAGCCTATGACAGAAGGGAGGAAAATAGCCTTGGATTCTAACTCTGTATCTAAGGACCATTTAAGGGCGACTCCTCTGGTTGTATAGAAGTCTATACTTCATGTGTTAAAGCTGCATTCTCTCTTCTGACCACCAGGGGGCGTCTCCTCTGGTTGTATAGAAGTCTATCTGTCATGTGTCAAAGCTGCATTCTCTCTCGTGACCACCAGGGGGCGACTCCTCTCCACTCATTAGTTCCACCGTGACGTTTCTGGGGGTTGAGTTGCATCACTTCCTGCCGGTGTTTCACATTAAAAGTTTCCTCGGTCCCCCCCGCCCGGCGCATTATCCACGCTCACTTTCCCGCGCTAAGCGGCGTCTTGCCGGCCAGAGGATCTGAGGGAGGAGGCCGAGCTGTCGGCCTCAAACCAACACGAGCCGCCGGCTCGACTCGGGTAAACGAGCCGAGCCGCCTGCCATCTGTCCGCCGTTCAGAGGCAGGGAATCTCTGCTTCTGTTTACAGGTTCTTGATTATTTCCATTTTCTTCTCGACTTTTCACTGCACGTCATTGATCTGACAAGTGTGAGCCGCTTTGCATCGACAATTTATGAATCCACTAATGTCGTGATGATGTGTGTTATTCGCTCCCCGCGGGGCACAGAGGGAAGTGAAGGAGCTCCTCCTCTAGCAGCTGCCACAGCAACGCAAATACATCCGGAATCGTGAACAACAGCATTCTAAAATGATCCAATCTGCATCAAGAGTTTCTTTATTGGTGCTTCTTTGAGTATATTACGATGCTAGTACTTTTACTTTGGTATTTGTACACCGTGGTATTACAGTTTGTCTCGATTGCTTTGGCTCAATTCTTGAAACAGAAATTACATTCTCAAAGCTCTTAGTGCATTTGGTAAAATAGTCTATATGGTTCAGCACAACTACATAGATGACCTTCAAAAGGTCATATCTCACCCAAAACAGTTAACTCAAGCTTCAAACCCAAATCAGTTTCTCATACAAATAGTCAGTGCCCCCAAAATGAAAACGTCCTTCTCAATTGCTGTGGCTCATCTCTCTCTTGAAAAAAGAACATTCTCAAAGCCTTAAATACATTTGCCAAAATAACCTGGACGGTTTAGCAAAACACGATGGCACCCCTGCAAAAGGTCATATCTCTCCCAAAACAGTCAACTCATCAGTCAAAACTGATTCATTTTCTCATACAAATAGTCATTGCCCCCAAAATGAAAAGTCCCTTTGTCATTGTTTGAACACTGCAGGTCAAAATGTTAAGATGTTTTGTCAGTATGGCAGTGGACCATAGAAATCCCCTCATGTGCACAGTTCAATCTTCGTGTAGTTTCATTCACAAACTGTATTGCACTTATACTGCCATGGAAATTGTTCCAGTAATTGTTCCAGTAGTTGAAAAACAGAAACAGAAAATGTGTACATGCTGTCAAACAAAAAGCACATCAAAAATAAAATGAAGTATAGCCTACACTACTGTAACAAAACATCCAGTAGGAAAGTAAAGCAAAGCTGGAGTTTAAAGCTGGAGTTCATCCTCACTCTCCTGCTCATCCTCGCGCTCACGTCTGTCTGGCCACAGATGTTCGTCCTCCTCGGCCTCTTCCCCCTTCTCTACCACCACGCACCCTTGCTCCTCTTCCTCTTCTTCTTCCTCGAACAGGCAGTTGCCCTTGTTCGTTTACCTGGCCAGGTGCTTCCATGTTCATATTGTAAACTGTACTGAACTTTGTCAAGCCCTAGATATTTGATGGAAGCATTTATACTCCTGGATAGCAGCTGTAAGCTAACTAAAAGTACTGTGTGATTGGTGATCGGATGTGAGAAACTCCCCTTGATCAGTAAAGTTCTAGTTGCACTGAAAATGAAGCCGATGATCCAAGAGATCCATATTACAGAATATACCATCATGTTTTTCATGGTATTATGTGCCTGATGGATTTTGACAGAGGAGTGAACGATTGTGCAGGTGATGATGTAAACAAGGAAATGATGCCAAGATGTTTTGCAGAGAACAACTAATTGACTGAGAAGCAACAGTCAGTTTAGACCAGCAAGATGTATTCAATTGGTAACACAGTTGCCTTCAGTGGCTAACTGCAGTGACTTCAGTGGCTAACTGAAGGCAACTGTACCTAACCGTTGGCACAGATGTGCTAAATCATTTGTAATGTGTGCAAGCTGTCAGCAATTGTTCTTGTCATTTGCAAGGAGTTTCTAAAACAATTGCAATTTGATTAAAGCAGGGGTTGGCAACCTTTAGCGCTGCCTTGTGGCTCCCTGGAGCTTTTTCAAAAATGTTTGAAAATGGAAAAAGATGGGGGAATGAAATATATTTTATGTTTTAATATGGTTTCTGTAGGAGGACAAACGTGACACAAACATTCTTAACGTTTTCCAATGCTGTAAAAATGTGTAGAATAAATATTACATTTCAACATTTCTGTCAAGGAAGATTTGCGTCATCGCCTGCGACACGTTTCTATCAGCAGGGCGGGACGCCGGGCAGGTGGCTGTTTATACTACCGGCGGCTGTGTTATGGGCTATGGATCCCAAAGGGGAAAGAGAAAAATAACTGAGGAGAACAGAGGATTTAACGTTTCTTGGGCCGAATCATTTGCATTCATTGCCAATGCGGAAGGATTGCGAGTTAGATTAGGAACCGGACTTTGCGTCTTTGCCCATGCGCACGCAACGAGTATCGCCACGAGCATCGCCACAAGTTACAGGGCTCTCAAGTGTCACGCATTTCGGTCTTAACTCCCGCCACTCATCGTATTTCTTTACGCTGAAAACAACTCTCGGCTATTTCATGTTTTAATGTGCCGCAGCGCCAACATGAGCCGCGCTCACGGTGGAGAAATCAAGCGCTCACTGGAGGTCCGCTGTGAGTTGCCGGTTATCAGCCAATCAGAAAAAGGAAATGGGCTACACAATAAGCCAATGAGAAAACAAACTATCTGTTGTAACTTGTATCTGGGTAACATTTGATCCAGCAACCTATGAACCAATCTCTTTAAAACTTGAGCCCTGGAGTTGTAATGAAAACAGCGCCCCCTATCGTATCGGAGGTGACCTGCTCAAATCTGTTGTGAACAAGTGCCCAGTGGTTTGGAGGTTTGCACAAGTTGTTTTGAGAATGTCATTTCTGTTTCAAGAATTGAGCCAAAGCAATGGAGAAAAACTGTAATACTTCTACTTGAGTCGAAGCTCTGAGTACTTCTTCCCTCACAGGGTACATTAATATTTAATAGATTCTTTGAAGGAAAACGATTACAAACGCATTTTTCATATTTTGAGGGAATTAAACTGATTTGCTCAGGAGAAATACGGTTGTATTTATCTCACATCCTTCATAGCATTCATGAATTCAGGAGCAAGTTTTTTGCAAACATTTTTTTTTCCGACACCTTTAGGCCACAGATCAGTGTTCTGATCCACACGTTTGATGATTAAACGGCTTCAATAAGCAAGAAGGAAGGAAGCAAGCGTTTGGGAGCGCGGCGTGAGGAATGTGAGGTGATGTCATCTCTGACACTGATTAAAGGAACGCTAACTCGTGCAGTTTCCTCACACACTGTTGTGTAAACGTCTTGAATGCCTTCAGAAAACATTTGCACTGACAACTTCTTAATATTCATTGTTGAAAAGTGGAAAAATACTAATAAAAAACACCTGCTCATCAGAATATGACTCGACAGCACCCCTAGTGGCCAGACCTAAGAGGACCTCTTAGCGTTTCTTTGTTTCAGGGAAGAGCAGCTTGTCAGTTTGCCCCGGTCCTCTGGCGTGACCGGTGGGTTTCACTGGGTTTCTCGTGACGGTTGAAGACGCCTGTCAGTAACCCGCTGCCCTCCTCTTCCTCCTCTTCCTCCCCAGATGTACATCCAGACGGCCACGCTGACCGTGTCCCTCAGCCTCAGCGCCTCCGTCTCCCTGGGCATGCTCTACATGCCGAAGGTCTACGTCATCATCCTCCACCCCGAGCAGAATGTCCCCAAGCGCAAGCGCAGCTTCAAGGCCATCGTCACCGCCGCCGCCGTGACCAGCAAGCTGTCGCACCTGGCGGCCGAGCGGCCCAACGGCGAGGTGAAGACGGAGCTGTGCGAGGGCGTCGAGGCCGGCGGTGAGTTGTTTCCCTTTTCTGAGCATAGCGCTAGAACTCTTTCCTGGCCAACTCCCATCGGGTGCTTGCTCTGGCAGCTTCCCTGGGACCACTTTGCCCTGGGAGACCCTCACCACGACTGCCCCTGATGACGCATGGCCACAAGCCCCTCCCACGCGTCACGGTGGAGATCCATTGGAGAGCTCAAAGGAAAGGCAAGGGGAACTATCTACGAGCTAAAAGCATCAAAGACCATTCCAACTTCTCACACATCTGACTGGAGACCATCAAGCGGTTGTGGCAGGAGGTTACTTATGGTCCCAAGGGTGGTGGACACATGTAGAGCATCTGGGTCCAGGAGGTTACTTGTGGTCTTAAGGGTGGTGGACACATGTAGAGCATCTGGGTCCAGGATGCAGAGAGCAGAGAAGCAGTGGCCTTTGCCCTTTGTGACGTCTCGGTCCCTGCAGGTGAAGTCAGCCGCTGCGTCTCTAATGAGGATTTAACAGGAAGTTGACTTGGAGTTTGTTTAGACGTCACCTGAGACCAGATCTCAAAAAGTTGTTTACAGCTCAGAGTTGCAACTTCAAAGCTGCTTTTTTTCGGTCCATCAGCAGAAAAGTACGAGGCGTCGGATAGTCGACTCATCACAATGCGCCGCTCCGCTCAGCGTAACGAGCGGCGGCCTCACGGGAGAGGAGTCAAACTGCAGGTGACACCTCGCTCTCAAGCCGCAGGGTTGATTACCTGCACGTGTAGTGGGTACGGTCATGATGTAGGTGTTTGAAGTCGAGGACCTCTCATTAATACAAATGAAGCGACACCCTGAGAGTCTGGGGAGGAGCTCTGGGCGGAGACGCTCTTCCTCTACGTCGAAACGGACAGCTGTGATGCTTCCAATCAGGACGCTTCCTCAACACTTCCCTGGAGAGGTTTAATGGACACATCCAACTGGGGAGAATCCCAGAGGAAGACCCAGGACTGACTGGAGGGATCCCTCACCCACCTGACCTGGGAACGCCTGAACACCTGCTGAGCTGCTCCCACCACCTGGACACATGGAAGATATTGAATGGATGGGTGGATGGATTGATTTGTGGATGGATTGATAGATGGATTAATAAATGAATGGATGGATAGATTGATGGATGGATGGATTGATAGATGGATAGATTGATGGATGGATGGATGGATGCATTGATGGATGGATAGATGGATTAAAGCTCTTATGTGCTTCAAGTTTTGTTCTAGAAGTTTTAATTATCTTAAAATCCCGACAAGCAAATCAATAACTTCAATTCCATTACATTTATTTAGCATAGCCATAAATCATAAATCACAACCTTCCCTGTGAACCAACCAGCTGTTTCCTTTCCTCTCTTCAGTACCGCCACCAAAGACTACCTACGTCAGCTACACCAACCACGCCATGTGAAGGACGGACTCCTTCCACTAGAGGGAGTCCCGAGTCACTTGAAGCAGCAGACCTCTGCCGGATGTCACGGTGAGGCTCTCCGGACGATCTGAAGATCTGAACCCACTGCAGCAGCGCCATCTGTGGTGTTATTTATGTTTACAGACAGGAGGGGGCGGGGCTTGAGCGTCGCCAGAAACCCGACAGGATTGCGGTAAAAGAAGCGGCAAACCTGAAAGATGAGAAGAAGAAAAAAGATACGATTAAAACAAGTCGGGTAAAAAAGTAAATTTTGGGGACCAACATTATTTGTTGTTGTTCTAATTGTGCGTTTGATTTAAAAAAAAACTTGTGGTCGTGAATTGTTCTGAGTCTCATGTCGTCCGTCCGTCGACCTTCATCGCTGTTTTGATCCCAAACGGTCGCTTTTGGTTGTGAAATGTTTAAACGCTAACTGGTGGAATTGAAGCATGCCCGTTCGTTTTCTACAAATGATCTATTTATAATAAAGGAATGTTTCACAGGTCTGTGTTTGTGTCTGTATGACGGGGGGGGGGGGGGGGGGGGGGGGTTACTGCCTTCTTCCAGTCAGACTTGGTGAGTAAAGTAGTGACAACGTCGTGACAAAATCACAACGTCGTAACGACATCGTGACAACGTTGTGACAATATTGTGACAAAAGCACAACATCGTGACATCGTGACAATATCGTGACATCATCACAATGTTGTAGCGACCTTCTAACAACGTTGTTACGACGTTGTCACAACGTCGTTAGAACGTCGCTACAACATCGTGACAACATCGTGACAAAAGCACAACATCGTTACAACAACGTGACAACATCCTGACAACATCCTGACAACATTGTGACGTCGTTAGAACGTCGGTACAACATCGTACACTGCGCATCCCAATAGGACGAGGCTGCAGAGGACGAGCATCGAGTCTCTCGTCCTTTGAGGAAAAGCCGGTCGATGTGATCGATACGAGCTGAGGAACCGGAGGAGAGCACGATCCATACGAGACGCCAGGGAGAACTCCCCGTACATGTAATGAATACATCTGCATCTCCTGATGGAGAAGAGGAGGAGGAGGAGGAGGAGGAGGAGGAGGAGGAGGAGGAGGAGGAGGAGGAGGAGGTGGTTGTTTCTGCCCAGGGGCTTCCTGTGAGCTTGTGCCCACCCAATGTCTCCTGATCAGGTGAGTAACCACAGCTTCTGTCCATTGGAGCAACAGGACCCTCTCTCCTTCTGCGTGATGTTGAATGACAATCATTTAAATAGTCAGTCTGCATTTGCACATCGCAAGAAGTGGAGCTCAAACTTAATGAATATATCTTTTTTTATTTATGTTTAAGGTTGTTTGCTCATGTCGCTGTTCTGTTGGTGACCTCTGACCCCAAACATGTAAACCTGAGAACGTAGCTTTAACACATGACTCATAGACTTCTATACAACCAGAGGAGTCGCCCACTGGTGGTCAGGAGAGAGAATGCAGCTTTAACACATAAAGCATAGACTTCTATACAACCAGAGGAGTCGCCCCTGGTGGTCAGGAGAGAGAATGCAGCTTTAACACAACCAGAGGAGTCGTAACCCCTTCCATTTGGTTTCCTCCTGCTGGAGTCCAACCAAAATAACTAATCATACGCAGAGCGCAGTACCGGCGATACCCACCGGTGCCACACTTCTCCACAGCGAGCTGGACCAGGAGAGCGGCAGACGGGTCCGAGTCTGTTCCCACGGAGCCAGCCGAGCAGTCTGGCAGAAGACGGCCTTGGTGTTTGTGAAGCGACTGCCAGGAAGCAATCAGCTCAGGGAGGCCGGGCCAGAACAACCAACACACATCCAATATAGCTGAGGAGTCCAAGAAAAACCAAAACATATACGAATCTGAATAAAAAGAACAGCGACATTACCGACATTATATATATATATATATATATATATATATATATATATATATATATATACAGGACTGTCTCAGAAAATTAGAATATTGTGATAAAGTTCTTTATTTTCTGTAATGCAATTAAAAAAACAAAAATGTCATGCATTCTGGATTCATTACAAATCAACTGAAATATTGCAAGCCTTTTATTCTTTTAATATTGCTGATTATGGCTTACAGCTTAAGAAAACTCAAATATCCTAAATATCCTATGTAATTCCCTTTTGGATGAAGTGGAGTGAAAATAGAAAGTACCATGAACAGAACAGACTTGAGTACAAGTACCTCAGCAATGTACTTCAATACAGTATCCCCCCCCCCCCCCCCCCCCCCTGTCAGGAGCCACATACCCGTCACACCGTCAGCGGATTTCAGAAGCCGACAGCCAGCACTGATGTGTCCTGTGTTTGTGTGTGTGTTTTGTGTGTGTGTGTGTGTGTTTGTGTGTGTGTGTGTGTGTGTGTGTGTGTGTGTCGGACGTTTTAATTGGCTGCAGGTGTATCGGGTCCCAGGTGTTCTGTGAGCCGGTCGGGGTTCAGGACCTCGTGCAGCTCCTGTTCTGTGTGTGGTTGCAGTATTCGCACGGCGAGGTTGTTACATCATCAAATACGAGATGGAGTTTGGTTTTATTATTTTCGGGTGTTTTCCAGCTGGAGTCCAAACGCCCGCGACTCCCCAGAGTTATGGAGACATGGAAACTGAACAGGAAAGTTCTGCATGTGAAGGGAAATGAAACGATGAAGAGGAGCAAGAAGAAACATTTATCTAACACACACACACAGACCCACACACTAACACACACACACTAACACACACACACACACACACACACACACACACACACTCAAACGTTTCCCCTCAGCCTGCCCAGTAACATCAATCCATCAACTTTAAACTCCGTCTTTCTGATTCTCCACAACGTCTTCAGTCAGCGGGCCGAGAGGGAAACTTAGTTTCATCTTTAATATTCCATATTGCACGATGTTGCAAAATGTAACACAATATTGTTACGATGTTGTCACGATGTTGTCAAAATGTTTTCACGATGTTTTCACAATGTTTTCACAATGTTTTCACAATGTTGTCACAATGTTGTCATGATGTTTTTACGATGTCACGATGTTGTCACAATGATGTCACGATGTTGTCACAATGTTTTCACTGTGTTGCCATGTGTTGTTAAGTTTTCACAATGCCATGATGTTGTCACAATGTTGTCACAATGTTTTCACTGTGTTGCCATGTGTTGTTAAGTTTTCACGATGCCATGATGTTGTCACAATGTTGTCACGATGTTTTCACAATGTTTTCACGATGTTGTCACAGTGTTGTCACAGTGTTGTCACAATGTTTTCACAATGTTGTCACAGTGTTGACGATGTGACGTGGGATTGTCCTTTGAATCTAAATGTTTTTTACTAAATCCATCCAAGTTGTTTCCATTCACGACATCAACATCGTCCATTAAATTGAAACTGTGAGCAACGATCTTTTCCCTCTGACATCCGACATTCCTGATGAAGGCCAGCTCTCTTTCCTCAATTGGCCTGAACCAAGACGTTCAAAGATGAAAAGCCTGAAGAATATGAATCCCAAAGAGCTGACTTTTCATTTTCACACTTTTATGATTTATGACCCGAGCCGGCCGCGAACAAAAAACACCATTTTTTTTTCACATGAACTCAAAACGCCATCTGTGATGAAGCTGCAGGAGTCGGCGAGGGTCCAGGAGCTGAACATTAAGATGAGACTCTCGACCTTAACGCCAGCGTTTCTGTTCATCGTCCATCGAATGAAACCGTCTCACCTCCTTCGTGTTTCCTTTCCTTCGGAGCACAAAGCCTCCGCAGGCGAGGAGACAAACATATTCATATTCAGATGGGACCTTCTCCTCCTCTGTGAGATGGAGGATTAGCATGTGATATCTACTGTTTGCATCTCACCGCGCTGACTATCTATAAACCGTGAAATGGCGTATTAATAAACGATGAGAACCTGGCCGGGCGGCGTCGCGTTGACAACGTCCGCGTCCTTCGCCAGTCTGCGTACAACGGGGCGGCTTCACACCTCAGATAAAGTGGCGCTAAAAATACACACAGGTGCTGAAAACACACAACCACAACTCTCCCTCTCTCAGCCTCCTCTTCATCATCCGCCTCCTGGGCAGAGGCTATAATTGGCGACGGCCCCCCGGGGCCCCCGCAGGCGCAGATGACCCGCGCTGAACACTCTGACTTTAACGATCCACACGCCGCCCTGTCACGCAACCGCTGCATTATTTACTGTTAGCGTCTTTGGCAGCGAAAGAAAGCAAGCCCTTTTCTTCTTCATTAAGCGTCGCTCCGAGGCGTCGCTCCGAGGCGTCGCTCCGAGGCGTCGCTCCGAGGCGTCGGGTTGGTTCGCAAAAGACACCCCGAGGATCGTGGGAGTCGGAGACCGGCTCTGGGAAAGAGGACGTATCGCCGCTAATAGCTGTGGGTTCTGTTTGTTTTCTTCTGTTTATTTATTTATCTTCCTGCCGTCTGTCTGGAGGCGACGCAGTCTGAGCTCAGGGGGCGAAGTTGGACTCACACTGGATAAAAGTTACAAACAGGACTACATGCTCATTGGCCGCAGCTTTCTAATACAATTGTACAATGTTATGTTGCGCTGTTACATTGTGATGTTACGTTGCGTTGTTAAGTTCCGCTGTTAAGTTCCGCTGTTACATTGCACTATTACGTTGCACTGTTACATTGTACTATTACATTGCGCTGTTACGTTGCACTATTACGTTGCAGTGTTACGGCGCACTGTTACGTTGCACTGTTACATTGTACTATTACATTGCAGTGTTACGTTGCACTGTTACGTTGCACTGTTACATTGTGCTGTTACATTGTACTATTACATTGTACTATTACATTGCGCTGTTCCATTGTACTATTACATTGCGCTGTTACATTGCAGTGTTACGTTGCGCTGTTGAGTTACCCTGTTGTCTTTTATGCTATGGCGTTTCACTGTTGTTTTTGTTGTTTGTTCTGCTTGTTTGTTGTGTTGTGTTTGTTGTGTGTGTTGTGTGTGTTGTGTGTTGTGTTTGTTGTGTGTGTTGTTTTGTTGTGTGAGTTGTTTTGTTGTGTGTGTTGTGTGTGTGTGTTGTGTATGTTATGTTTGTTGTGTGTGTTTGGTGTGTTGTGCGTTTTTTTGTTGTGTGTGTTGTGTGTGTTGTTTTGTTGTGTGTGTCGTTTTGTTGTGTGTTGTGTGTGTATGTGTTGTGTTTGTTGTGTGTGTTGTGTTTGTTGTGTGTGTTGTTTTGTTGTGTGCGTTGTTTTATTGTGTGTGTTGTGTATGTTGTGTTTGTTGTCGGACAGATGTTGCCACCAGGAAACCCTGAGCGACGCCTCACGAGGAGTTTAATCCAGAATACAGTGATGGCTGAGTTTGAAGATGGCTGTTGTTGGAGCACGAGAACCAGGAAGAAGGAAGAAGGAAGAAGGAAGAAACTGTTACATCGAGACTGCAACTCCTTATTATCAGGCTGCACTAATAAATCTCTTAGGTCCCTCCAGTTGATCCAGAATGCTGCAGCTCGTATTCTCACTAAAACTAAGAAAAGAGATCACATTACTCCTGCACTAGCTGCTCTGCACTGGCTCCCTGTAAAATCAAGAATCACTTTTAAAATTCTTCTCTTAACCTACAAAGCCTTAATTGGTGATGCACCATCATATCTTAAAGAGCTTGTAGTACCGTCAGACGCCCACCAGAGAGCTGCGCTCACTAAATGCGGGGCTACTTGTAATTCCTAGAGTCTTAAAATATAAAATGGGAGCCAGAGCCTTTAGTTATCAAGCTCCTCTTTTATGGAACCAGCTTCCACCTTCAGTCCGGGAGGCAGACACAGTAACCACATTCAAGAGTAGACTGAAGACTTTCCTCTTTGACAGAGCTTATAGTCAGGGCTGAATCAGGTTTGCCCTGGTCCAGCCCCTGGATATGCTGGTATAGGCTTATAGCAGCTGGGGATGTTTAGGATGCACTGAGCACCTCTCTCCTCTTTTCTTTCTCCTATGGATGAATCTTCATCTCTCCTGTGCTCCTGAACTAAACGTGACCCACCCCGGCATGCGGTCGGATCCCAGCGGGCGGTCCGACCAGAGCGTCCACTTGGCGGTTGACGTGTTGTCAAACTCTTTGTTGTTTCTTTTTATTCATTCAGACTTCACCCATAGGTAACGACAGAAGAGGAAGAGGAAGAGCAACACTCCTCACATTTACCTTCTGATTAAGATAACCTTCCTCGTAGCATAACAAGGACACACTCTCATTTCCTTTCTCCTCATCATGGCCGTTATCGATTTGGACTCCGAGTCTTCCAGAGATCCCGTTGATAAAAATGAAGGTAATTTGTTCCTCGGAGGTCAAACTTAGAAAAACGAGTCAGAAAAGCCGAAGAAAGGAGAAGCAAATTTAGATTGCAGTCTCAGATGAGTCTTGTGACGCCTTTATTCTGCTCCGCAATGTCCACAGATGAAAAACGAATTACCTCACTTGAACTAGAGATAAATGGAAGATGCATGGATATTAAAAGCGGTAGTTTTGGTCGTGTCATAGCGATATTCACAGACATGGAATAGAACCATGCAGATATTTTAGCAGGTGCAGGTTTTGATCCGTTTCTCAGGGCGGGGCTACGAGGTGATGACAGCTCTCTAGATGACGACGGCTAAATCATCGAACTCCTGGAAACAACCATAAATGTCACATTTCTGCTGTGTTTTCTACTTTGTTTTCATCGAGGTTTGACGTGACTCGTCTTCACCTCCTGTTCAACGACTCCGGACTGAATTAGAGAATTAGAGCGATCTTCCTGGTGCGCAGAATTACTCATATTTGCATAACTGACCAAACAGCAGCTTGATTCTTGTCATTATTTTTCTCCCAATCTGCTCGTTTCACTGCACGACGAACCCTGCTGTCACTCCACGCCGACCTGCACTGACCCAACTGTTGTCACACATTACTGCCGTGGAGGCACATTTATATTTGCATTTTCATGGAAACAAAGTTATAATGTGTGCTAACTTTGGACGGAAGCCAGCTTGACCTTTAGGAACCTTGAGTTCAGCTTTTTGGAGCCAGCGTGGTCTTTTGGAACCGCATTGGGACGGCATGAGTCGGCGAATGCGACTCAGAGGAAGTCCTCCTCCCGGAGCTTTTGTAGGATGAATAAATCCTTTAATTTGATGTTATGGACTGTGGTTGCAGCTCCTCCATCGGTCACGAGCTTCACTGTCAACGCAAGCGTCATCTGAAAGAAGTCACAACAACACGATTCTTTATCCGAACCGTTTTCATTCAAAAACAGACGGTAGTAGAATATAGTAGACGGTAGTAGAAGTTATGAGGAGGTATAATGAGGTAGTCGCAGGTAGTAGACGGTAGTTTAAAGTAGTAGAAGGTAGTAGAAGGTAGTCGCAGGTAGTAGAATGTAGTAGAAAGTAGTAGAAGGTAGTAGAAGGTAGTTGGTGGTAGTATGAGGTAGTATGAGGTAGTAGAAGGTAGTTGGAGGTAGTATGAGTGGTAGTAGGCGTTAGTGGAAGGTGGTAGAAGGTAGTAGGAGGTAGTAGGAGGTAGTAGGGGCTAGTATGGGGTAGTAGGAGGTAGGAGGAGGTTGTAGAAGAAGGTATTAGAAGTTAGTAGGATGTATTAGGAGGTAGAAGACGGATTCTTTTTATTTCTGGGCATTTTAACATGGACGTCAATGGTGATTGACTCACTTCTGACTCCCAAGTGGCCACTATAGGAGCTGCAGGTTTCGGTTAAAGATATATTTGAGCGATAACGGAGTGTTCGGTTATCTCTCGTCACTCGCTTTAGCACCAGTTACCAGAAGGACAAGAGAGCTGAAACGCAGACGTCGAAATATTTATCGGCGTGTGTGTGTGTGTCGGGGGGGGGGGGATCATGGTGCAGCGGCGCTGCGCGATGACACTTCAATAAGTCTTCAGCTGGAGCAATGAATGGATACCACCAGGCAGACAGAAGCTGGAGGCTCTGAATGGAGCAACAAGTCAAACAGGTTGTTAACATCCACAAGCAGACAAGCCGCTCGGCGCTCTGCCGGACACTTTGTTTTCCTGCTCCAACTTCAATGAAGTCACATCTTTACGATTCTTCATCCGAACCGTTTTCATTCCAAAACAAGCGCCTTTGATGTAAATGCACGCAAAGTGTTTCGAGACATTGATTCTGCAAAGAAATGATGAATGTGAGGATTTAAAGGTTCAACGTTGATGTGCACACATTGAAACACAAGCATACATACATGTATATAGGAGTATGTATATAGAAGTACTGTAGAAGTATATGTATATAGAAGTATACTGTAGAAGTACTTCAATTTCTGATTATAAAACCTTCACAGTGGAACTTCCTTGTAAAGGAACATGCATGTGTGGTTACATCAGTGTGTTTCTTTGAGATCAACGAGAATTTTAATGTAGAACCATCAATACGGAACCATGAATGTAGAACCATGAATGTAGAACCATAAATGTTGAACCATCATTATAAAAACGTTCATGTGGAACCATCAGTGCTGAAGACACACACACACACACATGTTGTGTGATGTTGTGTTCCTTTGCGTTCTTCCATGAACACCAATAAATACAATTATTAATGTTGTGTTTGAACGCGTCGTCATCAGACATGTCGCTCCACAGGGGGTCACACCAGCCTCCACCTTCTGATGTCCATGCAGCTGATGGATGTTATTGTTCGGGGATTGGGGGGGGGGGGCTGGTGTGTGTGTGTGTGAGTGTGTGTGTGTGTGTGTGTGTGTGTGGGGGGAGGGGGGGTTAGGGGTTTTGGGGGGAGGGGTTTTCTTCCGTTCCAGCTGCTGATTTTAAATTGTTCCTTTAACAAAGAAACCATCTGAATCTCATGCAGAGACAAATAACGAGCTCTGTAATTATACTGTAAGTGTGTATGTGTGTGTGTGTTTGTCTTTGTGTGGATGTGTGTGTGTGTGTTTGTGTTTGTGTGGCTGTGTGTGTGTGTGTGTGGATGTGTGTGTGTGTGTGTTCAGTGGTACAAAGGTTTAATTTGCTCGTGATGCATCACAATAAGCAATAAGTCTCATTCCATACGAACGAGTGCACTGTACACGGTATGCAGAATGTATACTACTAGTGAGTATTGATCATCATCGAGGTATAGAAGGTAGTATAGGAGGTAGTAGATAGAAGGTAGTATACAGTAGTACAACGTAGTATACAGTAGTATAAGGTAGTAGAATGTAGTATAATGTAGTATGAGGTAGTATGAGGTAGTAGGAGGTATTATGAGGTAGTATGAGGTAGTAGGAGGTAGTAGGAGGTTGTAGGAGGTAGTAGAAGGTAGTAAGATGGTCCAGGACCGAGAACACCAGGCGGCTCATGGTCCAGTCCTCTGCTGGTACCTGAGGACGCCATCAGAGGAAAGTGGCTGCACCTTCGGCGTTCTCTGAGAGATGCATTCAGGTCCCTCTGCAGAAAGCTGTGACATCCCGCCGGCCCCCGGAGGGATGGAGGCGCTCTAAGACTCTGAGTGTCGGGCGGAGAGCCGGCTGAAGCTCCCCGGAGCGCTTCACTTGGTCCGCCCCGCTGGAGGTGAGGCGGCATCTTCCTGCCGGTGCGTTAGTGGAAAGGAAACGAGGAGAAACACGAGAGTGCAGGAAGCAAAGCGAGGAAGCATGAGTCACCTCCGTCCTCCACGACGTGAGGAGAGAGCAGCGTCCTGGAGTTCAGCTGAATTCTCTTCATCCTCTTTATTCTCTGTATTCTCTTTATTCTCTTCATTTATTTTACGCTTCGCTCCCGTTTTAAACATATTTTAGACAACGTGAAATATAGATGTGGGCGATGTCGGGCGGTCTGCAGACGCAGAGAAGACGAGTTGACAGCGGACTCGTGGAGCAAAAGAGGACAGAGGATAGAGAGGTAGAGATGGTACAGATGGTAGGGAGGGTATAGAGAGGTAGAGAGGGTATGGTAGAGATGGTACACTCAAAGAAATGTCTCATTGGATGAACTCAAATAAAGTGTTGGCAGGTTTTCCATCCAATAATTATATGCAACTCCAACTCAAATTTAGCACATCGGTGCAATACAATGTAATTAAGTTATTCCAACTCATTTGTATCAAACACATCTAAAATAAAATAACAATATTCATTAAATTAAATTAATTTGTGTTTGTCCAACTCAAAATATAAATTGGAAATTAAATATTCTATTCAGTACCGCTTATCCTCATTGGGGTCTTTGGAGCCGACTCCAGCTGACATTGGGCGAGGGGGGGGGGGTCACCTGGAGAGGCCGCCAGTCCATCCAGGGGTCACATAGAGACATACAACCATTCACTCTCACACCTATGGGCAATATAGAGATGAATTAACCTGACTGCAAGTCTTTGGACTGAGAGGAAGCTGGGGAACCCACACTGAGAACAAACTCCACACAATAGGACCGCCTTGACCGGGAATCGAACCCACAACCCTCTAGCTGTGAGGCGACAGTGATACCCAAGCTACACAAGCCCTGAAAGCGTGGTCACCTTGCTAAAACAACTGATTTTCAGCTGGCCCACGCGCAAAGGGAAGTCCCCAATTAAACACATTCATTTTGAGTTGATATGCACACCATCTAACCTAAATAAATCTAATAAATGAAAGTATTCCTACATTGTGTGTTACACACATTAAATATAAATATCTTCATTTTGTAATTGATTGATTTCAATGTATCAAACTATATTTAATTGAGTCACCTCTAAGAAGGGCTTGAATTGTTTTTTTGAGTGTAGAGAGGGTACAGAGGGTAGAGACAGAGGTAGAGAGGGTACAGAGGTAGAGAGGGTACAGAGGTAGAGAGGGTACAGAGGGTACAGAGGGTAGAGAGGGTACAGAGGGCAGAGAGGGTAGAGAGAGTACAGAGGGCAGAGAGGGTAGAGAGGGTACAGAGGTAGAGAGGGTACAGAGGGTACAGAGGGTAGAGAGGGTACAGAGGGCAGAGAGGGTAGCGAGGTAGAGAGGTAGATAGGGTAGAGAGGGCAGAGAGGGTAAGGAGGGTACAGAGGGTACAGAGGGTAAGGAGGGTACAGAGGGCAGATAGGGTAGAGGGGGTACAGAGGGTACAGGGGGAAGAGAGGGTAGAGAGGGTACAGAGGGTACAGGGGGAAGAGATGGTAGAGAGGGTACAGAGGGTACATGGGGAAGAGAGGGTAGAGAGGGTACAGAGGTTAGAGAGGGTACAGAGGTTAGAGAGGGTACAGAGGTTAGAGAGGGTAAGGAGGGTGGAGAGGGTACATAATGACTTCTCTTGATGTATCCCTCAGTAAACATGAGTTTAAGTTTCAATCTCTAGTTCCAAATCTTCAATGCTCTTCAGGACTCCTCTGGTTGTATAGAATCCCCCCCCCCCCACACACCCACACACACACAGCTTTAATTAAACGGCTCTAGCAGCTGTTGGTGCTGATGGAGCTCCGGCTGTGAGGGACGAGGAGCCATTTCACAATAAAGTTGTTTACTTCCTGCTTAAAGCCCCACTATGTAACTTTTTCACCTTAAAATAACAGCTTGAAAAAAATTGTACCGCTACAATGACTTTCTATATGTTGATTTGCGCCTCCGCCACTGCCATCGGGGGTTAGTAACAACCCGGTACTTCCGGTTGAGGAACAGGAAGTACTTCAACTTGCTGTCTGGCAGTGATTACCAACGTCATATAGTGCCAGTACAGGCTTGCAAGTGACTTTTTATTTGCTCCGCTACGAGACGAGTACAAACAGAATGACATGGCGGCTGCTGAGACGCGCTGCTGGTAGCGCGCATTGATCAGCTGTTCGATCAGCTGTGAGGGCACCCTGAAGAGCCATATATGGCTCGAGAGCCAGACGTTAAACACCTGAAGGGGGCGCTACAGGGGAAAAGTTACATAGTGCCGCTTTAACACTAACTGTGTGTCTGCCTCATACGCCTCTGTAGATCTAGATTTAATGCATTACCCCCCCCTTTCTCCCCCCCCCCCCCCCCCCACCGACGCCATCTGGCAGCACGCCGTCGTTTCTCCATCACGCGGCGGCGACGCGGCCAATACACTCAAAGTTAAGGCCAATAAAACACCTCGCCAAGAACTAAACATGGACTCACTGAAGGGTGTGTGTGAGTGTGTGTGTGTGTGTGTGTGTGTGTGTTGGTAGTCCCGTTAGATCGAAACACCGTCCAAAAACACTCAAAGTAAACAAATAAATGAATAAAAACAGGAAATAGAGACATCAGAGCAATCAGACATCAGAAATCTGAATCAGACATCAGAGCCATCAGACATCAGAACCATCATGATTGACTTGTAACAGTTGGTTATATATTGTAAACCTTTAAACACAAACTGAATGAATCCCATTCCAGAAGCTTCCCTCTCGGTTTCAGCTCAGTGAGACGCTCCGGAGGAGCTGCAGCCGAGGGGATCAGTTATTAACACATGAAGCATAGACTTCTATACAACCAGAGGAGTCGTCCCCTGTTGGTCAGGAGAGAGAATGCAGCTTTGTCAAAGAACATAGAGGATTTGCAATGTCAGGTGACGTTTGAGGCCCACGTGTGAGAGGTAGTGATATCTAGTTGTGTTTTCCAGATTTCAATGAAAGTAGAGAGACTAATGAAAACGATTCAACAGAAGGTCCATACGAAAAGTGAAGGTGAGATTTGGAATAAAATCAGGAGACTCAGAGACGTAGTGCAAAATAAAGGGTCTTTTAATAAAACGTGTAGGAAAAAGGGTGAATGGGCATCTAACGGCAACAAAGGATTCTTCCCGGTCGGGGTCTTTGGTCTTTGCTCTCACACAAGCTGTGGGACAGTTTGCATCTCCTGTATGGGCAGAACAGAGGAGAGAGGTGAGAGGGTCCAGTTACCTCTGGTCTGTTGCGACTCCTCTCCTGAGGTTCCCACACTCCTTCTCCTTTCCCCTTCAGGCAGCTCTCCCTTGATGCCTTCCAGTGGAGGGAAGATATACTCTCGGTCTCTCGTTAGCTGATGGGCTGCAGGTGTGACCACTCCCATGTGCCAATTGGCTGTAGCCCCTGCACTGGGAAGTACGCTCCGTGGATCACTTCCCCCAACCTGAGCTTTGGGATCCGCCTCCGATGCCCTGTTTGCTCGGTTTTTTCCCCTGGTCTGCCACACACCCCCTCCACTAGCTCCAGGTGGCGGCTGGGAGCGTCAACCAAACAGCATTAATTTCCCCTTGACAGGGCATCTGCATTTCCATGGGCTTTTCTGGACCTGTGCTCAACAGAAAAATTAAAGTTTTGCAACTCCAAAAAACAGCGTGTAACCAGTGCATTAGTGTCCTTGGCTGTTGACATCCATCGTAATGGCGCATGATCCGTTATCAGGGTGAATTTTCTGCCGAGGAGGTAATATCGTAGCTTGGTTAGCGCCCATTTAATTGCTAGACCTCGCTCACCTTTTTGACCACTTCATAGGGCCCATGCCACTTGGCAAGGAACTTGCATTCTGCCGTTGGCACCAGGACCAGTACAAACTCTCCGGGCTGGAACTCCCGCACTTGAGCTTTTCGGTTATAGATTTGGGCTTGAGCCCGTTGGGCTTGCTGCATATGCTCCCGCACTATAGGCCATATTTTACCTATCCTGTCTTGCATCTGGTCCACGGACTCAATCATAGAGCGGTGGGGTGATGGCTGTTGTTCCCAGGCTTCTTTGGCCAGATCCAGCAGGCCCCTGGGTTTCCGTCCATACAGCAGCTCAAATGGCGAAAACCCTGTGGAAGCTTGGGGAACTTCTCCGATTGAAAACAAGACAAAGGGGATTAATTGGTCCCAGTTTTTTCCATCTGCATCAATAGTTTTTCGCAACATTTGTTTTCGGGTCTTATTGAAGCGTTCTACCAGGCCATCCGTCTGCAGATGGTACACTGAGGTTCTTATTTGGCTCACCCTCAACAACCTGCACATCTCCTTCATTACCCGGGACATGAAGCAGGTTCCTTGGTCCGTTAGGACCTATTTTACAATTCCTACTCGACTACAGAGGAGGAATAGTTCTTTGGCGACCGCCTTAGCACTTGCGGTGCGTAACTGGACTGCCTCTGGGTAGTGGGTGGCATAGTCCATGATGACCAGGATGTACCGATGTCTAGGGATGGGCATCGAGAACCGGTTCTGTTTTAGAACCGGTTCCCAGTGGACTGATTGTTTGGAATCGTTAGACAGATTCCTCAACGGTTCCGCTAACGATCCTCTGTGGCATTGCGCATGCGCAAACTTTTTTGGTTTCTTCTTCAGACTGCAGAAAACATGGCAACTAGCAGAAGCGTTCTAAAGTGTGGCTCTATTTCACACGACACAATGACAACTACGCCACTTGTAACATGTGTAAAAAGTCTATTTCGTCGAAGGGAGGAAAAATAACAAATATGAATAAGCATTTGAACACACAGCATGGAATTAAATAACAGGATGTCATGTGTTCGATGCAGCAGCAGCTCGGCTAACGTTGGCGCTTCATCTCTTTCTGTCCAAGCTAAACTCCTCAAAGTCATCACAACCACTCACTGTGTGAAGCAAGTTGCCTTTATTGTGTGTAGTGGATCAAGTCATCTTCTGTCCCTTCGTTTGAAGCATACATTTGAGCTCCGGCATTGGAGCTAAAATGCTCCAGCATTGTCTCCCATTAGTGCTCACATTACATTACATGTTACATGTCATTTAGCAGACGCTTTTATCCAAAGCGACTTACAATAAGTGCATTTCAACCTAGAGTACAAACTAAGAACAACAAGAATACAGAAAGTAACATTTCCTCATCATAGTCAAACTACAAAAGTACCATAATAAGAGCCATTCAAGTGCAAGTCTGCGTATAATCCAGATATAGTCGGAAAAGGTGCGTTTTCAGTTTTCGGTGGAAGATGTAGAGACTTTCTGCTGTCCTGGTGTCAGTGGCGAGTTCGTTCCGCCACTGAGGAGCCAGGACAGCAAACAGTCTGGATTTCGAGTGATTAGCTCAAGGTGACGGAGACACAAGTCGGTTGGCTGTTGCCGAGCGGAGCGAACGTGCCGGGGTGTACGGTGTGACCATATCCCGGATGTAGATGGGGCCCGATCCATTCAGAGCACGGTACGCCAGAACCAATGTTTTGAAGCGGATGCGGGCCTCCACCGGTAGCCAGTGAAGAGAGCGGAGGAGCGGAGTGGTGTGGGTGAATTTCGGGAGGCTGAAGACCAGTCGAGCAGCTGCATTCTGGATGAGCTGCAGAGGCCTGATGGCCTTAGCAGGTAGACTAGCCAGAAGGGAGTTGCAGTCGTCGAGGCGCGAAATCACCAGAGCCTGGACAAGAACCTGCGCCGCCTTCTGGGTAGAAGAGGCCGTATTCTCCAGATGTTGTGCAGCATGTACCTACAGGAACGCGCTGTCGCAGCGATGTTGGCCGTCAGGGAGAGTTGACCGTCTAGCGTCACCCCGAGGCTCCTGGCAGTCAGGGTAGGGGCCAACACGGAGCTGTTGAAGGTGATAGTCAGGTCGTGAGTTGGGGAACCTTTCCCTGGAAGGAACAGTAGCTCGGTCTTGTCAGGGTTGATCTTCAGGTGGTGTGCAGACATCCACTGAGATATGTCAGTCAGACAGGCAGAGATTCGCGCCACCACCTGTGTTTCGGACGGTGGGAACAAGAAGATCAGTTGGGTGTCATCGGCATAGCTGTGGTAGGAGAAGCCATGCGAACGAATGACAGAGCCGAGATAATTGGCGTATAGAGAGAAGAGGGGACCCAGGACGGAGCCTTGAGTAACTCCAGTAGTTAGAGGACAAGGATCAGATACAGATCCTCTCCAAGTTACCCGGTAAGTGCGGTCGGTGAGGTAGGAAGAGAAAAGAGCGAGTGCTGTGCCTGAGATCCCCAGGTCCTGAAGAGAAGAGAGAAGGATCTGGTGGTTCACGGTGTCAAATGCAGCAGAAAGGTCTAGAAGGATAAGGACAGAGGAGAGAGAGGATGCTCTAGCAGTGTGAAGCTGCTCAGAGACAGCAAGGAGGGCCGTTTCTGTTGGGTGGCCGGCCTTGAATCCAGACTGGTGGTGGTCAAGAAGGTTGTTGCTGTGGAGATAGGACACTTGGTTAAAGATAGCTCACTCCAGAGTTTTGGAAAGAAAGGAAAGAAGAGGGACCGGTCTGTAGTTGCTGACTTCAGACGGGTCGAGCGTGGGTTTCTTCAGGAGAGGGTTGACTCTTGCCTCCTTCAGAAAGTTGGGGAAACAGCCAGTTGAGAGGGAGCTGTTAATAAGATGGGTGAGAAAGGTCAGGAGCAACAGCCTGAAGGATGTGAGACGGGACAGGGTCAAGGGCGCAGGTGGTCGGTCGAGCAGAGGTCACCAAGCTAAGAACTTGACTGGGAGACAGGGGGGTAAACGAGGAAAGAGAGGTGGATGAAGGACTTGGTGTAGGTGAAGTGATAGAGGATGGATTAGTAAAGGAGGAGCGTATGTCGTCTATCTTGTTTTTAAAGTAGTCGACAAAGTGGCTCGGCAAAAGGGAGGAAGGAGGAGGGGGACTCGGGGGATCAAGGAGGTTGGAAAAGATAGAGAAGAGTTTTTTGGGGTTAGAGAAGAAAGACTGAATTTTGGTCAGGTAGAAAGAGCTTTTGGCTGCAGAGATAGAGGCAGAGAAGGAGAGAAGAGATTGATAGCAGACCAGGTCTTCCGCTTGATTCGATTTGCGCCATTTCCTTTCCGTCGCTCGCAAGTTGGCTCTCTCGGCACGCACCGAGTCGGACAACCAGGGAGCCGGAGAGGATTTGCGAACCGGTCGTGTCTTAATAGGACAAAGAGAATCAAGAGATGAAGACAGGGAAGAGAGGAGAGTGTCTGCGGCAGAGTTAGGCTGCATGAGTGAGAAGGAGTCAGTTGAGGGGAGAGCGGATAGGACAGAGGAGGCAAGAGAGGAGGGACAGAGGGTGCGAATGTTGCGGCGTACAGGTACAGAGTCTGTAGATACGGGTGGGTTATCAGTACCAGAGAGTGAGAGAGAGTACGAGATGAAGAAGTGGTCAGAGACATGCACAGGAGTTACAGTGAGGTTAGAGGTAGAGCAGTTTCTAGTAAAAATGTAGTCAAGGTGGTTGCCGGCTTTGTGAGTAGGAGGGGAGGGACTGAGTGAGAGGTTAAAGGAAGACAGTAAGAGTAAAAGATCACATGACTTCTCAGTCTGGATGTTCAAGTCACCCAGAAGGATGAGCGGGGGGCCGTCTTCCGGGAAGTTGGACAGGAGGACGTCCAGCTCTTCCAAGAAGTCACCCAAAGAACCAGGGGGACAGTAGAGAACAACAATGTGTAGCTGAACCGGATGAGTAACCGTCACAGCATGAAACTCAAAAGTCAGTGGGGTGAAAAGTGGAAGCGGGGAGAGAGAGAAACACCATTTGGGGGAGATGAGTAAACCTGTATCTCCACCCCGACCGGAGGGTCTGGGTGTGTGACTGAAGGAGAAGGCAGAGGAGAGAGCAGCCGGGGTAGACGTGTTGTCAGGTGTGATCCAGGTCTCAGTGAGAGCCAGGAAGTCAAGCGACTGCTCCACAGCAAAGCCAGAGATGAAGTCGACCTTGCGGTTGGCAGACTGACAGTTCCAGAGGCCTCCTGTGACAAGGTGCTGGGTGTGAGTAGAACGGGTAGGAAGGAGAACAGAGGAGGGGTTCCGGTACACGAATGAATGAGTCCTATAGTAACTACGAGTAGAAATATGCACAGGTATGGAAAAAACACACATATTCACAAAGTGGTGTAATACTCAGCCACCCACGAAGACTCCAACGAAAGACTCCTATGTCTTTGTCCTCCGAGTCTTGACTCCAACGGAAGACTCCTATGTCTTTGTCCTCCGAGTCTTGACTCCAACGGAAGACTCCTATGTCTTTGTCCTCCGAGTCTTGACTCCAACGGAAGACTCCTATGTCTTTGTCCTCCGAGTCTTGACTCCAACGGAAGACTCCTATGTCTTTGTCCTCCGAGTCTTCGTCCGATGAGTCACATGACGCCTCAGCTGACGCCTGTAGACCCAATCCGGTTATGAACAGTTTCCCTAATTACCTCCAGCCACGTTAATCACCGGCCCTTTTTGCATTCAAATGACGCTCTATTGAAACCAGGTGATGAGTGATCGTCCAATCAGTGTAGCTGCCGATCACAGTGACTGGAAACACGTCTCGCCCAAAAACAAATCTTAAAACACAGACTAACAAACTAGGAGCTTAAAAACAGCAGATACAACAGTAACTTAGCAGATATAACTAATTTAAAGAAGATACTTAACAGGATCCAAGAAGTCAGTAGTCCTTCCTCCAAGGTAGAAAATGCACACTTCACATTTGGATTGAAAGTCCAGTTTTGAGAAATATTTGATCATAACGGTGTTAATTATCAGAGGGCGTGTGTTATTAGCAAACGTTTGCGTTATCGTGTTAACCCATTATTAAACTGAGCATATCAATTTTTAATCCATTATTAAACTTAGCATTAAATTCCGCTAGCTTAGCTATAGAATCTTCCATTTTCAGCCCCCTACATTGAGGCAGAGGTAGCGTTTGCCTCTCCACTTAATGTGGCTTTATCTTAGGCTGACCAAACGTCCTCCTTTACCCGACATTGTCTGTTTTTGAGCCCTAAAAAATGTATCCGGCAGGGATTCCAAAAACGTCTGGGGAGTTTGCTTCGTCGGATATTGGTGTTCCTCCCCTTACAAGTTTTGGAAATGGTACGGTCCACCTTTAGGCGCGAGCTCTGACGCGAGCGCTGACGGTATAGAGAACAGTTATTGGTCAACCGATCTCACGGTTGCCAGATACACAATGATTATCCTCCAAATACGCCAATTTTGAGCCTTTGGTACGATACTTCACCATCTCCAATCTGGCAACCCGGAGCACCTTGCCGCCTCCACTAGTTGCATTGTTGTTGTTGTTTGTGCGGCACGCTATCCACTACTACTGATACACATGCTATACACTACTACCAGCACCCGCTCCCTCAACGCACACTACGTGCTGTGCGTAGGGCACCAAGTCCTAAGGGGGCATCACAGAATAGGCAACTAAAAAATCCTCAGTTATAATAATTGGTTTTAACAGACGACTACATATTACTCCAGTTCTGGCCTCACTCCACTGGCTCCCAGTTAGTTTTAGAATTGATTTTAAGATTTTGTTGATCACTTTTAAGGCCCGTCTGGGTCTTGCCCCGGATTACGTTATCGAAATGTTAACGCCATATAAGCCACCTCGCAGCCTTAGATCCTCGTGGGGCCCTCCTGGCCGTTCCAAAGTCGAGGCTTAAATCAAAGGGTGATCGTGCTTTTTCCACCAGGGCCCCTCGACTTTGGAACAACCTACCGGAGGAAATAAGGCTGGCAGAATCAATAACTTCTTTTAAATCACTTCTTAAAACCCACTTTTATAGAACTGCTTTTAAGTGATGTCGTCCTTTTAAATTTGTATTTTAATTGCCTATTTGTTTGGTTTTACTTGTATTCAATGCTTTTATGGTATGGTCTTTTTTGTTTGCCACCATTTAAGTTGTGTTTATGCTTTGTTTATCTGTAGAGCACTTTGTAAACTTTGTTTTTAAAAGTGCTATATAAATAAAGTTATTATTATAATTATAATGCTGATATTATTTCAGTCTAGAAATATTAGGCAGCTTTTAGGCATGTATATCACAAAACAGGCAGAACAAGAGAGATGTTTAATTGCTTAGCCCCCAGAATACATTTTATTTAAGTTATTTAAGTTTTATTTTAAGTTCAAGAGGAATATGTATAAATGTTTTTGGTTATTTAAACAAATGTAAATGTGCATATCTATACTGTATATGGTGTGTGCAGCATTATAGAAAAGACAATTAATGTAAATAAACCCGATTGTGCTCTTTTTGTTCACCCCTTGCCCAATAAGAATCAATAAGAATCGCTAAGGAATCGAATCGATAAGGCATCGGAATCATTAAAAATCCTATCGATTCTCATCCCTACCGATGTCCCCTACTGGACTTCGGCAGGGGTCCTACAATATCCATGGCCACTCTCTGGAAGGGAACATCAATTAAAGGTAACGAGATCAAGGGATTGTGATATTGTACCTTTGGCGCAGTCTTCTGGCACTCCCGGCAGCTTCTGCAGTAATCCTGGACAGCCCTCTTCACTCCTGGCCAGTAGAAGCGGCCCAGGATTCTGTCATAGGTTTTCTCTACTCCCAGATGAGCTCCCAACAGGTGTGAATGGGCCAAGTACAACACTTTTGGCACATAGCGTTTAGGGACCAATAACTGTTCAACAACGAGTTCCCCCCGCTTAGCTACCCGATATAAGAGTCCATTTTTCACTGAAAAATGAGGGAAGGGGGTAACACTCACCCCTTCTGCAGGATTCCCCTGGATCACAGTCAGGTTTTGTCTGGCTTGTTCAAGGTTGGGGTCTTCCAACTGTGCAGTCCCAAACTGTCCTGGGCTGACGGCATTTTCTTCCTCGGCCAGGGGGAACTCAGAAAACACTTCATTTGATGAGGCCTCAGTCGATGGCGGGTCTTCCCTTGCTGGGGCCTCTGCTGGGGCCGGGGCTTTCCCTCGTCTGCTCTGCTGATGAACCAGTCGGGCTAGATGGTGCTGCACAGGCATGTAGCAACTTGGTATTCTGGGTGCTCCGAGGCCTGATTTTATGGTTTCTCCTGTTGCTTGTTATCCTATCTGCCCACAGACGCCAGAATATGGGGCAGTGTCGACCAATCAGCATTGGGACTGGCAAATTTTCTACCACTCCCGCCATGACTTCAAAAGTTCCCCTTGTGGTCTGAACCGTAATGTGGGTGGTGGGATAATTCCTTGAATCCCCATGGACGCAGGAGACTGGGATAGGGGGCCCCCGGGGGCCAGTTGTCAGCCCGGGTCGTAGGAGCGTGACAGCACTCCAGTAGGGCTTCTGTATCCTCGTCCCCTATTCTGACGGGAAGTCTTGGGGCCCTTGCGCCTTCATGGGCCCAGCAAGTGGTTAGGTAGCTGCCGGCCTTCTGTTGTGGCTCTGATGAGCCTGCCGTCGGCATCAAGACGTCGTTCACCGGACAATTCAAGACCAAGTGGCCCTCTTGGCCACAGTTGAAGCACTTCCGGCGGTCCGGATTCACGAGGGGTCGACGCTGGGGTGGCGGTCGAACCTGTCCCACCTTTGGAATCTGGCGGCGTAGTGGAGGTGGCGTCACAGGGTCCTTAGTCCACCCTGGCTTGTTTCCTTCTTCCCGACTGCTCCGCATCAGCTCCACTGTGACCTGGTGGTTTTCCAATACGTTGACCAGATCATTCACCGTCTTTGGGCTGCTTTGGGAGGCACGTAGTTTGGCATCCCTGGGTAGTGCTCTAACACAATGGTCCATCACCACTCGGTCCAATGCTGAAGGTCCAGCTCCAGTGGTTAACCAACTGCGTGTCAGTCGCATCAGGGTGGAAACCTGCGGCCGTACGTCATATGACCAGGAGTGGAACTGTTGGGCCCTGGTCTGGAGGTTGTGTCCATAATGAGCCAAGATGGTGGCTTTTAACACATCATAATTATTTACGTCGGAGGGGCCGAGGTCCCGACAGGCTTTTTGTGCATCACCTGTTAAAAACGGGGCTAGTATCCCTGCCCACTCTGCTGGAGGCCACCTCTCTCTCGGCCGTTCTCTCAAAACCACTCAGGTAGGCTTCAACGTCATCGTCGGCCGTCTGCTTGGTGAGCACTTTACTGGGTTCCGTCAGTCTCTCTGGTCTCATCAGGTGCTGACCAAGAGTTGTAATAGCATCCTGTAATGCTCTTAGGCTTTGTGCCTGCTGGGTTTGCGTCTGCAAGAGCTGTGCTAGGGCATCCTCCATAGCACTGCATGACTCTCTAAGTACCTATTTTATTCAGAATCTCTAGCGATAGATCGCCGTGCCCGCATCCTCCACCAAATGTGGCAACCCGGGGTAAGTGGAGGTGAGATTCGGAATAAAATCAGGAGACTCAGAGACGTAGTGCAAAATAAAGGGTCTTTTAATAAAACGTGTAGGAAAAAGGGTGAATGGGCATCTAACGGCAACAAAGGATTCTTCCCGGTCGGGGTCTTTGGTCTTTGCTCTCACACAAGCTGTGGGACGGTTTGCATCTCCTGTATGGGCAGAACAGAGGAGAGAGGGTCCAGTTACCTCTGGTCTGTTGTGACTCCTCTCCTGAGGTTCCCACGCTCCTTCTCCTTTCCCCTCCAGGCAGCTCTCCCCTGATGCCTTCCAGTGGAGGGAAGATATACTCTCGGTCTCTCTTTAGCTGATGGGCTGCAGGTGTGACCACTCCCAGGTGCCAATTGGCTGTAGCCCCTGCACTGGGAAGTACGCCCCGTGGATCACTTCCCCCAACCTGAGCTTTGGGATCCGCCTCCGATGCGCTGTTTGCTAGGTTTTTCCCCCTGGTCTGCCACAAAATAAACAATGTTTAAGCTAAGAAAACTTAGCTGAAACATAACTAACATTTTCTTTAGTTTTTAAGTTTTTAATGTCATGATCCACTACTTTGAATTTCAAATTTTAATTTTTTTCTAAATATCTTTTTCCCTGGCTACATTGTATTTTCTATTTTAATAATAATAATAATTGTTATAATTATAATAACAATAATAACTAGGGGGTGCTACAGAGCCATTTCTCTTTATACGAATACGAAAACTCAATAATCTAAAAATGTTCACCAGTCTGCTTGTGCATTTGAAATTTCAGTCTGCTGGGGCGTACGGGGTGCGGATAATAATAATAATAATAATAATAATAATAATAATAATAATAATAATAATAATAATAATAATAATAATAATCCTTTGAAAAATAATAGGTTCCTCTACGACGAAGTCGTAACGAGGACCCTAATAATTATTATAATTATTGTTGTTCGTTCTCTTTAGTTTGTTGACATCTCTCACGCTCATCTCCGTAAAGAAGTTGTCATATCCGGTTTGCAACGCGCATGCGCAGTACGGCACCCTGTCAATTCGAAACCAAGCGAGGGAAAAACAAAACGAAGTCCTCCACTCGTAAGTGTGTTCTCCTCCCGTTTCCACCACGTGACTTCGTGTTTACATCCGCGCGTTACACTCAATACAATACTTCTTCTTGTTATGAACTGCATGTTTCTGGATGTGGTGTATTTAGTTATCTAAAGTGTGTTTAGCGTCAACTCAAATCGTGTGTGGCCAGACCCAATCTCAAATCCTCCTTTTTCCGGTTACTCTGCCTCCTGCCGCACTCACGCGGACAGCTAGACTATATATTTATACATTTTACACTCGTGTATAACGTCGTTTCACATTCGGCCGACACACAACAAACAGTATTAATTAATAGCGTGACGTTGCTCTGCTATGTGTGTCTGGGTCGTCTCCCTCGACCCCAAATATTACATATTATTAAATAACGAGACGCGTCGGTTTTCGTTTGCACGCCGAATGATCCACAGGAGCCTCTTTAATATAACAAGTCTATTACGTAAATATTATTATCTTATATACACTGTGTATCACAACAGATAAGGTGGGGTTAGCTTAGCATGTTAACTAGCGTAGCATTAGCTTTGCTGTGCATCATGAAGAGTGACAGGTTTTTATTTAGTATTACATTTAAATATATTTAAACTAACATGCCAGGGGCAGGAGGGACACCTTAAAACAATAATACATAATAAATACAATTAATATAATAATATTAAACAATAAAAAAGTAGACACTAAGGCACCAAATGTGATTGTTTAATTTCAATAATATATCACAGGCGGTGCATGTCGTTCCTATTCTTATGGCCTTTTCTTTTTTGTAAAAAATGTGTTATATTCATATGTGCATTTCACGATGAGTTTTAAATAATTAATATTAATAATCTTGACGCTCTAAATATAAGCCGGCAATAGCTCTTTCATATTTGGACATTTTCCGTGGTGCAAGTGAAAGCACCTGAACTGAAAATACTTACGTGTTTATTCTATTAAAGCGACACTATGTAACTTTTCCCCTGTAGCGCCCCCTTCAGGTATTTAACGTTTACTTCAGTGTCGTGAACTTCTGGCTCTCAAGCCATATGCTTGTGACTCACAGCTGATCTCACAGCTGATCGATGTGCGCTGCCAGCAGCGGGCCTGGCAGTGAGCCTTTCACCAGCGGCATGTCATACTGTCTAAAAGTCACCTGTGAGCGTGGACTGGCACTATATGACGTTGCGTAATCACTGCCAGAAAGCAAGTTGAAGTACTTCCTGTTCCCCAACCGGAAGTACCGGGCGGCTCCCAACATCTTACATTCAGCAGTTTTCTGGCCACAGACCCCCGATGGCAGTGGCGGAGGAGCAATTCAACATATTAAAAGTCATTGTAGCGGCACCATTTTTTTCAAGCTGTTATTTTAAGGTGGAAAAGTTACATAGTGGGGCTTTAATGCAACTATTGTCTCTCATTCATTTGAGTCATTTAAGGTAATAAACTGTATGCTTTGGAATTCCCATTCTTAGTTTAAATACGACATTTTATCACTTTTTCATGTTCACAACGAGATAAAAAAAAAGAAGAGTGTTCATGTAAATGTGATTTAGAGTCCTGTAAGCCCAGGGGAAAAGTTACATAGTGTCGCTTTAAAAGAATACATTTATGTATTTTCAGATACGGTGCGTTCACTTGCAACGTGAGATTATTGCGAGTAAGAAAGAGCAAAAACCGGCTGGTATTTTGAGGGTCATTTAAAAAAAAAAGAGAAGCATATTAATTTTTTTAAACTCAGCGTAAATGAACATATGAATAAAACACATTTTCATGACTTTTCAGGCCTGGAAATAAACATTTTAAAATTCCATGACTTTCCAGGTTGTCCATGGCCGTATGACCCCTGACGCGTTTGAACCCTGTTGTTTACAAAGTCATGCGATCAGGCCTTCTATTGCGAAGCATCCACAGGGAGGCGTTCAGTGTCACCATAAACCACCACAATAAGGTATTTTAAAGAAGTTAGAGTTAATCAGCGAATGACAGCAGCTGAAGGCTTTGTTTAAATATAGTAATATTAAGAAGTCGTCTGACACCTTTAATCCATTTAACCATCACTGGAAGAAACTCTTTAAATATACACTCTTCAAAAGTTTGGAGTCACCCAGACAATTTGGTGTTTTCCATGAAAACTCACTTTTATTTATTAAATGAATTTAAAAATGTATATAAAATCTAGTCAAGATGTTGATGGGGTTATAAATAATGATTTTTATAGTAAATATGAATGTAGTTCTTCTTGCAAAATTATTATAAATATATCTATTTTTTATGATAATAATAATAATAACTTTTTTCATATCGCACCTTTATAAACAAAGTTTACAAAGTGCTCTACAGAGTCAAGACAAAACAAACAGAAGAGTAAGAAAGAAGTATAACATAAATAAATAAAAATATATTTAAAAAAATTAAAAACAGATGAAAGACTATACATACAAATAATGGGATTAAGTATGACAACATATTAAACATATTGTAATTTAAATCCCATAATATCATAATAGTGTATAATTAAACGAGTGTGTCCAGGTCGGTTTTCTGACCTGAAATGTATTTTAATAACATTAAAAAAATAAAAATTTTAAATAACGGAAATTATTATAAATATATCTTCTTTTTTTATGATGAGAGACTACCGTTTTTTTCTTAATAATGGGATTAAGTATTAAAAAAAAATATATAATTTAAATCCTATAATTGTGTAGAATTAAACGACCGTGTGTGTGTGGCCGAGGCCGAGGCCGAGGCCGAAAACTACTGTGTCTCTGTTTTGCTGGGGGAGGGGCCGGAGTCTTTCACCATCAGCTGCAGGTGGACATGAGGTCCTGCAGGGTCCAGGTGGACATGAGGTCCTGCAGGGTCCAGGTGGACATGAGGTCCTGCAGGGTCCAGGTGGACATGAGGTCTAGGTATATTTATATATATGTATTTATTTATATTTATATGTGTCTTCCCGGTCCCCTCAGGTGACGCCATGCCTCGGCGGGTGGTGTTGGAGGGGGCGGGGCCTGGCTCCCGGGTCCCGCCCCACATGACCAGGGTTCCCATCTCGCTCATCGCCACCGACGGCGACTTCTCCCAGAGAACGGTCCAGGTGGGTCTCCGGTGTGATGCGGGCCGTGACTTTACCTCTTCAGGTCTCCAGGCCGATGCATTGTGTGTTTCTATCGCTGCTTCATGGAAACGATAAAATAAGATTATATTCTTGAAACCAAGAATCAATTGGTTGAAACAAAATATTTTCTTGAAAGTGTGTCCACAAAAATGTAAAAACAAAAGTACATTCATACAAGTCAACGTTAAAGAAGCGACTCCAGGTTTATACATTAAAACAAATTAAAGTTATTTTTATTGTTGTAATACTTTTGACTATATGATATAGTATTCTACGTTCACTCATGTACACGAGTACCGGGTACTTTCCCCAGACGACCACACAACAGACACATGTCGGATGTTGGAAAATCTCATATTTATTTATTTGTTTGTCCAAATTATTTTGTCACTTCTCTTTCCTCTTCTTCTTTTCTTCTTCCCCCTCTTCTTCTCTAATACAACATTTAAAAAAACGCATATTTTTGTATTTATTTGTGCAAATTCTTTTTTTTATTCTTCTTCCTATACTTCTTGATCCTCTTCTACTTCCTCTTCTTCTTCCTCTTCTTCTTCCTGTACTTATTGTTCTTGTTCTTCCTGTACTTCTTGTTCTTGTTCTCCTTGTTCTTCTTGTTCTTGTTCTTCTTCTCCCTCCTCTGTGTGGCGGCTCATGTCCATGGCGAGTGTTTGGTGATCTGCCGTGAGCCAATCAGATCGCTCTGCGGTCTCTTGTGGAGGATTATTCCTTTATTCACTGTATCGTCTGTTCTCTTCCTCCAGGGGACGGTGGTCCGTAAAGGCCGGCTGGTGTCGCTGGCGTCGGACAACGCCCTCCTGAAGACTGTCCTTCAAGGTACGGCGGTCCCTGAACGAGGCCTCCAGCCACGAGTTCGGATCTGCAGCTCAGTTTTATTTTCAAGTGAGAAACGTGCTCTCAGAACCTTTTTACAGGGTTCGTACGCTCATGGGAAACCTGGAAAAGTCCTGGAATTTCAAAATGGTTGTTTACAGGCCTGGAAAAGTCCTGGAAAAAGTTGAATCACAAACGTTTTGGAAAAGTCATGGAAATGTTATATTCACGTGTTCATTTACGTTGAGTTTGAAATAATTCATACGATTTTGAAAGGAAGACGCTCAAAATATAAGCCGGTGTACGCTCTCGTTCTATCGGCGCAATTATTGTTTTTTCTCGTAGCAAGTGAACGCACTGTAACTGGGAAGTTCGCTGACCGTAGCAACAGCAGCTCGGGAAGCGGTCGGGAAGACGTGCTCAGAGAAGTGTCGAGGAGCCATGTTGGTACTCTGAGTGGTGACAAAGCACAAGACATTTAAACATGGGAGACGCTAACGCGCTGAAGGAAGCAGGCGTCACAGCGCGGAGCGAGCGGAGCTACCTGGTCATGGCTATTGGGTTTAAGGTCCGGGGAATCCACTGGTCAACATGTGTAAGAACCCTGTATTTAGTTTGTTAGACGCAAATCTTCCTCTCACAGACTTCACCGTCTTTGGGACTTCAACGTTGAAGTGTGCCGACACCTGAACGCCTCACCTGAACCCTGTGTCTCTTCTTGCAGAAGAAGACGCCCCCCCGCCCAACGCCTCCATCAACGTGGTGCTGTTCGGAGCGCTGGCCAAGGACTTCGATCAAGCCGTCAATCAAGGGGTAGGTTCACTGCGGCGGCGGCGCCGTGGAGTTCTCGGCGCCTTCACGCCCTTGGGCGGGGTCGCCCGGTGCGGTGACGCATTGTTGCCCTTTTTATTTTTGGTCCCGTTCCAGTTCAGACTTCATGGACCACTTAGAAGACGTGGAACCAGACGTCCTCACGCCACCCGACGTTCTGGAGTCTCGAGTTTGCTTTATATATCTGTGTGTATATATATTTTTATATATATATATATATACACACACCAGTGTTTCCCCTAGGTTTACAGCTTCAGGGGGGCGGGACTGGTGCCGGCGAGCGTTGTCGACGTGGGGGGCTAGTAAGCGGCTGAGAGAGTGAGTGCTCACCTGTGTGTGCAGATGCCGCGCGTATCGCTCTGGTATATATATATATATATATATATATATATATATACAGATTATATATATATGCATTTTATATATATGTATTGTATATATACATAATATATTTTATATATTTATATTTTATATATGTATATATACAGTTCAGGAAGTGATATGTATATATATGTTATATATATATATTAAAAAAAAAAAAAATATATATATATATATATATATATATATTAGGGCTGGCCAACGATTAAAAAATGTAATCACGATTAATCGCATGATGTCCCCGATTAATCGCATTTGTGTACGCAAAATCTAATAATGAATTCAAAAGTAGTGTATAGCGCACTTGTATTTTAAATGTTGTGCCATATGAATGAATGTGCCGGAACATGTGTTGTCCTGTTAGAGAGAGACACCAGAAAACACTTTCAGGGCAGTTTGTCAACTCCTAGAACTTGACACTTATTTTAAATGTTCTGCCATATGATACGATTAACGCGTTAACGTGCCCAGCCCTAATACATATATATAATGTACATATTTATATATACAGTTCAGGAAGTGAGATATGTTTGTATCTAATATATATGTTGTATATATAACATATATATATATATATATATATATATATGTTATATATAATTATTTATATATAACATATATTATATATATATATATATATATATATGTTATATATAATTATTTATATATAACATATATTATATTTACCGTATATATATATATATATATATTATTTATACATAAATTATATATTATATTGATATATATTATTTATATATAATATATATATATATATTATATATATTTATATATTGTATATAATCTTGTTTCCTAACTGTTATTTTCATGAGATGAAAAAGGTTGAGAAACACATTCATGTGGATTTTTTCAAATAGAGTTCTGCCACGTCGTATTGTTGACGACTCCTTCGAGGTTTTCTGATATTCCTGGAAGTGAAGAAGCAACTCAGCCCTTTAAATATGAAACGTGTGTCGTGCTGATCTAAATTTAGGGTGTTGGGATAAAGTGTGAAGGGAGATGATGAAGATGAAGATGACGATGGTGTATTGCTGCTGAATCTCATTTACAGCTTTTCTGTTTCCTCGTCTCTCCTCCGTCTGAGTGTGAACAACATCCTGGAGCGGTGTTGCTCCGCCACCTCCAACAAAGTGGTTGTTTACAGTTTTCTGTTGAAACAAATAAACCCAGCTTATGCGTTAATACACCTTTTTAAGTCTGCTTCAAGTGTTGAAGCTGCATTCTCTCTCCTGATCAGGGGGCTCTTCTGGTTGTATAGAAGTCTCTGCTTTATGTCTGCTTTGACCTTCCGAGGTCGAATCTAACCGGCATGCATTGCGCCTGCTCATCTCGTCACCGGTTGCTCTTCTGACAGAGTAGCTGCCTCCAGAATGCTGTGATCTGTATTGTTTTTGTTGTTGTTTTTGTTGTTGTTGTTGTTGTTGTTGTTATTATTATTATTAATACACGTGTCTAAACGTCTGGTCTCGTGTGTTGCTCCCGGCAGGACGTGGTCATAGCCTCCGGCTTCACCGTGGGGCGATCTCCCACCGTTCACAAGGACAAGCTGCACCCCTTCAACCTGCTGCTGTCGGGAGACAACGCCCGCGTTTACGTGAGGACCCTGGACACACACACACACACACACACGCACACGTGTACACACACACATACACACACACACTCACTCATTCACACACACAGAGTACTATCGGCTTTTTCTAAGGGTTTTTCAAAGCGGACAATCAAACTTAAAGCTGCATTCTCTCTCCTGACCACCAGGGGGCGGCTCCTCTGGTTGTTATGACAGCGTTTGCTAAAGTGAAGCTTGCTAAGTGACTTTAATACTCCTCACTGTAACGTCTCCTCTCCGTCTTCCTTCCAGGTGTCCCGCCCTCCTCTTCCTCCTCCTCCTGTCAGATCCCCGCCGGCCAACAGGAAGCGCTCTGCGGCCCGCGCTGAGGTCAGTCGGTTCAAAGTGACTTCATATATATATGAAGTCACATACATATTTAGAGATAGGATATTTGAGTTTTCTTAAGCTGTAAGCCATAATCAGCAATATTAAAAGAATAAAAGGCTTGCAATATTTCAGTTGATTTGTAATGAATCCAGAATGCATGACATTTTTGTTTTTTTAATTGCATTACAGAAAATAAAGAACTTTATCACAATATTCTAATTTTCTGAGACAGTCCTGTATTTGCAACTTATTTTTACATTATTACATTATTATTTCATGTAGTTGTTTGCGTTTTAACTTTTTTGTCACATTCTGGTTTTCTTTGAACTTTTATACTTTTCAAAACTATTTTGGGATACTTTTTTAACATTTTGCACGCTAACCCAAGCTGCCGGTGCCTCCCTATTTAAAAAAGATTCCTACTTTTTAATTTTTTTACATCATTACAATGTTTCTTTCTCTTCATGAAATTATTTTTAGAATAAAAAAAAACCTTTCGCTTCCCTTTTAAAACATAAAAAAATATATAATAAACACTTTTCCGCTCAGGTTTCCATGGCGACCAAGGCTCCCAAATACACGTACGTCGGCCTGGACGGGCTGAAGACCGGCTTGGTGGTCAATGCCTACGGCGTGGTGGTCTTCTTCAAGCAGCCGTTCAAGAGCCGCGGCACAGGTCGGTACCAAGTTGGGTCTTCACTATGAAGAAGCCTTGAGGTTTTAAAAAAGGAGAAAATATATAAATAGATCTTGATCCATGGTAAAGATTTTGTTTTCATTATTAGAAGAGGGTCTTGGATCCAGAGCTTCTCTCCCCCAAAAAGTGTTGACTGCTCTGAAATTGTAAATGTTATTCTTTCTTACAGTAATTATTATTTTTTTTATTTTTCTTCATAGCCTCTTAAAGCGACAGTAATGCACAATAACTACATATATATATATATATATATATATATATATATATATATATATATATATATATACATCTACTCATGTTTATAATCTATACTTCGGGAATAAATCAAGAGAGAAGAGTCATTTCCTCATAGACTTCTATACAACCAGAGGAGTCGCCCCCTGGTGGTCGTGGTGTTTGTGTCGGCCTCAGAAGGTGTTCTCTCCACAGACTTGTGCTCCACCCTGAAGATTACTGACCAGTCCAACCAGAGGATCTCCTGCTCCGTGTTTGGCGAGAAGCTAGAGAACCATCCCAAAGTCTTCCGGGTCGGCGACATCGTCCGCCTGCACCGGTTCAAGGTCATGTTCTACAACAACTCCGTGACGCTGGTCAACACCTTCGGTTTCTCCGTGCTGGCGTTCGACGGGGCGGAGGGCGGGTCCATGGAGCCGCGCACCTCCAGCCGCTCCTTCCACCTGGACCGGGAGGACCGGCGGGCCGTGGGGGAGCTGAGGACCTGGGCCGCCGGCCAGGCCCTCCTGCCCCCGGCCACCACCACCCCGCTGTCCGCCGCTCAGCCCAAAGCTTACTTCGACCTGACCTGCCAGCTGCTGGCCAAAGCGCCCATCGACTCCACCTGCACACTGCTGAGGGTAAGAACGTGGCGGCGGGCAGAGGACCTTCACCACGGACGAGTGCGGTGCACTTATAGAGGGAAGAAACACCACGAGTTCTCTTGTTGCAATCAAGAGTATTTTAATGTGTTTTACACAATATCTAGTCAATATTGATGTGATGCGTTCAGACAGTGCTATATATATGTATTTATTTATATAATATATATCAATATATATTTATATATTTAATGAAAGATAATGGTCATATATATATACTGTGTATATATATATATATACATATATATATATATATATATATATGTATATATATATATGTGTCATCATATGGTCATATAATAATAATAATAATTAAATCACATGTCCTAACAGTCAAATAATTGTATTATAATATATTTTTTCATATAACGATCATATCATATTAATAATAAATAATGACTTTTTTATTTTTTTATCCTCATATAATTATTATTTAAAAAAATATTATTTTAAAAATGTTACTCAACAACGGCATTCCACCAGGGGGAGGATGCTCTCTGAAAACATAACGGTTTATTAGCTGGAGGAGATTTTTATTGTAATACTTTTCCTCGAGTGCCTGAGATCATCGGCGGCCAGCCCGTCAGGAGATTTTATTTAGTCTTATTCTTTCTTTTTTTTAAAGAGATAGCCGTCGTCTTTATTTTCCTGAATAGCCGCCGCTAAGCACTTTTATTTTGAAAAGCTGCGTCGGCGTCTCTTGGTGTCTCCCCAACAGGTGTGGGACGGGACCAGGTGCGCCCACACTCTGCTGAAGGTGACCGTGGAGCCGGACACCACAGAGGGGCCGACCCGCTTCTCCGAAGGCCGAGAGCGCCTCATCGCCAACGTCCTGGTGTACGACAACCACGTGGAGCTGGCCGTTCGCCTCAAGGTCAGAGGTCGAGGACCACGAGATGCCATCGTTTACATGAAGTTATCTCTAGCTTCAAGTCTTCGTCTATACAGCATGATGTCATCGTTTATACTTGATGGTCCACTAGAGTCAGACCATAAAAAAGGGGGCGTTTTAGGGGCGGGGCTACACGGTGATTGACAGGTCGACTCCAAATAAGAAGTGTGTGTGTGTCTGTGTGTGTGTGTGTGTGTGTGTGTGTGTGTGTGTGTGTGTGTGTGTGTGTGTCTGTGTGTGTGTGTGTGGTGTGTGTGTGTATATCCATCTCCAGTCAAACCAACAGTGTTGAGCCTTCATCTCACATTACAAAGGAAGTTTTACAACATATATATATATATATATATATATATATATATATATATATATATATATATATATATATATATATATAATTTTGTAATCATTTTTTTAAATTTAAATATGTATTTATTTATTTTATATGTATATATATTTTTATACATACTTTTTATTTATATAGGTAAAAAAAATTTAAATATTGATAGATAGTCCTTTATACAAGAAAAATATTTTTTAATATATTTTGTTACGTATATACATATATATTCTTTGATTTTATTTAACAATATTAATGTTACCTTATCACTACTGGGAAACATAGACTAATTTAACTGAAGTTTTCTAATGTTTTGCCCCATGAGATGTGTCAGCATAAATATATGTATGTATATATATATATTTATATACATGTAAAATGTAGATCCATTGGTCAACATGTGTATGAACTCGGGGGAGGTTTTTTCTGTAAAATATTTCAACAAACTTTTATTTTTCCTTCCGTCTGTCTCTACGTCTTCCGGCTCCGTCTCATCCAGCTTTTCTTTTTCATGGTGTGGATGTAGAAAGTGTCCCAGTTTGAGTCTTATAACCGTGGCGATGGACCTCCATGGCGCCTTCCCTCTGTTCCCCATGAAGAGAGAAGACCTCCCAGGGAGGCTGAGGTGTCGATGAACAAACGACCATCGAGCCGCCTCGCTTGTCTTCAGGTGTCTTTGTTGTTCTGAGCTTCAGGAAGCCGCGGCTCGGCGGGGAATCGGGGGCCGTCCTTCAATCTGAGGATCGGCGTTTGGATCCCGACGGGCCGAGAGCTCGGTCTGATCTCACCCTGGGTCAGAGCCGGAGCTTTTTATTTGAGGTCGCATCCAATTATCTTCTGCAAACTGGAGTTGGCAGTCGTCATAGAGATCGTAGACCATCAGATTCACATTTTATTCTGAGCACGTCTTCCTTGGCTTCCAAAGCTCCTCCGAGGATCCGCAAGTCAATATTGAATTTTGAAGCTCGTTTTTTTTTTTTTTTTTTTTTTTTTTTTAAACCAACGAGGATGAGAAGCCCCGAAAGTAAAACTCTCCCCAATACTCGCACTTCCCTTTCTTGGAAGTGATGCTCCACATATCGCGTGAGACCTGTTTCTAAACCACTGTATCTGACTCCTCTTCATTATTGGACCGACATATATATACCTCGATCAGGGTTCGTACGGCCACGGAAAACCTGGAAAAGTCCTGGAATTTTGAAATGTAATTTCCAAAGAATTTTTGAATAGACCTAGAAATGTGTCTCTCTGGTGTCATTTATGGTTATTTACTATATGCTTTGGAATTCTCATTGTTAGTCTCCATACAACATTTTATCACTCTTTCATGTTGTATGCCGAGATTTCACAAAATGTTTGGTCAAGTAAATTTGGTTTAAAGACCTGGAAAGGTCATAAAAAATGTAGGGCATGGAAAATTCATGGGAAAGTCCTTGAAAGGTCCTGGAAAAGTCTTGAAAAAGTCATAGGAAATTTATTGATAGGTCATGGAAGATGTATGGAAGATTCATGGACAGTCCTGGACATCCATGGTCAACATGCGCATGCACCCTGATGGAGCCTGCTGAGCTCCAGCTGTGATCAGTGAATTTCAACGTGGGTTGACTTATTATTCAGGAATGAGAATATTCCATGTTCTGTCCTCGGTTGTTTTATTTTGAAGGCTCTGGGTCAGCGGAATCCTTTACTCTGAAGTGAGGGGCGGAGCTTCCAGCACATTTTAAAAGCCAGCCCCGCTGCTCCATGAGGGCCACAGTGAAATTAACAGTTTCCTCTTCTCGGCGAGGACACCGGCTTCTTCCTTTCTTTGTTTTTTTCGGCGGCTTTTATTGAGCCTCCGCTCAATGAGAAGCCCAAAAGCAATCTGTAGATTGTTAAGGAAGCCCTTCTTTTTTTACTGAGCAGCCGAGCTGCACTAATGCCGTGAGGCAGAGTTTAGTGTTTAGCTGCTCCACCCGCCTCCTCTCGGGTTTGTTTGCAGAAGCTGCAGGAAGCCATTTCCTCCTCAGACAGGCCCATCGCTTACAGAGCTGTGGCTCAGCGTGTCCCATGGCCCCTGAATGCCCCATACCCCCCCCCCCCACACACACACACACACACACACACACACACTCACATATACACACTCCTCCTGTGGACATGCTGATGCTGAAAATGTGGAAATTCTACTAAAGGTGGTCGCAGCTGAAGGGTCTGATTGGCCAAAGAGCCATACCTATAAAGTCCGTTCTACCTCTTCTATCACGTCCATACCTATGAAGTCCGTTCTACCTCTTCTATCACGTCCATACCTGTGAAGTCCGTTCTACCTCTTCTATCACGTCCATACCTGTGAAGTCCGTTCTACCTCTTCTATCACGTCCATACCTATAAAGTCCGTTCTACCTCTTCTATCACGTCCATACCTATAAAGTCCGTTCTACCTCTTCTATCACGTCCATACCTGTGAAGTCCGTTCTACCTCTTCTATCACGTCCATACCTGTGAAGTCCGTTCTACCTCTTCTATCACGTCCATACCTGTGAAGTCCGTTCTACCTCTTCTATCACGTCCATACCTATAAAGTCCGTTCTACCTCTTCTATCACGTCCATACCTATAAAGTCTGTTCTACCTCTTCTATCACGTCCATACCTGTGAAGTCCGTTCTACCTCTTCTATCACGTCCATACCTTTGAAGTCCGTTCTACCTCTTCTATCACGTCCATACCTTTGAAGTCCGTTCTACCTCTTCTATCACGTCCATACCTGTGAAGTCCGTTCTACCTCTTCTATCACGTCCATACCTGTGAAGTCCGTTCTACCTCTTCTATCACGTCCATACCTATAAAGTCCGTTCTACCTCTTCTATCACGTCCATACCTATAAAGTCCGTTCTACCTCTTCTATCACGTCCATACCTGTGAAGTCCGTTCTACCTCTTCTATCACGTCCATACCTTTGAAGTCCGTTCTACCTCTTCTATCACGTCCATACCTTTGAAGTCCGTTCTACCTCTTCTATCACGTCCATACCTTTGAAGTCCGTTCTACCTCTTCTATCACGTCCATACCTTTGAAGTCCGTTCTACCTCTTCTATCTCGTTCATACCTGTGAAGTCCTTTTTACCTCTTCTATCTCAGCCATACCATACCTATGAAATCCGTTCTACCTCTTCTGTGTAGTCCTTTCTACCTCTTCTATCGCATCAATACCTCGGAAGTATATCTTCCCTCTTCTATCTCGTCCATACCTATGAATTCCTTTCTACCTCCCGCTGATCGTAAGTGACTTGCCTTTTGGATACGGTGTGACTTTGGTCTTCAGAGGAGTCGTGTTCCGGTCTAAACTTAGTGCTGCCTCCCTCAGCTGAATGTCTGCTCGTTATTCTCACACCTGGCCTCTCAGGAACCGCTGCCGAGGATTTAATACGTGGGCACCGACAGCGAGCTCCATCAGAGCCGACGCCACATGGAGCCGCCTTTTATTTTCCCTGCCGTCTGGTGTGTTCTTTTTGCTCCCCACAGCCTCCCAGCATTAGTCACTCTGTGCGCTCGCTCTACACCTGTTCCTTCAAACACAAACGGGGGTGAATTCTCCTAAACTCTCAGGCAGCTCTGAGAAAACACCGCCAGACTCCCGAGTGCTTACCCGTTGTTTTCATTCGGCTCAGTGGCTCAAGGTCTCAACGTCTCCGCAGACAAAATGAAACCCCGGCCAGAAGTCCCGTGTTTGGTGTTGGCTGCCGGCCACACGGGGTCCACGTGGTCTCAATAACGACCAACACAAGATGTGTTCTGTGCTTTGAAAGCGGAGGAAGCTGCCTGTGTCATCGTTGCATTAGCTTCCACTTAAAAATACATTTAATTTGTAGGCGCCTTTCAAGTCACCCAAGGTCACCTTACAATGAAATAATACAGGAGAAAAGATAAAAGCATGAAAGATGGAAACAATATTAAAACAGAACATCAACATAAAAACAAGTCCAACATTCACACCAGACGATCCTGATTCATCAATGCCAAACTTAAAAACGGAAACAGCGGAAGAGGCGCGGCAGCAACTTGTCAGCAGACCTTCCTCCTCAGGAAAAAAATATTCTAACTTCATGATTTATTTTCTGTTTTTTTTCCGTCGATTTTTTTCCGCGCTGCCTGGAAACAAATTATCATCCGCTGCTAACTTTAATGAATTGTCAACTCAGCATTCAGACTGATCTGACCTGACCGATTGTCAACCAGCTGTGTGTCAACCATGTGGGTAGTTTATGCAAATCAATGTTTAACATCCCTCCAGGTGGCCAGCTAAAGTCAGATGAATGTCACGTTTATAGCATAACTTTAAGTAACACAAGGAACATGAAGTCACATACATGCAGAATAATATAGTTATGATGCCATGAACCCTCAAAAGAAAAGTAAAACAATGGAATCCATATGTATACAAAGTGTGTGTGTGTGTGTGTGTGTGTGTGTGTGTGTGTGTGTGTGTGTGTGTGTGTGTGTGTGTGTGTGTGTGTGTGTGTGTGTGTGTGTGTGTGTGTGTGTGTGTGTGTGTGTGTGTGTGTGTGTGTGTGTGTGTGTGTGTGTGTGTGTGTGTGTGTGTGTGTGTGTGTCCGTCCGTCCTCTGACTCAGTGTTTGGTGCAACAGCGCCATCTGCTGGCTGAGGAGTACGTGGTCTTCTATCGCTGCAATAAGAATGTGTCTAATATTTCAGTCATCTTTCAATTATGTTTTTTATTTAAATAATCTTACTGTTATCATTATTAGCCGGGGGACTTCCTGAGGATCTACAACCTGCGAGCGATCCCAGGGTCCAGCAAGGTCCCGGGCCACACCGGCGGCCAGCAGCAGGACCAGGAGGTGGACCACCTGGCCTTCCACCTGCACGGGGGCACGGCCTACGGCAGGGGGATCCGGGTGCTCCCAGAGAGCAGCCCCGACGTGCAGGAGATGAAGCGGTACGGCGGACGCCATGGGCTGAGAGGGAGGAGAGGAAGAGGGAAAAGAATGTCAAGTGTGTCTCTCTGTCTGTCTGTCTGTTTGTCTCTCTCTCTATGTCTCTCTCTCTATGTGCATCTCTCTCTATTTATCTCTCTGTCTATCCCTCTCTCTCTCTCTCTCTCTCTCTATGTCTCTCTCTGTCTATTTAAAATGCTAATTTTAAATAGATTTTTTTTTAAACTCACGTACCCCCTGGGGTACGCGGACCCCCATTTGAGAACCACTGACCTAGACAATCAATCTTTCTCTCTCTCTCTCTCTCTCTCTCTCTCTCTCTCTCTCTCTCTCTCCAGAGTGATGGAGGCGCTCCCGGACGAGGACAACTTCTCCGAGCTGAATGACTCCCAGCTGCTGGAGGTGTGGAGCACTCCTCCGGAGTCTGCAGGTGAGCGCTGCTTCACCTCCCGCGATGTGTTCGAGGACCTTCTGAAAAATGGATATCTGACAATCTTTTTCTGGCTGCGATAGTTTTGACGATTGTTTACGATAAAACTTACTTCTCTGTCTGACGGATGAACTCGAATGCCAAATGATTTATTTATGTAGAGTATAGTTGGTGCTGCGGTTGACCTTTGACCCTGTTGGATCTCTGGCTCTAGAAGTTCAGGATATCCTGGATATTCACTTTGCACATAATTGGACACATTCACTAATCTCATCATCTTGACTTTCCACTCTTGATTTGTGTGTCCGACCTTTTTATTTATTCATTTATTTATGTGTATTCTGTCGTTGACGTGTTTCCTGTGTTTCTGTTTTTAGAGGCGGAGCCTATGCAGTGCAGCACAGGTACTTTAATGAACCCTTTACTCCTCCACATGGGGGTCTATTGAACCTCCAGAGACCCTCCACATGGGGGTCCAGAGACCCTCCAGAGACCCTCCACATGGGGGTCTAGAGAACCTCCAGAGACCCTCCACATGGGGGTCTAGAGACCCTCCAGAGACCCTCCACATGGGGGTCTAGAGAACCTCCAGAGACCCTCCACATGGGGGTCTAGAGAACCTCCAGAGACCCTCTACATGGGGTCTAGAGAACCTCCACGTAGGGGTCCAGAGATAATTATGATGGTTATTATAATTTATATATAAACTTTTGAAATGTATGTTGATTTTAAAATGGATGAAAAAAACATAAAAAATGCATTTCATGTGGAATTAAAAGATCTGTCTCTCTCTCTGCCTGTTTGCTTGTCTCTCTGTCTGCCTCTCTGTCTCTCTGCCTGCCTGTCTGTCTGTCTCTCTGCCTGCCTGTCTGTCTGTCTCTCTCTCTGTCTGTCTCTCTCTCTGCCTGCCTGTCTGTCTCTCAGACAGAAGCTGTGGTGGCGACCCGCGGGCGGCGAGGCTGTCCGACCTGAAGCGTTCTGATCCGGGTCTCGTTCACCAGGTCAGAGTCCAGCTGAGGTCCTACGAGCCGCGCAGACTCCACCAGGCGCTGAAGCTGTACTGCAGCAAGTGCACGGCGATGTAGGGGCGCACGCACACACACACGCACACACACGCACACACACGCACACGCACGCACACACACACACACACACACACACACACACACACACACACTATGTCCTTTCAAAGCGCTCCAGTTCCCTGTAAACACGATGTGATTGTTTTTCGTGTCAAGGGAGGAAAACGCTGAGTCTACTTTATTTTGGGGCCTTACATGTTTTATAACATTCGTAAAAAAATACTGAATAGCCTGTAGAGTCGTGGAAGAGGACCAACCAGGACAATTTATTTGTTGTGGGTGTATTACACATTTAAAATATATATTTTTTTAATTGTTTTTAAAATGTTTGAATTACAATCTGTTTTATTTAAAACATTTTAAATTAAAATCTTTTTTATTTATTTTTATCAAGTTATGTATTTACATATTTTATTTTATATTTTTATATCTTTCCATTCAAATTTCTAAAGATGACATTTTATTAAAATAAAAATGTGATGACATTTTCATTTAAAAAAAATTCATCACATTTTTCTTTTCATGAGATTATGTGTTTACATCTTATTTTACCTTTGTACATGTTTACATTCGGAGGGGAAAAAAACACATTTTAAATGTTTAAGTATGTAAAGTTAGGAGGTGAATCTGTCGTTACCTCATTCCACCGTTCCAACGCGTGAGCCCTCCTCTAGTGAGGTGAGGTGTGAACACCTGGACGTCTTCTTCCTCAGGCGGGACGTCCCCAACGACGAGCTGGTAGCGCGTCTCTTCTCCGAGGCCGCCGCGGCCCCCGAACCCGGCGCCCCCCCGGCCTGGGCGCTGTCCGGCCGGGTCCCCGTCCCCGCTGAGTGCCCGGCATCCCCCCCGAGAGCGGTGGGCGTCCACCTGTCCACGCGGCTGCTGGGCGAGGACAGACCCACCGAGCTCCTCTTCCTCTCGGGTGACCGCTTGTCTTTGGCTCTCACTCTAATCTCTCTAATCTCACTCTGCAGACTCACTCTAATCTCACTCTAATCTCACTCTAATCACACTCTAATCTCTCTCTATTCTCACTGTATTCTCACTCTATTCCCACTGTATTCTCACTCTATTCTCACACTAATCTCTCTCTAATCTCTCTCTATTCTCTCTCTAATCTCACTCTAATCTCACTCTAATCTCACTCTGCAGACTCACTCTATTCTCACTGTATTCTCACTCTATTCCCACTGTATTCTCACTCTATTCCCACTGTATTCTCACACTAATCTCTCTCTATTCTCACTGTATTCTCACTCTATTCCCACTTTATTCTCACTCTATTCCCACTGTATTCTCACTCTATTCTCACTCTATTCTCACACTAATCTCTCTCTATTCTCTCTCTATTCTCACACTAATCTCTCTCTATTCTCTCTCTATTCTCACTCTAATCTCTCTATTCTCTCTCTATTCTCTCCCTAATCTCACTCCCCCGGTGACGGAGCCTTTTCTCTTTCTTTTTCCCGTAGGTTCGACTCTAGAGGAAACGCGTCGACTCGCCTCCGGATACCGGAACGTGGTCCCGGTGAGGTCATCCGGAGATCACATGACGCTGCTCGACCTATCGGCACCTTTCCTGTTCAGAGGACGGAAGAGATACTTTGGGTCAGAGGCTCTTGAGTTCATAGTAAACCGATTAATCAATAGTCACTGTTATGAAACTATAATGTTTCACACCTATGATGATACACTTATGAATTATATATGAATGTATCATAAAGTATATATTAATATATCATGAAATATATATTAATGTATCATGAATTATATATTAATGTATCATAAAGTATATATTAATGTATCATAAAGTATATGTTAATACATCATGAATTATATATTTATTTATCGTGAATTATATATTAATATATCATGAATTATATATGAATGTATCATAAAGTATATATTAATGTATATATTAATAAATCATAAAGTATATATTACTATATTATACTTGATACCGGAAACATTCTGAGTATATTAACATGTTTGATGTTTATCTAAATACCAGATTAATGATTATAAATATATATATAAATATAAAAACATAATATTGTAATATTTAATATGGTCTAAATTGAGTAAGAAGAAACTGTCGTTAAAATAACGTTGAAACTATTGATCAGTCTAACTTAAAAAAAAGTATTTATAAACCGTTTAATAGAAGTTAAATGAACTATCATGGTCACGTTTTAGGGGCGGGGCTACAAGGTGGCGTCTCTCCGTCGCTCCTCCTCAGTCCAGATACGGTCACCTCCTTTTCACCGGTTGCAAACAACCTGAACCGGTCAGAGGGCAGAACTCACCCTTTGATCTCCGCAGGTGTAAGCGGTGCTCCGAGGCCGCGGTGAGGGACCCTCCGTACGCCGAGGGAGAAGAGCCCCTCGACGAGAAGGCCCTGGCAGCAGGTGAGTCGTTTATTTAGACTTCTATACAACCAGAGAAGAGCCCCCTGGTGGTCAGGATAGAGAATGCAGCTTTAACACATGAAGCATAGCCTTCTATACAACCAGAGGAGTCACCCCTGGTGGTCAGGAGAGAAAGCAGCTTCAACATAGGAAGTATAGACTTCTATACAACCAAAGGAGTCACCCCTGGGTGGTCAGGAGAGAGAATGTAGCTTCAACATAGAAAGTATAGACTTCTATACAACCAGAGGAGTCTCCCCCGGGTGGTCAGGAGAGAGAATGCAGCTTCAACATAGGAAGTATAGACTTCTATACAACCAGAGGAGTCTCCCCCCCGTTGGTCAGGAGAGAGAATGTCCTCTGATAACAATGATCTCCAGGCCTCCGTGTCTCGTCTCCGGTCCCCAGCGCTCGGTGTTCAGCTGCTGCAGTTCGTCCTGCTGATGAAGTTGGAGCTGCAGGACGCCACCGACACGCTGGACGTCTTCCTGTGGAGGGACGCTGTGAGTTTGGGATCCACACGGCAGGGGGTCTCCTGGTCTTGCTAGTGGTCTTGCTGGGTTCCGAAGGACCCAACTGGTTTCACCCTCCGTGGATCAATGAGCTTATCTTGATTTAAAGGAAGACGTCCTGCAGCATTTCATGGGACCCATTACTGTGTAATAATTAATCAATAATTAACAGCCTTTTTTTGGACTCTTTATTGCATCATTTTGGGTAATAGTTTTCAGTATGTTGTGTCTTTAATTGACAATGTTGATCGGCTGCATATTCAAAAATTGTTATTTATACCAAATATAGATTCATAATTTAGGAACCAGGATATTGACACTTCTAACTAGCGTTGGTTCAATATAATAATCATAATAGTTGAGTTCATCGCGAGGGTTTGTGTCTCTCGCCAGGAGTCATTCTTCGGCGTGTCGGCCGAGGATGTAGCGGCCAATCAGGAGGCTGAGAACAGCATCCGTCAGAAGATGGACTCCCTGTGTCCAGCAGGTAGCAGCGCAGGTACAGTTCACCTCACTGACCGAGCAGCGAGTGTTTCACGCCATCAACGGGGAGGAGTTTCTGTTGCATATATATTATATTTATATTCATACAAATATATCATATATATATATATATATATATATATATATATATATATATATATATATATATATAAGTATATATATATATATACAGGACTGTCTCAGAAAATTTGAATATTGTGATAAAGTTCTTTATTTTCTGTAATGCAATTTAAAAAAAATAAAAAAAAATGTCATGCATTCTGGATTCATTGCAAATCAACTGAAATATTGCAAGCCTTTTATTCTTTTAATATTGCTGATTATGGCTTCCAGCTTAAGAAAACTCAAACTCTAAATATTAGAATATCATGAAAAAGTATACTAGTAGGGTATTCAACTAATCACTTGAATCGTCTAATTAACTCGAAACACCTGCAAGGGTTTCCTGAGCCTTGAAAAACACCGGACAGTTGCAGAGTGGTCCAAAGTCCTCTTTTCCAAATGAGCTAAAGGCCACTATTGAAGCATCCTGGGCATCCATAACACCTCAGCAATGCCACAGGCTGATTGCCTCCATGCCACGCCGCATTGATGCAGTAATCCGTGCAAAAGGATTCCCAACCAAGTACTGAGTGCATTAATGGACATTTTCAAATGTTTGCTTTTGTTTTGCTGGTATAAATCTTTTTCTTTACTTGGTCTGAGGAAATATTCTAATATTTAGAGATAGGATATTTAAGTTTTCTTAAGCTGTAAGCCATAATCAGCAATATTAAAAGAATAAAAGGCTTGCAATATTTTAGTTGATTTGTAATGAATCCAGAATGCATGACATTTTAGTTTTTTTTTAATTGCATTACAGAAAATAAAAAACTTTATCACAATATTCAAATTTTCTGAGACAGTCCTGTATAATGTATATTTTATATTGTTTATATATATTATATACTATATGATATATAAATATTATATTTATATAAATATATTATACATATCATGAGATATATTTTTTATATATATATATCATATGATATACACTTTATATAATATATATATATATATCACATGATATATATTTATAATTGATATATTATATATATATCAAATGATATATATATATATATATATAATTTATATATTATATATATTATATATGACATACATATTTGTTTTTATATATATATATATATATATATATATATATATATATATATATATATATATATATATATATATATATAAAAAATATCATTTTTTATATATCTGTATATATGTGTAAATATGTTGTCTTGATTTCCTCCTCCCTTATTTACTTTTCCTCATTATTATATTAATAATGTATAAATGTATATCTTGTTTATAATGCGGTGTCTGTTGCCAGGCGGACGTCCCTGGGTGGATCTGTGTGTGGCGGCATACCGAGCAGAGGGTCAGACCTGCTACCAGGTCTGCCGCCGCAGCATCACCACCAACCAGAGGTCAAAGGTCACCAGATGAGTCCTGCAGGAGGGAGGAACAAACACTGTTTGTAAACATTTACTCTTTTGGTCTTTTCTGGCGGATTCTATTTGTATTTAATAAAGTAATTAACTTCTACTTCAAACTCTTCTTCAGAGCTCCTTCACATTGCTGCTGTAGTGGTACAGCGTTAGATGCTGGTCGGACGACCACATGACGCGCTTCATCAAAGACTTGTGTATTCTGTGAAGTATTTTACAGTGTATTCGTTGTACTTTTGCATTTCTAGTCCTGAAGTCGATGTTACTGCAAGTTCTGGATTGATGGATGACACCGGCCTGATTCTCTCTCTCTGTGTATATGAACAAAAAGGTGCTCTTTAATGAGGCAACAGTTTAGGTAAACACACGAAAGAGGACGACGGGAAAAAGACAAGAATCCAGCCACAGACAAGGGAAAGAATGGCACAATATATTGGGGAGAAAACAGGTGTAGGACATGGAAACGGGTGTAGGACATGAGAAACTAACGAGAAGAGAGTGGCTGAGGGCAGGTGAAGGGAATGAAACAATCAAGGAGACAGAGGAGACAGAGGTCCTCATCATGTATGGAGAAAGTCCACCTTGAACACCAAAAAACTCAAAAAACTCAGACCTGGCCAATGAGCGGTTGCTTTGGTCGTCAAGGATGGCATCTTGACTGAGTGCTCCCGTTGTCCTCGCGGAAAGACACGTACCAAACTTATCTTTGAGCAAGAACGTGCATGAAGACCTTCTCCGCAGACCTCGGTGCACTTTTGTCACTTCTGGGGGGTCAATTCTTCGCTGCTCGATGTCCGATGCTGCTGTAGGAGACATCCCTGTCGAGAAAGCAGTTTCCGGATGCATGGCTGTGATGTGTCGGTTAGTCCCACACTCATTGCATTTTAGTTCCACTGTGCATTCTCTTGCCATATGAGTCGTAGAGCAGCACCTGAAGCATCGCCTGTGTTCCTTTAGTAAACTTTTGCGTTCTGCCAGTGGCTTCATTTGAAAGGCTCTACATTTTACTAAGGGGTGAGACATATTGTGCAGTGGGCAGTAATTGTCTGAATCGTAACTGCCATTTTTAGTTGTCTGCGCTCCATGCATTGAGCTTGACTCTGCTGTAGTGGACGCGATAGTCTTATGGGCAGATATAGCAGCTTTCACACCAGCTTGCCCTGTTAACAGTCTCTCACTGTGGTAATGAGTTTGGCTACTCTCTGTTAAGACAAAGCTCGGATCATTTCTGGCCTTTGCTTGCTTGTGTACGAAGTCAGTAAAGAAAGATAAAGGTGGAAAACAAACATTATGGCAGTCTTTGTAGCTTGAACCAACAGAAAGCCATTTTTCTTGGAGATTGGGGGGGCAATTTCTCTACAATTGGTTTAATGCCACGTGGCGTGTCAAGGTAACCAAGACCAGGTAAGTAACCATCCTCTTTGGCAGAAAGGAGCTCCATGAGTAAATCACTAAGTTCTCTGAGTTTGATATTTTCCTTCGACGTGAGACGAGGAAAGCTCTCTAGCCTTTTAAACAGTGCATTCTCGATCACTTCAGGGGATGCATAGCACTCTTGAAGTCTTGTCCAAGACAACTGAAGTGCGGCTTCTGGGTTTGTAACGTAGACTGCTCGAAGTCTCTTAATGTGTTCAGAAGATTCTTTTCCAAGCCATTTCACCAAGAGATCTAACTCTTCACTGGCTGTGAGCTCTAAGCCTTGAGTAGCGTTGGAAAAGGAAGATTGCCATTCTCTGAAGCTCTCTGGGCGGTCATCAAATTTACTGAGCCCTGTGGTTATTAACTCTCTGCGGGCCGGATATTTGGCAAAGTCTATCATATTAGCTGCTGGAGTGATGGTAGAGTCATGCGTTTTGTTCTTTGGAAAATGGTTTGGTTGACTTGATTGAAAGATGAGGGCTCCTGTCCCAGATTGGTCTTGTTGGAAAAGAGAGGGTCTGAGATGGGACGCTGTGGCAGGTCTCTCTGGTATCCTGATCCGCTGTACTCTGTCCGCTGAGTGTGCCTTGGCATTATGGGCGAGACGTTATGGCTGAATGCAGGATTAAATTCAACCGCTTCCTGTTTCGTTGATGGCGATGATACTTTAATGTGGAGAGGAAGTGATGTATCAGGAGGAGGTATGGTAGGGTAGACGTCTTCTTGAGCCTGATGATGCAGATACGCCTCTGTTCGCTGTCTGATTGTCTGTCGTGAGATGCTGCTCCTAGCACTCGGCATATCCTCGCATGCTCTTCCTGCAGCAGCCTCTAAAACTTCTGCCTCTGCATTCGCGGCAGCAGCTGATTTTTCGAGTCCCAGTGCTTCTGAGTCTGCTTCTAGTGTAGCTTTTTCCATATCTAATTTGGCTTTTTGTTTTTTTCAATTCCAGCTCCTTTTGAGCATATGCAGCTCTGGTGAATGCAGCTTCAGCTGTTGCTCTTGCTCTAGCAGCAGCACTGGACACTGAAGACTTAGAAGAGGATGTTGACACCGATGACACTCTATCATCTTCTTCTGAAGATTGATCTTCCATGATTGTCGCCAGGCACGTGCACAGACATTTTGGGGGGCAGGTGCTCAAACCCAAAAAAAGGGCACATTCCAAAAAAAGAGTTAAAGCATAAGCAGCAATATTACCTGTGTTTCCTCTGGGCAGCATCAGACAGCTATCTTACACTTCCTTTATGAATGAGGATGAATTATTATATAGCAACAACAGTACAAGCTTTCTGATTGGCTAATGGGTCGTCGCGCTAGCCACGTATCACCCTCCTCGCTTGTCTGATTCGGATCCGTATTGTCCTCTTACGACATTTTCAAAATGAGCGATATTGATAGACATCAACAGCCAAGACCAGTGGTCCTCAAACTAAGGCCTGCACATGTGGCCCTCTGAACCAGGGGCGGTTTTTCCTACAGGCGGTATAGGCTGCCGCCTAGGGCGCCATTCTGAAAAGTAATACGTAATACATTGTTTTTTTTGCCACAGTTGGGGCTTGAACCCAGGACCTTGTGTCCACCGAACACGCGCTTCTACCCACTGAGCCACAGCACCCAATTAATTTTTTTTTCCACAATGCATCGAATTCTCTTCTTTACCAAAAGTAAAAAACCGGGGGTTCGTGAGCGGCGTTGAGCATGTCGCGGCGAAAGTCTCACAAGAACTAAAATAAATGCCCCGTCAGATATCAAAACACATTTGGTGGGAATTGATGACTGAGAGAGTAACTTTTATTCTTAAACGCTGATGAATGAAAAAAAAAAGTGCCTCCAGCAAAAAGGGCACTTTACTCATCCAGGGCAAAAGGGGAGGAGCTTGAGCACCACTAGGGCTTTATCTGCACGTGCCTGATTGTCGCTAATGAATCCTTCTGATAGTATGACTTTTCACTGTACTGTTCTCTCTATGTGTTCTACTTCCAAAGTGTTTAACATAAATAAACAGCCAGCCAAACTCCTTTTCAAGAGCCAGGATGCGAGCGTTCTTGCTCCTTTATTGATTTCCAACATTAAATCATCTTAGACTGAGTTAAAATAGGGTGAAACTAGAAAAGAAAATACAAAACGTATTAACTGAATGGCAGATAAATATAAACATCCTCGAGGCTGAGGCTATATATATATATATATATATATATATATATATATATATATATATATATATATATATATATATATATATGGCATTGACTGTTGAAGTCCCAGATCCTGTTGCTTCACCGGTGTCTCTGGGCCCCCAGTTGGGCCCGGCCCACCGACAAGACATGTTGGAGCTGACCAGTCAGTTCCAGGAAAGAGTCGCGTTAGACAAGAGGGCAGATAGTTTGTTTACCGTCAGACCGTGTGATCGTTTATTCTTTTGTTTACTTGGTCAGCGTTTTTTGCTGCTCAAAATAAAATCTGAAGGAAATGAATGGACGGACGCGCGATCCGTTCGCTGATGAGGAACCGGGTGGGCGGTCCGTCTCGTTTGAGTCACAGAGCGTTCTTTCCTTTTTTAAAAATAAAGCAGAATGAAGAGTTCTGAGGCTGGATCCATCACATCGGGACCTTCTGATGGGGATGACGTCGTTCACGAGTTCATGTCTCTAGTTCCAAGTCTTCTTCTATACAGCATGATGACATCATTTAGTACATTATCGTCATGTGTGGAAGCTGCATTCTCTCTCCTGACCACCAGGGGTCAAGGATGACGCTTAACTCATAGAAGTGAGTCACATGGACCAACAAGGCGTCGTTGATGCCCCTCTGGTAGATACACATGACAAAGTGCCCTCTTAGATAGTGTTGGTCAGAGACTGTTGTTGTTGTTGTTGTGGACTCAGGTGTATGTTTCTCCCACAGAAACAGAGACGTGTGTGACTGCAGCTCTGATGTCTCAGATTAACTAAAAGTCATGTTATGAGTTTACAGTTCATTATGATGTATTACTTCATGACTTCCTCCTCCTGTCATGTTGAGGATCACGTCCTCCTATGAACACAGGCTGCAGTGTGTCGTGAGCTCCACTAAAGGGCGTCCTCACATGAGCACAGGTTGCAGTGTGTCGTGAGCTCCACTAGAGGGCGGTCTCACATCACTCTTCCTCACTCACTGGTCTTTCCTTTTGTCTTATTAATAATCTCCTCTTCAGTTATTTATTTGTATTAATACAGTGTTAAGTTTAAATAGTTATATATAATATGTTGTCCACTCGTGATTATAATAGTGTACACAATGTAATGTTCTAATGATTATAAAGCTTTTAAATTACATATAGTTATAAAACAATTAATTAAATAATGAGAAAAAAATGTTTTAAGAAAATGTTTGGGAAAAAAGAAGCCGCTATGTACGACACACACGTATACATTATAGAACTTTAAATTGATTATTTTTCTTACAATTGAAAGAGTTGAACAAAGAAAATCAATCAACTTCCACCTTTTTATGAAAGTGTCCTGTATTATTAATTATAATATCATTACATTTAATAAATGTTTTAATTATAATATAGCTTTTAATATTTATGTAGTTATTTATTATATATAAAACATCAAATGACGGGATTAAACCACTATATTTATATTTATTTTATGTTTAATGATTCACGTGTTGCTTCCGTTGTCCAGGCAAAGATCGTCTACACAGCAAAAGGCCTCACTCCTTTAGAATCTTCCCCCCTGCTGATCCACAACAAACATAGCTTTGCAGTGTTGTTTTTTTTAAGAGTTATAATACAAATCTTTATTACTGTATAGACTTTATTACACGTTCGTTCCTTCAATGGAATATGTTTATGTCACGGATGTGTGGAACATATTTAGTCTTGCTGATCTACATGAAACCTTCTTCTTCTTCTTAAGTACACGTGTTATTTGTTGGTTATTCTCTTTATTCGACATTATCTCTGAAGCTCCTAGAGATTGTTGTTATGAAATATGAATAACAAACAGCTGCTAATTAAACGACTCTATTGGTTCATATGTTGGTGAATCTTCTGACGTCACTGTAAAGCTCGCCCGTGGTGTTCCGTGGTCTTAGAAACACAGATGGAGTGAGACCTCCCTCCGGCGCGATGTTTCCGTTCCCTTCTCTGCGGCTGCAGCCACAGGTCGCTCACCTGTCTGCTGGCGGCGGAGCGCTCGAGCGCTGCACACAGCTGCGGCGCGGGGGCGCGCGCGCGCGACGCGTTGCTGCCATTCCGGCACTCGCATTTCCCGGAGCCGCGCGGGAGGACACGCGCACGCGGGCAACTCAGGAGAAGCCGAACCCTTCCAAACATTACCGGTGAGGGCTGACGGTCCTCGCGGCTAGAACCCCCCCCCCCCCCTCCCCGACGGTATTAGCGGTACGGGGGGTACGTCGACTAAACCGGAGAGTTAACGGAACCATGCTGGACCCGTCCTCCAGCGACGACACCGGCGGGGAATCCGACCCGGAGGTCGCGGAGGAGATTCCGAGGAATGCGGCCGCCGTTGCGGCGGAGAAACGCGGGAACAACCACCGGAGTGGCGGCGGCGGCCAGGTGCGTCAGTCCGCCGCACCTGGAGGAGCTGCACCCGGTGAAGGTGCGAGAGGCAGCAGCACTACAGGTGACGCGGAAGAGGAGCAGGAGGAGCAGGAGGAAGGTGAAGAGGAGGAGGAGGAGAAGGAAAGGAAGGAGCGCGAGCGCATCCAAAGGGAGGAAGAGGAGCGCAGGACGCACCTGCAGCTGTACGTGTTCGTGCTGCGTTGCGTCGCCTACCCGTTCAGCGCAAAGCAGCCGACCGACATGGCGCGGCGGCAGCAGAAGGTGAGCGCGCGGCTGTAGTGTGACACGTGACTTTTTCAACACACAAAAGCACACAAACACACAAACAAACACACACACACACACACACACACACGGAACACAACACTACACAAGAGTGCATGTCCTTGTTTAATGTCCAGCTGCTGGACTTGGCTCCTCCGGTAAACCGGAAGTCCTGTACAGTAGAGGGTCATTACAGTGTCATTACAGCATCCGGCCATCACATGGGCTGGTAAACAACTCAAACTGTCACAACTAAACATTGTATTCAGCATTTACCTGCACCATCACCCACCTGCACCATCACCCACCTGCACCATCAGAGGAGGATGTTTTTCTTTGACACCTGGATGTGTTGACCTTGTTGACCCCTCGTTGACCATGTTGACCCCGCGTTGACCTTGTTGACCCCACGTTGACCTTGTGGACTCTCGCTCAGCTCTGAATATTCAAATATTCTGGAGATGTGCTCTGAGGATATTTCTCCCGTGTTATGTAACTTCCTCCTCTTCCGTCAGAAGTGAAAGCATGTGTCAGCAGACAGGCAGTCCTGTTTTCCTTTCTTCCTTTCTAACCGGCTAACCGGCCTGAGAGGACGAGCTAACTGATAGCTGAACGTTGTTGTTGGCCAATACCAGTGCATTAATATTTTTATATATATATATATATATATATTATTTATTTATTTTAATGCCATGGTTAATAAAACTCACTGTTATGAGTCACAAGTCTGAACAACACAAAAGATTAATGGGAGCAAAGTCTAACTTTTATATCATGTAACCAATATCAATGATCCACACGTCCATCAACCTCTCTGATCTGTATTGGCGCTCCTAAAGTCCCACTTGTAGTCCATGGATTAATAACAATGAATAATGTATGTTCAGTCCTCTGGCCTCCATCATAGCAACCTGAATCTGGGCAAAGGGACTTCATGAAATCGTTTTCCCGATGTCGTCTCTTTTTTCTTTTTTCTGTATTCAGAATCTCAAAGTATAAAAACGTGAAGCTGCAAATCCCTCAAGGTGATGTGTCTCCGGGCGCCGATGAAGTGGCTGTTGAACGTGATGGCGCCGCCGCGATCTAACGGCAGAGCTTCAACTCCATTGACTCAAAACGACCAAGGCGGCGCTCCGCTTCTATTTCCGTCGCCTCCCTCCCAAGTCTAGTCTTTTCATCCTCCTCCTCCTCCTCCTCCTCCTCCTCCTCCTCCTCCTCCTCCTCCTCCTCCTCCTCCTCCTCCTCCTCCATCCTCCTCCCCTCCAGCCTGGGTGCGATCACACCAGATGCGACTTTTAAAAGTGCAGCCGCTCCAAAAACGCGCCGGTCAAAACGAGTGCGGTGCGCCTGTGGAGCGACCGACCGTAGATCCTGGGTTCACGATATTTAAAAAGAAAGGAAAGAACACAGCGAATACCACCGTCGGTTCCACGAGTTGTGTCTCGATGGCGAGGTTTTCAGTCGCTCCTCCGGCCGAGCGGGAGTCAGCTGGAGTCGTGTTTCCATTAAGAATTATAAAGCTCTTCGTCATTAAATACCGCTGACATGAGTGTCAGGAAAACAGGAAGGAAAACCTCCTGCTCATCCGATTGGCTGTCATGGCCCAGTGTGATATAGATGAGCGGTGCGGCTTCGCGCCTCACGCTTAAAGTTGAGAATGAGAAACGCGCCGCGTGGCATTGAGAGGCGGGCTTTCCTTCTTGTTTTCCCGACGAGACGCTCATATCGGCGGTTTTTAATGACGAAGGGCTTTATAATGGTCGATGGTTTTGCTAGCGACGCGTTTTTGAGAGTCGCGTCTGGTGCGATCGAGCCCTCAGCCTTCCTTTTCTTCTGCTCTCTATTCCCTCGCCGCCATGAGGCTTCAGCCGGATCTCCCAACGTCCCCAACGTGGTCCTGAAAGAAGCTTTCTGAATCTGCAGCGTCAAACTGTTTTAGTTTGGAATTTCACCCCTAACAGAAAAGGCTGTTTGCATCTCTGACATGTAAAACATGAAACCTCTTACCTGGTGAAACACATCCACAGAGATGTGAAACATTCGGGCACCGATCAAACGCTTCGACACGGGACTTCTTCTGGCGTCCGCGGTGCCAAAGATTGCCACGTCTCCGACTTTCTCCCTGAGGCTTTTCCACTCGCCTGGCCCTGAACCGCGTAGGAACCGTCGCGCCACCCGGAGCTCGAAGTTCCAACAATGCGAGGAAACGTCTGAGGAAACAGATCGCCTTCCTCTCGATACCAGAGGGGACGGAGTCCTGGATCTGGACCAGGAAACCCCGGGCTGCATGTCTGCAGACGGATATGCTTCACAACGCCGGGGACTCGAGCTGCGGATCGATGATCAAGTCGTGTCTCTACAGACGGGGGGCCCAAAAGGTCGGGAAGCCATTTGAAGACCCGATCATTTATTCAGTAGCCGAATAGCAAGCGGGGCGTCGACTGTCGCTGAGCGGCGGCGGTCTGGTTCTCTCGGTCTTCTAAAGTCTGACCCGTTGATCTTCTTTCTTTTTCCAAGAACTTTTGGCAGGAGGACCTCAATCATTCATGACTCATCACTGGAGGAGGAGAGAATGCATTCTGAGTCGGCTCTAAAGGACGCATGGACGAGAAAGGAGGGAGAGAGAGGATGAAGGCAACTCATCATCCAGTGTCTCCACGCTGTCTCCGACATCATTGTAAACCCCCTCCAGTCAACATGGAGGGACCTGTGAAGCCCTGAAAACGCACCGGTCAGCTGCTGCTGTTTACCAAGGGAGGACCTGTTGGTCTTTGGGAGCCTCACGCTCAGGAGATAAGAGCGGCTCAACTGGGAGGCTTTCGCATCTGATGGTCTGAAGTCTTTCATCGTCTTGTGGGTTTGAACCCGTCTTGTGGGTTTGAACTCGTCTTGTTGGGGTTTCAACCCGTCTTGTGGGTTTGAACTCGTCTTGTTGGGGTTTCAACCCGTCTTGTGGGTTTGAACCCGTCTTGGTGGGTTTGAACCCGTCTTGTTGGTTTGAACCCGTCTTGTTGGGGTTTGAACCCGTCTTGTTGGGGTTTGAACCCGTCTTGTGGGTTTCAACCCGTCTCAATGGCCGGCTCAGGTGAACCTTTCCTTCTACCAGGTCTCTATGGACCTCAGCTTGGTCCCGGTCCTCTCCAGATCTCCACCGGTAACCAGACCAAAGAGAAGATGTTCTGCAGAGTTCTTCTTGAAGCTCATCGGAGCCACCGGGGCTGATTCTCGTGAAACCAGATGACATCATCCAGGTTCACCAGAACCTCCTCCACCTCCGACTGAAAGGGGAACCAGCCGTAATGTAACGCTCCAACGGCGGTGCTGATGGGCTGCTGGTTTTCTGGGATTTGTAGTTCTTTTAAAAAATAGAAATGTCATTGCAACGTAACAAGTATCTGAATTCCAAAGTCATCCAAGTCCTGGATGAACCCCCCCCCTCCTGCTTTCTTCAGAGATCTTCTAGATCTCGAAACCATCGCCGCTTATTCTTTCTTTTTTTTTTAGACCCTCGAGTTGCCGATGCCGTCATCACTCTGTCGTTTTCAGTGACGCCGCGAGGACCGTGTGTGTGTGTGTGTGTGTGTGTGTGTGTGTGTGTGTGTGTGTGTGTGTGTGTGTGTGTGTGTGTGTGTGTGTGTGTGTGTGAGATAAATAAATAAATAAATATGCAGGTGGTGGCTGAACATGACAAGAATGTGTCGTCAGTTCAGCTTTCTTTGAAAAATAGAACGGCAACGATGTATTTATTCATCGATGGATGGGACATTAATTGGTTTTGATAATCGATTAATCTTTTCTTCCAACATTCCTCAATTCAAGCTCCTCCAATGTCATGTGACGGAGAACTGAATGTCTTTAGATTTGGACCGTTGGGTGTGTGCACCCTGCAGCAGCGGTGTTGACTGACTGGCGTTGTCTTATAAGGAGGAAGAACCTCCATCAAGTTGAAGCCAGCTGCAATGTGATTGGTCGACGTTCCAGCGACCACAGACGTGAACAGCCGCGCTTTGTTTTCGAGAAAAGAGAATGGATGGACGTGATTCTGAAAATACGAAACGAGAAGTATTCTTTTGAGATGAACGCTTCCCAGCCTGGCTGCCTTGCTCATGGCCCGAGGCAGTGGGAAGCTAAGGCTGGTAAACAAGTAGAGAAGAGGCGTGGCCTCGGAAAAATAGGGCAGCCGTGGAAATGCAGTCTGATAAAATTACCTCCCCGGCTCTGAAAAGAACACACACACACTACACCATACACACACACAGGGCATTCTTTGCACTTATTGATCTTCCATGGGGTGTCCTTCCTTCTGCACAAATAAGCTGTTAACTGCCCCTCGATAAACAGTAATCTCCTCAACTCAAGTTAAAGCCTTCAGCATAAACAAACGCTGATATGCGCGCACACACACACACACACACACACATATGCGCACACACACACACACACACACACACACTCACATACATGCACTATTTGTTCAAGCGCCTCAGCCCTCGTTAGTTATCACAGGTTCAGCCGCCGTTCAGAGTGGCAACGAAGGTGCAAACTAATGCGTGACGGTTCTACTTTTTAGCTTTTCTTCTCTTAGCGTTGTGTCGAGAACCCAGAGGACGAAAAACAAGAAGGTTCCTTCTGCCGGATCCCCGTCTCTCTGGGCTGAAAACCTCCTTAAATTACATCCCATGACTCAAGAGTAGTATTTATGATGTACAGACAAGAACGCATAATAAACGCTGTTTGTCTACAGCAGTGACTCAGTGAGGGGGGGGGGCTAGTGAGAGTGCTCACTGTGTGCACGCTCACCGTGTGTGTGTCCGACTTCATGATGTGAGTTTAAGAGCAGGCAGTAAGAGACGGGTCCGTGAGCGTGTGCCACGTTGGGTCAAACCATCCTGATATGGTGTGGGGGGGACGGGACTCTGGGTTTTTAGGTTAATTAAATTAAATTGCCTACTTAATATACAATTCAGTTTATGAACTTACACTTGTGTTTTATTGAATATTTATTAAATAACTATTTTTAAAGGATTTTTATTTAATTTTTTAATGGATGCTAATTTTAAATAGATAAAAAAAAAAAAAAAATCTCACGTACCCCCTGGAGTTCCTTCACGTACCCCCACTGGTCTACAGGGCCAAGTGCTCGGGATCGATTGCTGCGCTCGGGATTTTTCATAGGCGCTCGGCAAAAAGGCTTAGGCGCGCGCCCACATTTTCTCTATGCAGGAAAAACCCTGAATACAGAAATCTAGAAAAAAAAATGTAAATGATGTCCTGTTGAGTTATATTTATCCATTCCTATTTATTCATATATTTATTTAAGCATTTATTTAGACATTTATTTAAGCATTTATTTATACATTTATTTACACATTTATTTATTTATTCTTGTATTTATTCATGCATTTATTTATTTATACTTAAGTCATTTTAAGTCCTTCATATTGGTCAAAACACTGTGCTTCGGACAATCCAGCAACCTCTGGGCCCTCGTGCCCCTCCATTACATTGGCCTCCGTTTTACTAGACACTGGCCCTCCGCCCCCTAGTGGTGGGAGGTCCAACAACACACAAACACAAAATGGCCCTTCCGCCTGTGATGACCCGCCGAGTCTCACCCTGCAGCGCTCCTTGAACGCCTCTAAGCGGACCGCAGCGCCACCCGGTAAAGCTGCCGGCGGGAGATAAGCTCCCACAATGCATCTTTAATTCCCCCCCTGACACCTCGTATGTCGGCTGCAGAAAAACCCCGATGACATTCATCAATATTTTATTTCTCTGCTCCGCCGTGAAACATATCATCTAGTTGATGTGAAAAAATTAACGTCGCCAAAATCCATCGGATGGATGGAGAGATGGAGGAGCAAAAGAAACACGCTCCAGTAAGACAGTAAACAACAACAACACATTAATAAACAGATTGAAATGCCTGGTTGGGTGTAATCCTCCTTCGCAACTATTCACAACAACAAAACTGCAATAATGAAGGAACTTCAATCCCAGATGTGTCTCTGACCTGGAGGAGCTTTGAAACGGTTCAGAATGAGCTACACCTGTGTTACTCTTCCTCCATGTTCTTGTTCTCTAATGAAATAAATGTAAGTCTAATCTCCTCTTCCTCCTCAGGTGAACAGGCAGCAGCTGCAGGCGCTGAAGGAACGCTTCCTGGCCTTCCTCAACGGGGAAACTCAGATTGTGGCGGACGAGGCGTTCTGCAACGCCGTGAGGAGCTACTACGAGGCGAGGCTTCCTCCTGGCTCTGAGTTCCGCTGTTCCTCCTCTCTCCGGACCGGCTCTTTGTTTCTGCTCCTTTTGGAATTAGAATGACAGTTAGAATAGTTAAATACTAAATATCACAACCTGACCACCAGGGGGCGACTCCTCTGGTTGTATAGAAGTCTATGCTTCATGTGTTAAAGATGCATTCTCTCTCCTGGCCACCAGGGGTCAATGATTACCCTTAACTCATAGAAGTGAGTCACATGAACCTCTGACCTGACCTCTGACCTGAGGACCAGGTGGTGACGAACTAAACTAACCCGAGCTGCACATTTCACCTCCCAAACAAACACACAGACCGATAGCTGTCGCGTACGACAGGCAGTGAACGTACCGCGGGCTGTGGGCTTGTTTGCTTTAGAGACCAGTTTCACAAGGAGTACGCCACCCTGCCTTAGCGTGTGCGTCTCAACATGTGTGTGTTTTAGCGTGTGTCTCAACATGTGTTTTAGCGTGTGTGTTCCAACATGTGTGTTTTAGCGTTTGCGTTCCAATATGTGGGTTTTAGCGTGTGTGTTGCAACATGTGCGTCTCATTCTCTTTACTGGCCACCAGGGGGTCACTCCTCTGGTTGTATAGAAGTCCAGAAGCATAGATTTTTTGCAAATGATGGACCACTACACGTCCTTTATTATTTGTGTACATCAGAAGACTTGCCTGTGAGTACATCGCTCCTCGTTTTCCTCCCGGAGTGCATCAGGGAACCGTCCTGGGCCCCCCTGGGTTCGGTCCACATGGACCTCGGATACATTTCTCCTATATTTATTTTAATAGAGATCATGTTGCAGCCTTGAGAAGGGAGGTTCTATGGGGGGGGGGGGGAGGGGGGTTTATACCGAGTGTATGTTTTATGCGGGAGGAGCACGGGAGTGGCTCCTCCTCCTCCTCCTCCTTCAGCTGCGATGACGTGAAGTTGGTGGCTTCACTTCACTTTTGAGTTATTTTTCCGAGTTTCTAGAAAAGTTTTTTTTGCCGATGTCATGATTTATTTTCCTTCTTCTCTTTGTCAGTTTGTCTCTACATACTACATTACCCATGAGACCCTGCTGCCGGGGTCGGTAGTTTAATTGTCTGAATGTATCGCCGAGTCGGCTAAACGCACGACTGATGTCCAAAGCGACAGGAAGTGAAGCGTTCTCTCTCATCCGGACCCCGGCCCGCCCATCGGCTGCCCTGTAAATAATTTAGCGAAAACTTTTCAAAAGCAAGCTCCCAATTAATCCGATCAGCGGGGGAGAGGGAGGGGGGGGCTCCCACCCACCCACCCACTCCCACCCGCTGAGCGGATCATTAGTGATAATGGCTGACATTTGGAGAGCCTATAGGATCCAGAGGGGGAGGGGGGTCTGACTACGCCTCATTAGCTTTCTGGTGCACAGACAAAAAATAGAAACATGAGCTCTATTGTGGAGAAAACATATTTAAATATACCCAACACTCCACTGACGTGTGTATATAAATGTGTATATATATATATATACACATTTTTATACATGGGTGGTAGTGAGAGAGAGTGCTCACTCGTGTACATGCAACACAGCAGAGCTCTGCTGCAATGCCAGTGCACGAAAATGACAGGGTGGCGGGCGAAGATTTCAGGGTGGCGGGCCGCCCCCCTGTTATAATGGAAGGGGAAACACTGTGTATATATATATATATATATATATATATATATATACACAGGGGTGCACATAACTGGTACGCGTGCGCGAAAATAATCCACAATACGTACTGCCGCTTGTGTTCCTCCCGCTTTTGCGTACCTGAGCGATCTGATGCTGATCGTCTCTCCAGCAGCACGTCATTAAAACATGTCATTCTGTTTCTACGTGAACACGTGAACAGAGCTCGGCGTGTGTGCGCACATCGGGACGAATGTCACCAAAAAAGCCACTTGCACCCCAACAACTCCTCTCGCCCGCGCACAGAGGTCCGATGACAGAGCTCTTCCGTGCGCACATCCGCTCATGAAGCATATACTTCTATACAACCAGAGGAGTCGCCCCCCGGTTGTCAGGAGAGAGAATGCAGCAATGTCTATTGTTTTTATTCTATTTTAATTTGTGCCGCTCCTTTCAAAGTTGTGCTTGTATAATAACCCCCCCCCACCCCCCCCTCTCAGGGCTTCATGAAGAGCGAGCGTGTCTCCCGGATGGTCCACAGCGGCGGCTGCTCGGCCGCCGACTTCCGCGAGGTCTTCAAGAAGAACATCGAGCGACGCGTCCGCAGCCTGCCGGAGATCGACGGCCTGAGCAAAGAGACGGTCCTGAGCTCCTGGATCGCCAAGTACGACGCCATCTACAGGGGCGACGAGGAGGTCCGGCGCCAGCCGCCGCGAGTGCAACTGGGCGCCGCGGCGGAGCTCATCCTCAGCAAGGAGCAGCTGTACCACATGTTCCAGCAGATACTCGGCGTCCGCAAGTTTGAACACCAGCTGCTGTACAACGCCTGCCAGGTGAGTCTGGGGCGCGTCTGTGACGCCACGTTGCCGGGGCGACCGGGGGAAGAGTTTCCTCCGTAATGCAGCCGCCGGCGGAGACGACCGACACCTGCATGGTTCTGCTCAAAAGCCAAAGCTGACCTGTATATTTCTCTTTTTATTTATTTATACATACCTGAAATATTATAAAAAGTGAGGGTTAGTTAGATCAAATAAAGCTATATATATTATTTGAAAAAAACAAACACATATATAACATATGTTATATATGTATATGTTTTTTTTCAAATAATATACATATAAATATATATATATATATGTATATTATTTGAAAAAACATATACATATATAACATATTATGTTATTTGAAAAAGTTTCCACCGCCTGCTGGACGCCGGAGGAACTGCAGCTCTGACAACCAAAACGGGTCTGAACATTGTCTCCTCTCCGATTGGTCGAGCTATGAGGAAGTAGATAATCCGCTACTTGTCTCTCTCTCCCCTTCGCCCCTCGGATTGGCTCGTTGGCTGACCTGATGTGCTTGTGGTCTCCCAGCTGGACAACGTGGACGAGCAGGCGGCTCAGATCCGCCGAGAGCTGGACGGGAGGCTGCAGCTGGCGGAGAAGATCTCCAGGGTGAGAGCCGTCACAGGGACTTATGAAACGGTGTTTCATCTGCTCTCAGGCGCACTTCAACCTGCTTCAGCCTCTTTTGGCTCCTGGTTCTGAATTGGGACGCCGGCCCTTTAAGAAAAACTAATCACAGATCAAACGGGTCACGATTCATCTCATAATTCATAAAACGTCTTCTTCAATTAATTTACTTTTAAAAAGAGGGTTTGCTCAAAAGAACACATTTAATTAACGTTAAAGCAAATACATAAATGTATTTATATTCTCTTTTTAAACGAGAAAAAACTATTTAACATCTATAAACATTATTTTTAGTGAAGCATTAGAAGAGTTAAAACACTTTATTATAGATAAAAAAGAGAACAAATTATTACATATTTAGTCATTTTTATCTTGCATGAAAAAAGAAGAAGAAAACTTCTAAAATAACTTTTTATTGTTGTAATTTGAAACAAGAAAAAACTAATTTAAAGTCGAATGAAATTAAGGAATTTAAAAGAATTGAAAGAGAATTTTTTTCTGGGGGAACCTGTAGTTTTTCTCGTTATAATAAACATCTTAATAAATAAATATAAAGTGTGAAACTCTGAGTTTGAAAAACTTTTAGATTTAAACGAATATAAGAAGTGAATACAAAATTAAAACCTTGAATAATTCATTTTAATTGTGAAGAAAAAAAGAGAAGAAACCTAAAATGGGGGAAATTACTTTTTATTTAGATGCCTTGCAGCATAAAAATATACAATAATAATAATAATAATAATAATAATATATAATACAAAATAATAATATATAATAATTCAAAGAATATTAAAAAAATCTTTTATTTTTGACATTGAAGGATTATTTAAAGACATTCTTTTCCCAGGGACCTTTAAAAAATAAAAAGGGTAAAACTCTTAATTTAAAAAAAACAAACGGTGTAACAGAGTGGCGAGAGGGAGCCTGAACGCACCGCGGTGTAACCGAGTGAAGAGAGGGAGCCTGAATGCACCGCGGTGTAACCGAGTGAAGAGAGGGAGCCTGAATGCACCGCAGTGTAACCGAGTGGAGAGAGGGATGGAGAGAGGGAGAGGGGTGGAAGGTAACGGCAGCTTCTCTTCCCGTAGGAGCGGAGCTTCCCGAAGCTGTGCTCCCCCGAAATGGAGCCGCTCTACGTGGAGGAGCTGCGCTCGGCCGTCGGGCTGCTCATGGCCAACCTGGAGAGTCTGCCGGTCTCCAAGGGGGGTCCAGTCTCCAAGGGGGGTCCGGTCTCCAAGGGGGGTCCGGACTTCAAGCAGAAGCTCAAGCGCTCCTCCGCCAACAACTCGTTCCTGGACCTGGGCGACGAGGCCGACGCCCTGTGCCGGAACGACGTGGTGCTGTCCTTCACGCTGGAGGTCCGTGAGGCGTTCAAAGACTCTTCACATCACACGTTCACAGAAGTGTTGTTGTTGTTGCTGTTGTGAAAGAGCCGTTTTCAACTAAAGACCCAGAACACCAGACCCAGAACTAAAGACCCAGAACACAAGACCCAGAACACAAGACCCAGAACACCAGACCCAGAACTAAAGACCCAGAACACAAGACCCAGAACACAAGACCCAGAACACAAGACCCAGAACACAAGACCCAGAACACCAGACCCAGAACTAAAGACCCAGAACACAAGACCCAGAACACAAGACCCAGAACACAAGACCCAGAACACAAGACCCAGAACTAAAGACCCAGAACACAAGACCCAGAACACAAGACCCAGAACACAAGACCCAGAACTAAAGACCCAGAACTAAAGACCCAGAACTAAAGACCCAGAACACAAGACCCAGAACACCAGACCCAGAACACCAGACCCAGAACACAAGACCCAGAACACAAGACCCAGAACTAAAGACCCAGAACTAAAGACCCAGAACACAAGACCCAGAACACAAGACCCAGAACTAAAGACCCAGAACTAAAGACCCAGAACACAAGACCCAGAACACCAGACCCAGAACACAAGACCCAGAACACAAGACCCAGAACACCAGACCCAGAACACCAGACCCAGAACACCAGACCCAGAACTAAAGACCCAGAACACCAGACCCAGAACTATGGACCTACAATTCGTCCTTGGCTCTGACCCCTCTGTTCTTCAGGTCGTGATCGTGGAGGTTCAGGGTCTGAAGTCTGTGGCCCCGAACCGGGTTGTGTACTGCACCATGGAGGTGGAGGGGGGCGAGAAGCTGCAGACGGACCAGGCCGAGGCCTCCAGACCGCAGTGAGTCCACCACAGAGACCAGGACCTTTAGAGACCCTCAGAGACCAGGACCTATAAAGACCCACAGAGACCAGGACCTTTAGAGACCCTCAGAGACCAGGACCTATAAAGACCCACAGAGACCAGGACCTTTAGAGACCCTCAGAGACCAGGACCTATAAAGACCCTCAGAGTCCTGGTCCTGGTTCTGCCGGGCCCCCCTTCCCTCCAGTGAGTCCATCATTATGTTCTGGGTAACGGGCCCTGAGGGGCTCGTCGCCCTCTGGTGGCCAGGATGTGTATTACACGTGGTACCTTCAGACCAGGTTCACGGCCTCTTGTGACCCTGCAGGTGGGGGACCCAGGGGGACTTCACCACCACCCACCCGCTGCCCTCCGTCAAGGTGAAGCTGTTCACCGAGAGCACCGGGGTCCTGGCTCTGGAGGACAAGGAGCTGGGCCGGGTGAGTCCAGGTCCAGGATTATTATTATATTGAGAATAATTATTATATTCAAATGATAATAATAATAATGATTATGATAATTATATTAATAATAATGATAATAATAATGATATAAACATAATGATGAGAATAATAATAATAAAACATGTTGAATAATGTGTGTGTGTAAAAGTTGTAGATGTGTATCCGACCTCCTTTGAACGGTTTGCTTTGAATGCACCGCCGTGTGCCCCCCCTAGGTGGTCATGAACCCGACCACCAACGGGCCGAAGCAGGCCGAGCTCCACCGGATGGTCGTCCCCAAGAGCAGCCAGGACGGAGAGCTGAGGATCAAACTAGCGGTCCGCATGGACAAGCCCCCCAACATGAAGCACAGCGGGTGAGTCCACATGAGGCCCCTAGGGGCCGGTCCTCTACGGGGTCCGGTCCTCTACGGGGTCCGGTCCTCTACGGGGTCCGGTCCGCTACGGGGTCTGGTCCGCTACGGGGTCTGGTCCTCTACAGCAGTGGTTCTCAAATGGGGGTCCGCGTACCCCTGGGGGTACGTGAAGGCACTCCAGGGGGTACGTGAGATTTTTTTTAAAAATATAAATATTTAATAAAACACAAGTGTAAGTTCATAAACTGAATTGTATATTAAGTAGGCAATTTAATTTAATTAACCTAAAAACCCAGAGTCCCCCCCCCACCATATCAGGATGGTTTGACCCAACGTGGCACACGCTCACGGACCCGTCTCTCACTGCGGCTCTTAGCAGCAACGCTGCTGAAACACGGACGCACACGGGTGAGCACACACCCCGTCTCACACACACCCCGTCTCACACACACCCTGTCTCACACACACCCTGTCTCACACACACCCCGTCTCACACACACCCCGTCTCCAACTCTCCTCTGCTCGCGCCGCTAGAGCTCCGTTGCAGGCGCGCGCCTCGTTTAGTTCAAAACTGAATGAGGCCACGGCAGCATTTAATTCATTTTACACAGATCTAAATTGTATAAAAAACTATGAGGGGTCGTTTAGGCCATAACTAGTGAAACGCTCTCACGCTCACTACTGAGACACTCTCACACATACTAGTGAAACGCTCTCACACTCACTAGTGAGTCACTCACACATACTAGTGAAACACTCTCACGCTCACTACTGAGACACTCTCACACATACTAGTGAAACGCTCTCACACTCACTAATGAAACATACATGTGCAAGTGTTTCACATATATATGTATACATGTTTCAAATGTGTATGTATACGTTTTTCAGTTATATGTATGTATGCTCTTACATGAGGATGTGCAAGCGTCTCACATGTATTCATGCAAGTCATTTCAGTAGTGACTGAGAGAGCGTTTCAGTAGTGACCGTGAGAGCGTTTCAGTAGTGACCGTGAGAGCGTTTCAGTAGTGACTGAGAGAGCGTTTCAGTAGTGACTGAGAGAGCTTTTCAGTAGTGACCGAGAGAGCGTTTCAGTAGTGACCGTGAAAGCGTTTCAGTAGTGACTGAGAGAGCGTTTCAGTAGTGACCGTGAGAGCGTTTCAGTAGTGACTGAGAGAGCTTTTCAGTAGTGACTGAGAGAGCGTTTCAGTAGTGACCGTGAGAGAGCTTCAGTAGTGACCGAGAGAGCGTTTCAGTAGTGACTGAGAGAGCGTTTCAGTAGTGACCGTGAGAGAGCTTCAGTAGTGACCGAGAGAGCGTTTCAGTAGTGACTGAGAGAGCGTTTCAGTAGTGACCGTGAGAGAGCTTCAGTAGTGACCGAGAGAGCGTTTCAGTAGTGACTGAGAGAGCGTTTCAGTAGTGACCGTGAGAGCGTTTCAGTAGTGACCGTGAGAGCGTTTCAGTAGTGACCGTGAAAGTGTTTCAGTAGTGACTGAGAGCGTTTCAGTAGTATTTATGAATGAATCTCACTAGCATACAGAAGGTACTTCGGTTAACCCTCTGGAGTCTCGGGTCATTTTTTCGATTTTACAAAGAAATTTAATTTCACCTTTAAAGGACTTTTGCATACGACACATACCCATGTGTTATACATCAACATTCCAGAACAATCTCACCTCTCCATATAATGAGGCATACTTGTCCTCGGGTACAAGTGGAAAGAAGAAATATGGCCCTAAAGCTGAAAATGTAAGTTCGATTAAAAAAAAATCTTCATAACTATTCTGAAAACACACCTTTACTCATGTGGACGAACTGTTTTGGTGTTTGAAATTGTTTTACCAAAGGTCATAGGTTCACAAAAGCAGTGAAATACCTGAATACAATGCTAGATACATATAAATAAATGTCAAAAAACAAATTTTGTATTATCGTTTTTTGAGTAAAAATGATGTGGTCCATCTCGCTATGGGACTGATAAATGGCTTCATATTGCAGATAAAGTTTCATGGGGTGTGTGCAAATAAAAAAATGACCATTACAATTGATTTATTTTCAAATAACATATTCTACAAATATTAATGTTGAGAAATAGAAAACACAACACAAATATTGATACAGAATATGTACTATATGGCTTCACTATAATGGCATCATGTCATCGTATCATGGTCCTCCGGGGCACGAGACCTCTTTGCTGGCCGGGCAGGTAGAGCTGCAGGCTGCGCTGCAGGCTGCGCTGCAGGCTGCGCTGCAGGCTGCGCTGCAGGCTGCGCTGCAGGCTGCGCTGCAGGCTGCGCTGCAGGCTGCGCTGCAGGCTGCGCTGCAGGCTGCGCTGCAGGCTGCGCTGCAGGCTGCGCTGCAGGCTGCGCTGCAGGGTGCGCTGCAGGCTGCGCTGCAGGCTGCGCTGCAGGCTGCGCTGCAGGCTGCGCTGCAGGCTGCGCTGCAGGCTGCGCTGCAGGCTGCGCTGCAGGCTGCGCTGCAGGCTGCGCTGCAGGCTGCGCTGCAGGCGCTGGTGAAGTCACAATAATAGTTAGCACCGTGGACACGTAACAGACACCGTGACGGGACACGTAACAGACACGGTAAAACAGAACATAACGGATACGTAACGGACACGTAAAGTTTAGTAAAGACACTTACCCGGGTCCAAGTGGATCTCTTCCGGCTCCGGTTTAACCGAAGTACCTTCCGTATGCTAGTAAGATTCATTCATACATACTAATGAAACGCTCTCACGGTCACTACTAGTGTTGCACGGTGTACCGGTACTAGAAAAGTACCGCGGTACCCTTACGTTTAAAACAGTACGGTTTAGCATATTTTTAGTACCGGTACTTCATTAAATATGCACGCAATCAGAGCGCGCTCCCTGTTCCGCTCCCTGTCAGGCTGCATCGCGTATTGACTGCTAGGGCGGGGCTACCGGCTCTCTGATGCGCGCTGAAGCCGCTCTCTCGCTGAGCGGAGTGGAGCAGCGCGTGCGCTCTTATCTAGGGTGACCAGACGTCCGGTTTTCCCCGGATATGTCCTCTTTTTGAGACCAAAAAAAAGCGTCCGGCAGGGTTTCCAAAAACGTCCGGGATTTTGCTTCGTCGGATATTTCCGTTTCTCTGGGTCTTTCACAAGTTTTTACCCCTTACAAGTTTTGTAAATTGTATCTCCCTTACGTTCCACCTGAGCAGTCATTGGTCGACTGATCTCAGGGTTGCCAGAACGAAATCCTCCTTTTAGGCATGTATATCACAAAACAGGCAGAATAAGATAGGTCCGTCTGCGTCTGAGCGCGCGCGCCTCGTTCTGTGATGTGCGCAGACTTTTCACTTGTTTTTAAATAAAGGGGAGAAATTGCCCTTTAATTATGTTTCCATCTTTAATGTACCCAACCCACATAGGTTTAGGTTTTTTTCCAGCTCAAACACACATCTGTAAAATTATGTATTTCATACATATGGAAATAACTATAGTCATGGAGTCAGATACGGACAATAGACCTACATAGCCGTGTATAATCAATGCTATAGTATGATGTCATCATGTAGTTTTCATAAATATCTTGCTGTAGGCTAATATTAATATGAATGGCATTTGTTAAGTGTTCAAAAGGCTGGGCAGGAACAAGCTAGTAAAAAAGGGAACCGTACAGATGTTTTATTTATTAATATCATAGATAAATATTCCAGTATTGTATCGTAATTGTGGTATTGTATCGTATTTGAAGTATCGTATCGTAAGTATCGAGTATCGTGATATTTTGGCAGGTATAGTATCGAAGTCATAATTTTGGTATTGTGACAACCCTAGTCACTACTGAAATGACTTGCATGAATACATGTGAGACGCTTGCACATCCTCATGTAAGAGCATACATACATATAACTGAAAAATGTATACATACACATTTGAAACATGTATACATATATATGTGAAAAAACTTGCACATGTATCTAAACTTTTTATATCTTTGTAATCATATGCAAGAGATTCAGTTATGAATGTATAAGTGCTCAACAATAGTTTTTTATATATGAGCGTGCATAGGTTTACAGAGTATGTATGTATGTGTAAGTGTTTCATTAGTGAGTGTGAGAGCGTTTCACTAGTATGTGTGAGAGTGTCTCAGTAGTGAGTGTGAGAGCGTTTCACTAGTTATGGCCTAAACGGCCCCTCATAATAAACAGCTGTTGTTAAAGTCGCGTTATTATCGCTGCAGCAGCCCGCTCGTGGTGCAGTTATCACCTCCCGCCACCAGATAGCAGCAGAGCGTCATTGTCAAACCCATTAAATAGTCTCCACTCTATTATGTTCTCCTTTAGAATACATGCGGCTTAGCAAATGACCAAAATATTTCTCCGGTTTTTCCTCCTTGTTGTTTCAGGAGATAGATATATATATATATATATATATATATATATATATATATATATATATATATATATATATATATATATATATATATATATTGTATACCTCACCGGCGCGCACTATTGACTATTTTTAGAACATGCCGTGCGGGCGACTCACCTGGTCCCCACGGGCGACCAGGTGCCCGCGGGCACCGTGTTGGCGACCCCTGATGTAAATTATATAGATTAGAAATATATCATACATATCTCATAAATGTATATTATATATGTATATATTATATTTCAATATAATTATATTGAAATATAATATGCATAATATACATGTATTATATATGTATGATATAATTATTATGATTAAATATTGACTCAACGGGATGTGTGGCGCAGTTCCCACCAGGTCCACCAGGGGTCAGCGTTAGCCCGTCCAGCTCCTCTTAAAGCCCACAGCCTGTGATCCACCTGCTGAAAGCTTTCATGCTGCGTTCAGGTGACTCGATGCTGTTTTCACTGCGACTCCTCTGGTCCCAAGGCCACCGGGGGGCGCCTCTCCTGACAAAGGGATACATAAATCCCCCTTTTTCAAGATCAGGCCAGATGAATGGAGGAATGTTTTCTGCCCGCTGAGAAGAAAAGAGAGAAATGTTTTCAAAATACTTCTTTTTTTCTCCGACGTTAAAAGTCTCAAATCCTTTTAAAAATGTTTTTAAAAGAAGGCGTTTGAAAAAAGAAGTGAACAAACGGAAACATTTTGGGTCAGCGGCGGATCATTATTTGATGTTTTCTTGTTTATTTATTTATTTGTCGCTATCGTTAAACAGGGAAATATTTCCTCTTCAGTCATAATGATTTATTCTGAAGGATTTGAAGCAGCTGCCTTTAACAAATACATGATCTTTGTGTGCAGGTTTGCTCAAAGGAACACATTTAATTAATGTTAAAACAAATAACTCCTTAAATATATTAATCTTCTCTTTTTAAACTAGAAAAAAAATATTTGACATCTATAAAAGAAATATTAACTAAATGTATTTTTTGTGCAGCATTAGAAGAGTTGAAAACACTTTTTGATTAAAGAATAAATACAACTAATAGTTACATAATTAGAACCTTAAATAAATCTTCAAAGTAATTTTATTCTGGATGAAAAAAAGAAAAAGAAACCTAAAAATATTTTTTGTTAAACTTAGTAACAAGAACAAATGTTGTGTAAATAAAACAAATAAAATGAAGGAATTAAAACAAATTAAAGACGATTTGTTTTCTGGGGGAAATTGGATTTTTCTCGTTATAATAAACCTCTTAATAAATAAATAAATAAAAAGTGTCAAAAGATTTAAACAAATATGAGAAATGAAGACAAAATTAGAACCTTGAATAAATCTCAAAAGTAATTTTAATTCCAGAGAAAAAAAAGAGAAACCTAAAATGGGGGAAATCATTTTTATTTAGATGCCTTGCAGTATAATAATAATAATAATAAAAATAATAATAATAATAATAATAATAATATTTAATATATATTTAATTAAATAATATTTAAAACATCTTTTATTGTTTACATTGAAGGATTATTTCAAGAGATTTATTCCAGGGGACCTTTATAATTAAATTTTTTTTTAAAGGTGTGAAAGTCCGTCCAAATGTCCAGTTGTAGACTCGCGGTGGCGAGCGGGGGCCTGGACCCCCCCCCCCCCTCTCCACCAACAGCCCAAAACCAATCTGGTGAGCGACGCCACACGTTGACCCCCGAATGGCCCAGATTCTCCGTCCAGACGGGCCCTTCGACCGGAGGGCCTTTTCTCTTCTTATCCTCCTTCTGAGGAAAGAGGTTCTCGCCCATCGATTGATTTTACTCGCTCGCACTTGCCCCGTGTCCCACGCCCGAGAGCAGCCATTGATCCAGAGGCCACGCCCCCTCACCCCCCTCCCGCCCAACCCCTCCAATGTGTTGACGACATGAAGAAATAAACAACTCCAAAACACAAGATAGATGGAATAAGATGCTTCTGACCACCAGGGGTGACTCCTCTGGTTGTATAGAAGTCTATATATATAACTCTACTTCTCTCTTTGTAAACATAAGTTTAAGGTCTCTGAATGGTATCTTGGTTGGTTGATTGATTTTGTTGGTTGGTTGATTTGTTTGTTGATTGACTGATTGGTTAATTGGTTGGTTGACTGGTTGGTTAGTTGATTGGTTGGTTAATTGGTTCGTTGACTGGTTGGTTAATTGGTTGGTTGGTTGGTTGGCTGACTGTTTGTTTGGTTGATTGGTTGGTTGGTTGGTTGGTTGATATGTTGATTGGTTGGGTGGTCAATTGGTTGGTTAGTTAGTTGGTTGATTGGTTGTTTGATTGACTGGTTGGTTGGTTGGTGTCATGATCTTGTTGGTGCTCATGGTCTCAGGGCATCAGGTAGGTCAGTGGCTCTGCTCCCCATGCTGCAGGTACCTGTCCGCGGTGGGCCAGAGGGTCTGGAAGCGCTGGAAGAGAAGATACTTCGTCCTGGTTCAGGTACGTCGGCGGGTGTTAAGCCGCCATCAGAGCGGCGCCGAGCGGCCCGACGCCTTCAGAACCGCGAACTTGAGAGACACTTGTCTTCAAGCTTCAGAAAAACTTTTTCTTTCTTTCTTTTTGTTCTTAGTTTCCAGAGGGAGGGATGAAGGGAAATGAAAGACGCTAATTGAGTTTCACGTCTCTTAAAGTCTTGTTTCCATATTTACCTTCTCACTCTTTAGATCTTTAAAGGTTGTTTACATCCTGTTTGTTTACCGGAGGAATGAAAAGAAATTAGATTCAGAATCTCACAGTTCATCATCTCTTTATCCCGATATTATATACACACATATATACATATATATATATATATATGTATATATATATATATTTGTATATATGTATATATATATATATATGTATATATATATATATATGTATATATATATATATATATATATATGTATATATATATATATGTATATATAATGGGAACGATGCATCATGAATAAACACACTTCATCCTCCACTTCTCTCTAAAACCACCTTTAGGGCGGGGCTTTGAGAGAGGCGGGGCTTAGTGAGAGGCGGGGCTTAGGGATCGGTCAATATAGTCGTTTAAGGAAGTGATTAAAATGCAACTGCTCACTACGAGAGCTTTACAGTGTATGTGTGTGTGTGTGTGTGTGTTTGGGGTGTGTGTGTGTGTGTGTGTGTGTGCTGCAGGTGAGTCAGTACACCTTCGCCATGTGCAGCTACAGAGAGAAGAAGGCGGAGCCTCAGGAGCTGATGCAGCTGGAGGGCTACACGGTGGACTACTGCGACCCTCAGCCAGGTAGAGCACACACACACACACACGCACACACACACACACACTGCTGTGAACACACTCTACTGTGAACACACACACACTGCTGTGAACGCGCCTCGTGACGCTGCTTTGTGGCAGAGTGAGACCTCGTCAAAGATCCTCACGTGTCACCTTCAGCTCTTCTTCTTCGTTTAAACATTATTTAGTCACAATAACCTGTTAAGAGTAACATCATTATAATGTTATCATAAAACGTCAAGTACTTCAACATTTAGGGATTTAGTTTTATTTTTGTTTATTTATAACAAATCGTTTGTGTTTGATTGATATTTAATCCTTTTTTCTCTTTTTAAGCGTATTGCTTGTTTTTCATGAATTAAATATTATTTTATTATTCTTTATAATATTTTTTTTTTTCTTATTCACAATTTGTGTCAATAATTAAAAAGTTAATTCAGTTCAGAAAATATAAATCATTCTGATTGGCCCAGGGACCCGCCATGGTTACCAGGCCTGGTTACCATGGCGACAGATCAGAGGAAAGACGTTCAACTAAAAGCTTTAAATGTTAAAAAAAACTAAGAAATGAAAAGAGTAAAATAAACTTTCTTGAATTAAGACGAAGACAAAAAAAGCACTATTGACGATGAATCCTCCACCTCCTCTTCTTCCTCTTCCTCCACCTCTTCCTTCCCCTCTTCTTCCTCCTCCACCTCCTCTTCTTCCTCTCCCTTCTCCTTTCCCTCGTCCTCCCCCTCTCCCTCCTCCTCTCCCTCCTACTCCTCCTCCCCCCCCCCCAGGCCTGCAGGGTGGCCGTGTGTTCTTCAGCGCTGTGAAGGAGGGTGACGTGGTGGTGTTTGCGTGTGAGGAGGAGGCGGACCGGGCACTGTGGGTCCAGGCCCTGTACCGGGCCACGGGGCAGTCCCACAAGCCGGCCCCCCGGAGCCCCGGAGCCCAGGGGGCTCCCACCGGTACGTACTCCTCCTGCTCCTCCTCCTCCTTCAGACTCCTTCAGCTCTGGCTTCCCTTCCTCTTTCCTAATGACTCCTTCTCCTCCTTTATTCCCTTGTTCATTCTCCTTCTCTTCTCCCTCTCTTCATCTTCCTCTTAGTGTGTGTGTGTGGATTGTGGCCTGAGGAAGAAAAAAAAAATGTTTATTGCAATTTCCTCTCCATCCTTAAATGAACGAGATGAAGAACCTGAATGATGACACACACACACACACACACATACACACACACACACACACACACACACACACAGAGACACACACACAGATACACTCACATACACACACACACACACATACACACACACACACACACAGAGACACACACACAGAGACACTCACATACACACACACACACACACACACACACGGAGACACACACACAGACACACAGTAACACACACTCACACACCCTGCATCGACCGGCGTGTGGAATGAAGATGTTGACGCGTCATGTTTTTAAATGGGCATCTTGAAGGCCGTCACAAAGACGGGGGGCGGGGCCCTCGGGGGGTCGCAGGGCGTTCATTTGGGTCCCAGAGGAGGAGGAGGAGGAGGAGGAGGAGGAGGAGAATGATTTAAAGATCATTTAGTTTAAAAACCTGTTCTAAAGAAACTCCAGATGACATCACTTCCCGTCGCGCTCCGTACAGCAAGCGGTCCTCTGGGTCCTTCGGGTGCAGGTGGTTGTGTGACGGCGAGGACGACGCCCAAACTGTCGCTTCGTCTTAACCTCCCAGAGTCCGAACTTTGGTTTGATGTGTCAGACCCCCCCCCCCCCCCCCAAAACGAGTCCCGTTAGCGAGGCCAGACGGAGCCTGATGGGCTTGTCGTTCCAGATCTTCGTCTCTTCTTCTTCGCCGCCGCCCTCTCGCTCCGACAGGCGTCAAGTCACATTGCTCAGGCCGGCGCACCTGGAACCTGGAACGCCCTCCTCCCCCTCCTCCTCCTCCTCCTCCTCCTCCTCTTCGTCCACGTCAATAACCTGCCATCAGCAGCCGACCACCACCTCTCAGAGCAGCACGTCACATGGATGTGACTGTTGATGGGTATGGAGAGATTAAGAGCAGAAAACACACACACATACACACACACACACACACACACATACACACACACATACACACACACACCTCAACTGCCATTCAAACACTCTCATGTTATAAATATTGTACGAAGACAAAGATACAAAACCACCGTTCAACAATATTAGAACGACACAAATCTAATATTTGTTATTCATCAAATGTATCTTGTTCTTCATCGACTTCTATACAACCAGAGGAATCGCCCCTGGTGGTCAGGAGAGAGAACTCAGCTTTAACACGTGAAGAATAGACTTCTATACAACCTTCCTCTCTCTCTCTCTCTCTCTCTCTCTCAGCGTCTTCATGATGAGAAACGCTCTGACAAACACAAAGTGAGGAGAACGTGCCGCCATCTGTGCACCCCCCCCTAACACACAGATAATAGCTGAAAGTTGGACTTGACACGCTGTCTGTCCACCAATCAATACCCCCCCCTCCTCATCAGCTCTAATCTATATCTCTTTGTCTCGTTTTCTTTGGAGTCGCCTCGTTCTCTCGGCGGCGTGACATTCAGGCCACGCCGCGTTTCAGAGGTGCTCACAGCGAACGGGAAAGTGACCTACATCGGAATTAGAGAGCGCTGCGGGGCGGAGAGGAGGAGGAGGAGGAGGAGGAGGAGGAGGAGGAGGAGGAGGAGGAGGAGGAGGAGGAGGAGGAGGGCGTCGCCCGGGAGTTGATTGTGGAGGTTTCACTTTAGTTTGTTTGTTTGGTTATTTCCTCTACTTTCGGACAAAGAGGAGACGAGAGGAGGCGTGGCCTAAATACAAAAGGTGAGAGGAGGCGTAGCCTAAGGGGAGTCGAGACAGAAAGTGAGAGGAGGCGTGGTCTAAATACAAAAGGTGAGGAGGTGTAGCCTAAGGGGGGTAAAGACAAAAAGGCAGATGAGGCTTGGCCTAAAGACAAAAAGCGAGAGGAGGCGGGGCCTAAGGGGAGTTGAGACAGAAAGCGAGAGGAGGCGTGGCCTAAAGACAAAAGGTGAAAGGAGGCGTGGTCTAATGGGGTTAAAGAAGAAACCCAGACGCCTGAGTCCTCGCGGGCGTCTTCACAAAAACAAACAAAAATGGCAGCGTCAATAAAATAAAAAAACAGCGCCGTGATCGGAGCGCCGCCGCCGCTGGCCGTGGAGAACCGGCGCCGGGCTTTCTTCAGAGAGACGTCTTTTGTGGAGCCATGTGTCACGCTCAGAATCTTCCCATCTCCCCCCCCTCCAAGATAAAGGCAGGATGGAGAGTGTTGGGCTTTTCTTTTGGCGGGGCCATTAACAGGAAGGACTCAAAGGACTGGAAATGAACTCTGCGCCTCTTCTGCTTCTTTGATTTCCTCTCCTCCTCCTTTGTTGTTTGTTTTTTCGCTCGTTGACCCGAGGCCTCGTCACGACTCGGTGCTGCAGTCTGGGGACGGGATCCATCCGCCACTGGAAATAGTCCCCATGAGTTTATTATAGCAACCTTTAGTTTATTTTGGAATCCTTTACAGTGTAATGAACCTTCCTCACTTCATCACAAGTGTTAAGGGGAGGAGTCAAACATGAGCTCATCCGTATGACCTTCACCCCTTGACCTCCAGGTGTGGACCCGTGCCAGCGGCGCGGCGTGGAGGGCGTGGCCTCCGCCTCGCCGTGCAGCTTCGACCACGCCGCGCTGTTCTCCATCCTGCAGAAGAAAACGCTGCAGCACCGCATGAGCGACTCCTTCTCCTGCCTGGTAGGACACGCACACACACACGCACACACACACGCACACACACACACACACACACAGACACACACAGGACACACACACAGACACAGACACACACAGGACACACACACAGACACACACAGACACACACACAAGCACTATATATTTGTCCATACATATATATATATATATATATATATGTATATATATATGTGTGTCTATATATATATATATATATATATATATATATATATATATATATATATATATATATATATATGTATATATATATGTGTGTCTATATATATATATATATATGTGTGTCTATACATATATATATATATATATATATATATATATTTGTCTATATATATATATATATTTGTCTATATATATAACCTTTGGACTTTGGACAAATCATAAAAGTGTGAATAACCCTTCATGATGAAATGTCTTTTATTTTGAAAGGTATTGTGATGGTTGTTTTCTCACCGTATCGTATCGGTACCTTCATCACGGCTGCAGAGTCTCAAGCTCCCCTCCCCCCCCCCCCCCCCCCCCCCCGGCTTGGGGGTCTCTCTCTCTGATTGAGAGGATAAACGCTCTAATCAATACTTTCCAAATAGGAACATGACCCTCACAAACGCCTGCTGGGCCGCCTCAATGGAGGGGGCGGGGCTAACAAGTGTGTGAGTGTGTGTGTGTGTGCGTGTTTGTTGGGGGTGAAATGAGGGGGGGGGGTGTATAAGGGCTGTGTGTGCGCGTGTGTGTGTGTGTGTGTGTGTGTGTGTGTGTGTGTGTGATACACATTTACTTTTTACTTGTTTTAGTCTACTAAAGCAGATAAATAGTTTATTTATTTCATGTATTTACTTTCCTTCACTGCCCACACATGAATATGTTGTTGTCCTTTTAATAATAATAATAATAATAATAATTTCAGCGCAATACCTTTAAGTATGAAACGAATGAAACCAGAAAACTATTATCAAGAATCTAATAAACAGAAAAGTGTTAAAATATAGAAAATATCATTTAAAAGGAAGACGTGGGACTCTGGAACGCACATGAAGCGCAGCCTCACACGGAGAACCATCATCACACACGGAACCATCATCACACACGGAGAACCATCATCACACACGGAACCATCATCACACACGGAGAACCATCATCACACACGGAACCATCATCACACACGGAGAACCATCATCACACACGGAACCATCATCACACACGGAGAACCATCATCACACACGGAGAACCATCATCACACACGGAGAACCATCATCACACACGGAACGACCATCACACACGGAGAACCATCATCACACACGGAGAACCATCATCACACACGGAACGATCATCACACACGGAGAACCATCATCACACACGGAGAACCATCATCACACACAGAGAACCATCATCACACACATGGAGAACCATCATCACACATGGAGAACCATCATCACACACGGAGAACCATCATCACACACGGAGAACCATCATCAGACATATAGAACAATCCTAAGACTTGTAGAACCATCATCAGACTCGTAGAACCGTCCTCAGACTCGTAGAACCGTCCTCAGACTCGTAGAACCGTCCTCAGACTTGTAGAACCGTCCTCAGACTCGTAGAACCGCGTAACGCATGTGGTTCTCTATGTTCTCCGTTTTCCTTCGGTCCCCGTGTCTTTGGCGTCAGAACCGTGACACGTTCTCCGCAGCGACATCTGTTCCTTCTCTCCTCCACCTGCAATTAGACAGATCCATTCAGGCCGCCTGCAGCTCCTCTTTGTGAGGGCTTTGTGCCTCCAGAGCACTTTCACCCAGAGGCTCTGGGGGGGACATCTGTTGAGGAGGGGCTGGATTCATGTCGGGGACGAGGTCATCGCTTCATTCTCCAGGAGGTGAACCCAACAACAACAACAGTCCTGAGACGGAAATGTGGTTTGTAGCTGGGGGTGCCAGAGGGGTCCTGAGGGTCTGGGGGATCCAGAGGGGCCCAGAGGGGTCTGGGGGGTCCTGGGTGTCTGGGGGGTCTGGGGGTTCCTAGGGGTCCAGAGGGGTCCTGGGGGTCCAGGGGGGTATCCTCGGGGTCTGGGGGGGTCCAGAGGGGTCCTGGGGGTCTGGGGGGTCCAGGGGGGTCCAGGGGGTCCTGTGGTTCCCCCTGACCACAGTAAACCAGTCTGAAAAGACCTGGTCCATGTTTGGTGTCTTCAGGACGTTTCACTTCGAAGTTTAAACAGTTTCCAAAACTTTATTTAGAACCACGAATCATCGCGACACAATCCACTCCACAGGAGGTTGTGTCTCAGTCTGTAGTTTCTAGTCTTCTTCTATACGCATGATGTCATCGTTTAGGCTCCGTGGTCCGTAGAGTCGGACCACGGAGCAGGGGGCGCTTTAGGGGCGGGGCTACAGGTGATTGACAGGGGGGCGCTTAAGGGGCAGGACTATAGGTGATTGACAGGGGGCGCTTTAGGGGCGGGGCTACAGGTGATTGACAGTGGGCGCTTAAGGGGCGGGACTATAGGTGATTGAGAGGGGGCGCTTTAGGGGCTGGGCTACAGGTGATTGACAGGGAGCGGTTTAGGGGCGGGGCTACAGGTGATTAACAGGTCTGGCGTCTCCTCGGTCCTAAAATAATCACTTCCTGTTTACCGGCTGTAAACAAATTCAACGTTCGGAAATCTAGATCCAGATGACAAAATAAAGAGTTGAACGTTCAACAGTTTATTGAGTGTTTAACTGCATTAAAACAACATGAGGTAAACAACACAAGGTAAACAACACGAGGAAAACAACAACAAACATCCTCCATGTTCATCTCCTCCTCTTCTTCTGCGTGAAGGAGCTCGTCTTCATGGTCAGACGGAGAGTTCGATCACCAGCAGCTTGTCTTCGTCCCAGGCCCCCCCCCCCCCACTCACACACACTCACACTGAGGATCATGGAGGATGGTCAGTGAACTGGACAACACGTTCACCTTCTAGTCCACACGGCCTGACCCACTTTGGTTCTTCTTCTTCTTCTTCTTCTTCTTCTTCTTCTTCTTCTTCTTCTTCTTCTTCTTCTTCTTCTTCTTCTTCTTCTCCTCCTACTCTCCCTTTCCTGCTCCTCCTGCTGCTCCTCCTCCTCCCCCTCCTCCTCCCCTTCCCCCCCTGCTCCTCCTCCTGCTCCTCCTTCTGCTCCTCCTCCTCCCCCTTCTCCCCCCTGCTCCTCCTCCTCCTCCCCTTCTCCTCCTCCTGCTCCTTCTTCTCCCCTCCTCCTCCTCCTCCTCTTCCTCCTCCGTGGCGTTCCTAACGAGGCGGTGGGCTCGTTAAGACGCTAATTGATGGTCAGCGCCAGGAGAGCGGAGCGGCCATCTGTTCCTGTAGAGGAACATCTTGTCGGCTCCTCTCTCCCCGCCGTGTGATATTAATAGAGCCGCTCGAGGAGGAGGAGGAGGGGGGGGGGGGCAGTAAAAGGCCTTCAGAGGAGGAGGCGCCCCCCCCGACAGGACGTGATGGTCTAATCCTGAATGAAACCTCATTGTTCTATTGTCACGTCCATCATTATGCTAATGAGCCCCGCGAGCAGCCAATCACAAGCCAGAGAAGAGCGTGTGTGAACATGAGGCCTTGAGACAGGAAGTGACGTGTTCTGTGTGTTCTCCTGGCTCAGTGACGTGTTCTCCGTGTTCTGTGTGTTCTCCTGGCTCAGTGACGTGTTCTCCATGTTCTTCGTGTTCTCCAGGCTCAGTGACGTGTTCTCTGTGTTCTCTAGGCTCAGTGACGTGTTCTCTGTGTTCTCCAGGCTCTGTGACGTGTTCTCCGTGTTCTCCAGGCTCAGTGACGTGTTCTCCGTGTTCTCCAGGCTCAGTGACGTGTTCTCCGTGTTCTCCAGGCTCAGTGACGTGTTCTCCGCGTTCTCCAGGCTCAGTGACGTGTTCTCCGTGTTCTCCAGGCTCAGTGACGTGTTCTCTGTGTTCTCCAGGCTCAGTGACGTGTTCTCCGTGTTCTCCAGGCTCAGTGACGTGTTCTCCGTGTTCTCCAGGCTCTGTGACGTGTTCTCCGTGTTCTCCAGGCTCAGTGACGTGTTCTCCGTGTTCTCCAGGCTCAGTGACGTGTTCTCCGTGTTCTCCAGGCTCAGTGACGTGTTCTCCATGTTCTCCAGGCTCTGTGACGTGTTCTCCGTGTTCTCCAGGCTCAGTGACGTGTTCTCCGTGTTCTCCAGGCTCAGTGACGTGTTCTCTGTGTTCTCCAGGCTCAGTGACGTGTTCTCTGTGTTCTCCGTGTTCTGCAGGGCTGGCTCAGCCCGGGCCAGGTGTTCGTGCTGGACGAGTACTGCGCCCGCTACGGCGTGCGCGGCTGCGAGCGCCACCTGCTGCTCCTGAGGGAGCTGCTGGCGCTGAGCGGCGGCGGCGCCCTGGTGGACGCCACGCTGCTGCACTACAGCTACGCCTTCTGCGCCGCACACGTCCACGGCAACAGGTAGGGTTGGGGGGGTGGGAGGGTGGGGGGGGGCTTCTCCTTCCTCTTCCTCTTCTTCTCCTTCTCTAGACAAAATCATTTAAACTTCTTCCCGCGTAAAAAAAAAAAGTGTCTGTCGAGATGGCGTGAAAACCAGCCTCCATGAGACCTGCTCCGGTGGCGTCCGCGGCTCACGGTGTGTTGATACACGGCCATCCGCTGAATGAAGCGTTGCGGTGTTAGCGTTATCGGCGTCTTTTAGCCACTTGTTGGCGTCTCCCCCCCTCCCCCCCCCCTCCCCCCAGGCTGGTAATTACGGATCTCTGTGCCTCCTCTCTTTGTCGACTCATTTAGTCAATTAGAAAAGAGTAATGATTAGCTTCTCCTGCAGATCGCTAGTTATCAAATGAAATGGGGGGGGGGGGGGGGGTTTGGCTTTTTGTCAGTTGGAGCTTTAATCTGAATAATTGAAGCTCATTCAGGAGCTGCCTGAGGGGGGGGAGAAGAAAAAGAGCCGAAATCACAGAAGTGGAGAGAGGATGACAAAGAGATTACCCACCAGAGGACCTACACCCAAGAGACTTCTATACAACCAGAGGAGTCGCCCCCTGGTGGTCAGGAGAGAGAATGCAGCTTTAACACATGAAGCATAGATTTCATAGACTTCTATACAACCAGCTGTTTGGGTTTCTCTGCACATGAAGACCTCGGCAGGTGACGGTGACACTTGTGATGGCCTGATGAGACGAGTGCGTATGAACTGGTTCAGGGTCAAAGGAGCATTACCAGAGGAGGAGGAGGAGGAGGAGGAGGAGGGTGTCGGTTCGCCTCCCTTTCTCACCTGTCACGTCCGATCTCCTCCTCGCCGAGCCATCAACCCCACACCGACACGGGATGCGACGGGAGCTTTTACCCCCCCCCCCCTCCCTTAGGACACTCACACTCGGCTCCATCTCCTCCCCACACCTCCTTAAGGAGACGTGGCGTCCGCTCGGCGAGCTCCATCAGCACCACTCCTGTCAACCCCATCGCCAGAGGGGGTGTGGGGAGGGGGGAGTGGGGGGGGGGGGGTACTTATCGTTTACACTTGAGCCACATCCACTGTAAACACACAAACCTGCCCCCCCCCCCCCCCCCCCCCCAGCGGCCCCGCCTCCAACATGCTCGCTTCATTTAGCAGCGACAATGTGTCTGAACCCCGACAAGCTGTCGCCTCGCCGCCAAGCACGAGCACATCTGACTGGGTTTAATGGCTGCTGCGGGGGGGGGGGGACGCTGCCAACTCGCTCTGCGTCTCATTCGCTGTGATTCGATTCGGAGAAAGTGGAGGGTGTGAGCGACATCGGAGGAGGAGATCTGCATGATCCTCAGAGATGATCTCAGGTGTTCTTCACCTCAGGTGTTCTTTATTAGGACTTTATTAGTTTATAGTTTAATATATATTATTAATATATATAATATTTAATGTCATCATGATGTCATCATGACAAATCATGCATTTAACGTGTTCTGAGAAATCTACAGGATCAAAAACACAGAGTAAAATAAACATGTGAAAGGAGAGGAATGTAATAAACATGTAATAAACTATCTTTAAGAAATAATAATACATTGAAGCTTTTTAATATATATATATATATATGCACACATATGTATATACATATATATTATTCTAATATACGTACATATGTATATAAACATACGCATATATATTATATGTGTATATATATATATATATATATATATATATGTATTATATAAAAATATATAATATATGTATATAATATATATATACGTATATAATATATAGAGGTATATACTATACATATCATGTATATATAGGTGTTTATATATACGTATATCATTTATATAGGTACATACTATACATATAATATACAGTATGTAGGTATATATATTTAGGTTTATAATATACATAGGTATATATATAGGTATGTATATATATATATTTAGGTATAATATATATATATATATAATGTATATAGGTATACTGTATATATATAGGTATATATATTTGTAGGTATATAACTATATATATAATATATACAGGTATATATAGATATATATGTAAATATATTTAGGTATATACTATATATATATAATATATATGTTGCTCTCGATCAGTTCTGTTTTCCCGCTTCCTCGCTGCTCGTGGTCAGAGACGATGAACAGTGACGGCTCTGAGCGCCGTGTCCGCGGGGCCGTCGGCTCTTCATCCCTCTACTTCTTCTTCTTCTTCCTCTTCTTCACGAGTGAGCCAGCTCCTCCTGCTCCGCGTTTCCTCGGGATGAGCTGGTGCTTGTTAAACAGGGGGAGTGGGGAGGGGTTTGTAATGAAGGGGGTGGAGAGGGGGGGGCGGGGAGGGGGAGAACCACGGGGGTTTAGAAGTTGTGCTAACAAGTGTCGCCGTGCAGAGAAAGGCGCCGCCGCTCATTACGGGACAAATGGAGCTGGAGAGACGCCGATGTCCTCTCACCAGGATGACCACTTCCTGCTACACCTCCTCCTCCCAACACCAACCTGCTCTGAGGAGATGCTCCTCATGACAGCTGTGTGGTTTTTCTTTGTTTCGTTATGTCATTTATATTATTTATTTAAATTTTATTGTGTATTTTTGTTTGTGTGTTAATGTTAAATATAATACATTTGTATTCATCATTTTATTTATGTAATCACAATGTTAACTATATTACTTTATTTATTTTATACACAGTGAATAATATAATTTTTTATTTAGTTTTATTTTATGATCCGTTTAATTAAATATTTTGCATTATATTTCATTTAAAATCTATATTATTCATATTTATTTAGCGTTTTTTTATTTATTAGAATTTCACATAAATTACAATATTTGATTTAAACATTAAAAAAAAAATCTAATATTTGTAATTCTTGTAAAATACCAGACATGGTTTAAGATAATCTAATTTTCATTAATTACCATATTCTGGTTAATACTTGTAATTTAATTTCACGTAATTTTACCTTCTTTTTTTAAAATTATAATATTTGTAGAATGTTAACGATTTTGTTTTATCCCATCTACTTTTCATTACATCATAATTAACAGATAACAACAAATATATTTTCATCCCATGTGGACACAAATTTTTGTTTGTTTTCTTACGTATTTAATTTTAATTATCACAAGTTTCCGTGTGCCGCTCACTTTCCCGGTGAAATAACCAGAGATGATTTATTGATTGAGATGAATTGTCCTCACGTCTATTTATTATTTATTATTTGTTATTTATTATTATTATTATTATTGTTATTATTGTTATTTATTATGTGACTCGGCGGCGGTGCTCGCGGCGCCGGTCAGTTTCGTGGACCCTGAATCTAGCGCGAGGCTCTTTTCTCCTCCTTCTTTTTTCCCTTCTCTAAATGTAAAAGACAACAACTCATTACTCCTCCTCTCCTCCTCCTCCTCCTCCTCTCCTCCTCCGGCTGCGAGTGCCGCTTGGAGAGGCTGCGTCTCTCTTTTCAGACGCTTGCACAAAAGCCCACAAAGTCAAGGCCGCTCGCTCGGCGCTGATTGCATTTTTATTTATCTGTTCGGCCCGGAGTGCCATTCAGCCGGAATGAAAGCTTTACACGCATTAATGAAGCGCTCGGCTTTTCTTTTTCTTCTTCTCCTTTTGTGGAGCTCTCCTCCCCCCCCCCCCTCCTCCTCCTCCAGCGGCAGGAGGAGGAGGAGGGGGAGCTCTCCTGTTTGATTGGTTGACTCTGAGGTCAGCGCGGATAGTTTTGGTTAGTTTGGTGAAAAACAGAGGAGGAGGCGCACCGAAGGGTTTCTCTCTCTCTTCTCCTCTCTTTGCTCTCCTCTCTCTCCTCTCCTCTTTCCTCTCGTTTCCTCCCGGGTGTGACAGGCCTTAACTCAACCCGTCCTGTAAATGTTTCCCATTAAAGCCCCGCCCCCTTAAAAACAGGGGTTTCTTTGATTTGTTTATGAAGAAATAGATGGAGCGTCCATTTCTTCATAAACTTTGAAGAATAACAAATCAAACCAACCTCTTCTGCCACAGGCGTCAAACTCAAGGCCTTAAAAGATATATGATCACCTTTATATCCTGTGCATTTATTTTGAAGGTTACAAATTAAATGGATTTGTGTTATAACATTAGAGAAATGTTCTTGTGTACGACATGTCTACTCTCCAATAACCACAAATCAAATGCAAAGAGAGTTAGTTAACTATATGTTAGGGGGTAGTTTATACAGCGCTTCAGGTACACCGGCCCTTTAAGAGGCGGCCATGATGCTCATGTAGCCCACGGTGAAAATGAGTTTCTAGATCCTGGTAGTTGTAGTTTCTAGATCCCCTCACATGATGTAGTTTCTAGATCCTCTCACATGATTGTAGTTGTAGTTTTCTGGATCCTCTCACATGATGTTGTAGTTTCTGGATCCTCTCACATGATGGTAGTTGTAGTTTCTGGATCCTCTCACATGATGGTAGTTGTAGTTTCTGGATCCTCTCACATGTTGGTAGTTGTAGTTTCTAGATCCCCTCACATGATGTAGTTTCTGGATCCTCTCACGTGATGGTAGTTGTAGTTTCTGGATCCTCTCACATGATGGTAGTTGTAGTTTCTGGATCATCAGGATGGTTCTGATCCATCTGACCTGGTCTCGATGTGTGTGGCCTCTTTCTTGCTGTGTTGTGCGTCCGTCTTCACTGAAGAGGAATCTGCATGGCAGAGGGAGAGATCAGCTGACCTTGTTGTTTTCTTGTTCTTGTTCTTGTTTTTGTTCTTGTTCTTGTTGTTGTTGTTGTTGTTGTTGTTGTTGTTCTTCTTCTTCTTCTTCTTCTTCTTCTTCTTCTTCTTCTTCTTCTTCTTCTTCTTCTTCTTCTTCTTCTTCTTCTTCTTCTTCTTCTTCTTCTTCTTCTTCTTCTTCTTCTTCTTCTTCTTCTTCTTCTTCAGACCGGACGGCATGGGGACAGTGACCGTGGAGGAAAAGGAGAACTTTGAGGACATCCGGGGTCGTCTCATGTCTCTGCTGGAGAACCAGATCACACATTTCAGGTACCAACAAAACCACTAACAACATGTTTACATGTATGAATGAGCTTTAAACATGCATGTAGACCCTTTATACATGTAGACCCTTTATAAACACATGTAGACCCTTTATACATGTAGACCCTTTATAAACACATGTAGACCCTTTATACATGTAGACCCTTTATAAACACATGTAGACCCTTTATACATGTAGACCCTTTATACATGTAGACCCTTTACACATGTAGACCCTTTACACATGTAGACCCTTTACACATGTAGACCCTTTACACATGTAGACCCTTTACACATGTAGACCCTTTATACATGTAGACCCTTTACACATGTAGACCCTTTATAAACACATGTAGACCCTTTACACATGTAGACCCTTTACACATGTAGACCCTTTACACATGTAGACCCTTTACACATGTAGACCCTTTACACATGTAGACCCTTTATACATGTAGACCCTTTACACATGTAGACCCTTTACACATGTAGACCCTTTATACATGTAGACCCTTTACACATGTAGACCCTTTACACATGTAGACCCTTTACACATGTAGGCCCTTTATACATGTAGACCCTTTACACATGTAGACCCTTTATATATGTAGACCCTTTACACATGTAGACCCTTTATAAACACATGTAGACCCTTTATACATGTAGACCCTTTATACATGTAGACCCTTTACACATGTAGACCCTTTACATGTAGACCCTTTACACATGTAGACCCTTTATACATGTAGACCCTTTACACATGTAGACCCTTTATACATGTAGACCCTTTACACATGTAGACCCTTTATACATGTAGACCCTTTATACATGTAGACCCTTTATACATGTAGACCCTTTACACATGTAGACCCTTTACACACGTAGACCCTTTACACATGTAGGCCCTTTATACATGTAGACCCTTTACACATGTAGGCCCTTTATACATGTAGACCCTTTATACATGTAGACCCTTTATACATGTAGACCCTTTACACATGTAGGTCCTTTATACATGTAGACCCTTTATACATGTAGACCCTTTATAAACACATGTAGACCCTTTATACATGCAGACCCTTTATACATGTAGACCCTTTATACAACATGTAGACCCTTTATACATGTAGACCCTTTACACATGTAGACCCTTTATACATGTAGACCCTTTATACACTTTATACATGTAGACCCTTTACACATGTAGACCCTTTACACATGTAGACCCTTTACACATGTAGGCCCTTTATACATGTAGACCCTTTACACATGTAGACCCTTTATACATGTAGACCCTTTACACATGTAGACCCTTTATACACATGTAGACCCTTTATACATGTAGACCCTTTACATGTAGACCTTACACACGTAGACCCTTTACACATGTAGGCCCTTTATACATGTAGACCCTTTACACATGTAGACCCTTTATAAACACATGTAGACCCTTTATACATGTAGACCCTTTATACATGTAGACCCTTTACACATGTAGACCCTTTATATATGTAGACCCTTTACACATTACATGTAGGCCCTTTATACATGTAGACCCTTTATACATGTAGACCCTTTATACATGTAGACCCTTTATACATGTAGACCCTTTACACATGTAGACCCTTTATAAACACATGTAGACCCTTTATACATGTAGACCCTTTATACATGTAGACCCTTTATACATGTAGACCCTTTACACATGTAGACCCTTTATACATGTAGACCCTTTATACATGTAGACCCTTTATAAACACATGTAGACCCTTTACACATGTAGACCCTTTACACATGTAGGCCCTTTATACATGTAGACCCTTTATATACATGTAGACCCTTTATACATGTAGACCCTTTATACATGTAGATCCTTTACACATGTAGACCCTTTATAAACACATGTAGACCCTTTATACATGTAGACCCTTTATACATGTAGACCCTTTATAAACACATGTAGACCCTTTATACATGTAGACCCTTTATACATGTAGACCCTTTATACATGTAGACCCTTTACACATGTAGGTCCTTTATACTTGTAGACCCTTTATACATGTAGACCCTTTATAAACACATGTAGACCCTTTACACATGTAGGCCCTTTACACATGTAGACCCTTTATACATGTAGACCCTTTACACATGTAGATCCTTTACACATGTAGACCCTTTACACATGTAGACCCTTTACACATGTAGACCCTTTACACATGTAGGCCCTTTATACATGTAGACCTTACACATGTGGACCTTATACATGTAGACCCTTTACACATGTAGACCCTTTATACATGTAGACCCTTTACACATGTAGACCCTTTACACATGTAGACCCTTTACACATGTAGACCCTTTACACATGTAGACCCTTTACACATGTAGACCCTTTATACATGTAGACCCTTTACACATGTAGACCCTTTACACATGTAGACCCTTTACACATGTAGACCCTTTATACATGTAGACCCTTTACACATGTAGACCCTTTACACATGTAGACCCTTTATACATGTAGACCCTTTACACATGTAGACCCTTTACACATGTAGACCCTTTACACATGTAGACCCTTTACACATGTAGACCCTTTATACATGTAGACCCTTTACACATGTAGACCCTTTACACATGTAGACCCTTTACACATGTAGACCCTTTACACATGTAGACCCTTTACACATGTAGACCCTTTATACATGTAGACCCTTTACACATGTAGATCCTTTACACATGCATACATATGGATATATGCATACATATGGGTTATACATGCATACATATGGATATATGCATACATATGGGTTATACATGCATACATATGGGTTATACATGCATACATATGGGTTATACATGCATACATATGGGTTATACATGCATACATATGGGTTATACATGCATACATATGGATATATGCATACATATGGGTTATACATGCATACATATGGGTTATACATGCATACATATGGGTTATACATGCATACATATTGGTATATATGCATGCACATGATTTAATTCTTCACTTGAATACATGTTTCATTTTAAAATGACTAACTGGTTGAAGTACTTGAACCTGTCTTTCTGTGCACTTTATCTTGTATGTATCTTCGTAATGCTCCGCTGTGGTGATGTTGTGAGTGTTATTGTCTGCAGTTGCTCCACCCACCACCACACATTCCTGTATGGGAACAAATACTTGGCAATAAAAGCTTTTGATTCATATCCTTTATACATAGACGCAAATACTTTTTATTAGCATATATGCATATATAACCTTTATATATGCATGAAGATAACTTGTATATCATGAATATAATATTTTGTATTCATCCAGCTTTTTTCAATATCCATGCAAATAGTTTATATATGTATATATATGTATATGTGTATATATATATTATGTTTGTATTTATGTGTATGTATGTATGTATATATATATGTATGTAGATCATATGTATGTATGTATAAATACACGTATATATGTATACATATATCGGCGCAGTTTAGTTATATATTCATTAATATATTATTTTTATATCCATTGTTTTTCTTTTTGTTGGTAATTTGATGAACTGGCCCTTTAAATGCAGATCGATACATTTCGTTTTCCTCATAACGATAATCAATAATATCATCTCCAGTTAATGTCTGAAACAAACTGAATCAACATCTCACCCTCTAAAGCCCCACTGTGCCTGAACGCATCGCGGCGCAGTGAAGGGATTAGACAGCGCTCCACCGGCATGCTCCTTTTAACCGCTTCATAATGGAGCCAGGCATTCTGGGTATTTTCAGCTGCACAACAGGTGCGGGGCGCGCGTCCGCACGGCCGAGAAAACCTCCCTGCATCTGCGTGCCGCCATTCAGTCGCCGCCGCTGCGCGAGCGCTTTGTGAGACGGTGTGAAAGCGGCCGCCCCGAGACCTTGAGCAACACTCGCCTGAATGGACCGGCGCCATTAAGCGTCCCGGAGCCCGGCTCTCTAGACCCTTCACGCCTGAGAGGGGCCTCCATCGGGGGGGGGGGTCAAGGCCGAGTGTGGATGGGGGGCGATCAGCGGGAGTCATTACGACTCACCTCAACAAGAGGCTAATGCCGGTAAACAAAGGCTGGGATTATGCTAATGAGCTCCCCGTTTAGTTGGGATTAAAGCCGACTGGTTCTCCACGTTCAGACTGCGTCTGAAGGGCGTTGGGTCTGGAGTTCTGGAGGTGACTCAGCGCCGTGCCGCCATCAGCCCTCTGGTGAAGAGCGATGGGGCGGCTAGTGCACCAGACACACAGTGCTGCTTTAGTTCAACTTAACTGTTGGTTTAGTTGATTAAACGTACACACACACACACACACGTACACATACACACACACACACGTACACACACACACAAGCACACATGTGACCTAACCATGTGACCTGACCATGTGACCTGCGTTCACTCACACACACACACAGTCGTCCTCGACGTTCCCGTGGTGACGCCCGTCTCCACCTCTACAGGTACTGCTTCCCCTTTGGCCGACCGGACGGGGCCCTGAAGGCAACGCTGGCCCTGCAGGAACGGGTACGGCGACGCCTTTAAACGTAGAATACATCCCAAGTACCTGAGGGTTTATTAGTCATTATGAAGCAATTCTTAAGGCCTTATCAGGCACGTGCACAGACATTTTGGGGGGCCGGTGCTCAAACAACAAAAAAGCGCACCCAATGCCAAAGAAAAATTCTGACCGAGTTGAAGCATAAGCAGCATTACACTGATGATGCAATACACCCTCGACCTGCGTCTCCTCTGGCAGCATCAGCCCGCTAGCTTACATTTTCTTTATGAATAAAGATGAATTATTCTATAGCAACAACAGTACAAGCGTTCTGATTGGCTAATGGGTCGTCACCAGCCACATAGCGCCCTCCTCGCCGGTCTGATTCTGATCCGTATTGCCCTTTGACCTCATTTTCAAAATGAGCGATATTGATAGACATCAACCCAAGAGCAGTGGTCCTCAAACTAAGGCCCGCGGGCCGCATACGACCGCCTCCACATTTGGCCCTCTGAACAATAACAGAGGCATTAGGATTTTTTTTTTCAGCCTGGCCACGCAAATCCTAGACTAGCCCCTCTCTCCTCTCTCCTCTCTCTATTTTCTAAACATAACTAACATCAGAAAACAGCTGGAAAGCTTTGAAATCACGGATTTCGTGAGTTTTAGTTTGTTTATTTTTTTAGGAAACGTGGGACCAGTTGTGACGTCATGTTTTCAGCAGTGCTGATGTTGTGGTTGATTTATCACCAAACAACGTCAGGGGACCAACACGTTGGTCTGATGCTACGGGTCAGAGGAGAAGGAGGTGCACCGTTTGGTGGCATGAGGAGACCTGCGCGAGCACGAAGAGGGGGAGGAGGAGGAGGAGGGAGGGGCGCGGCGGGAGGGAGGGGTCTTGTGTGCGTCGCGGAGTATGTCGGGGCGAAATTCTCACAAGAACTCATAAAATGCCCCGTCAGATATTAAAACACATTTGTGGGGACCTGATGACAGAGAGACTAACTTTTATTTTTAAATACTGATGAATGAAAAAGTGTCTCCAGCAAAAAGGGCACTTTTCTCATCCAGGGCAAAAGGGGAGGAGCTTGAGCACCACTAGGGCTCTATCTGTGCACGTGCCTGGGCCTTATTATGTATTATAATTCAACTATTTAGAGTTGTATCCTTTAATAACCCCCTAAATAGTTGAAGTCAGAGCGCTCGCCTTAAGACAAACTATTTATAGTGAGTGAATTCTGTCCACACAACGTCTCGATGAAGAGTTTATTCACGTGCCATGAAGTGGCCTCATCTTCCTCACGCTCAGTGACTCATCCTGAAAGACAGAAGTGTACAGGTGGAAACGTCTTAAAACACGTTATAAAGTTATGAAGATCAACTTCCTGCCTGAAGTGGTCGTCTAACTATAGTTAATAACAAAGTACAAATGTATTGTTCAAGCTGTGAGGCGTTCAGGGTCAGTGGGAGCAACGTGTTTCTGTTCCACGTGGTCAGGTCCTGATGAAGGACATCACCACGCCGGCGCCGCCGGAGGAGATGAGGAGGCTGGTGCAGAGGTGTCTGGAGAACGCCGCGCATGTCAACTACCGCCAGCTGATGGAGTACGCCCACATCACAGGTGAGCCAATCACAGGTGAGCAGATCACAGGCGAGCTGATCACAAGCGAGCCGATCACAGGCGAGCCTCCTCTGTGCAGAGGGTTTGTGAGGAAACCACAGAAGAAGAGATCAATCAAGTTGTTTCTAAGAGGAAGTTACTACAATGGCACCCCCTGTGGACTAAAGTGGTAGTGTTGGTTCTGTCGCCCCCTGTGGACTAAAGAGGTAGTGTTGGTTCTGTCGCCCCCTGTGGACTAAAGTGGTAGTGTTGGTTCTGTCGCCCCCTGTGGACTAAAGAGGTAGTGTTGGTTATGGCGCCCCCTGTGGACTAAAGTGGTAGTGTTGGTTCTGTCGCCCCCTGTGGACTAAAGAGGTAGTGTTGGTTCTGTCGCCCCCTTCGGACTAAAGTGGTAGTGTTGGTTCTGTCGCCCCCTGTGGACTAAAGAGGTAGTGTTGGTTCTGTCGCCCCCTGTGGACTAAAGAGGTAGTGTTGGTTCTGTCGCCCCCTGTGGACTAAAGAGGTAGTGTTGGTTCTGTCGCCCCCTGTGGACTAAAGAGGTAGTGTTGGTTCTGTCGCCCCCTGTGGACTAAAGAGGTAGTGTTGGTTCTGTCGCCCCCTGTGGACTAGTGTTGGTTCCTGCATGACTTCATCTATTTTCACCAGAATCCGATGAGGAGCTCTAACAAGAACTCTATACAACCAGACTGCCTCCTCTCTGGTGGTCTAGTTTACTGATGGTCCATAGAGGACCAGGACTATGCTGAGACTAGTTCAGGGCCAGGTGAAAGTCCCTCATGGTAACCTTAAAGACCGGACTGCAGGCATAGAAACAAAGGGTCCTCTGAGTTCACCCCCTGTGTTCCGTGTGTCCTCCAGCGGACCCCCAGGACCCCCAGGACCCCCACAAGAGGCTGGAGGCCTCCCTGAGGCTGGGGGAGCTCTGCATCGAGGTCCTGCAGCAGAACGACGAGCACCACTCCGAGGTGAGTCGCTATAAAGATGAGTGAAGCTGGGGCTTTTATTGTGAAAGGGTAGGACGGGACTACATCGTTCACCTCGCGTTTGTGACAACTCGCCGATGCATTATGGGATAACGAGTCCACAGTGCATCCTGATAAGGTGTTTTTCTACAATAACTATACTGTCCATATTTTGACGTTTATTCATTTGTTATTCCTTTCGAATACGCAGAAACAAGCATCTGTTGCCCCGCCCCCTCCCGCGTGAGTGACACCACGGAGTCACTCGATCATTTCATTAACGTTTCTTGATCACTTTTCTGTCGCCCCCTCCCCCGCTCGCCGCGGTGAAGCCGCCGCCCACGCGCCCGCCGCCCCCCCAGAGCGCGCGTCAGCCAGCGCCGCGTAAAACTGATCAATCGCAGGTGTCGGCGCTCTGGTACCGGGCCCCTAAGTGGCAGCGCCACGAACTCGGGCATCTGCTTCTGATCTATTAATAACGTGTTGCCGTGGCGACCGGCGCCCCCGTGGGGGGGGGGCTTCAGACGTCGACGACGAGATGGATGGAGGCGCTTTTTTTCTTCCTCAAGCTGTCACAATTAAATTAAGAGACGGATCCTAATTGTTTTTGAGATGTCATCGTTTACACGTCGAGCAACAAAGTCGCACGGCTCCCCCTGATTGCGTCCACGTGTTTCTGTCCACGTGTTTGTTTGAACGCGAGAAAAAAACTGAAAGAATCCCCCGGTCCAGTTTTATTCGAGAAGGAAAATAATACCGGATAAAAAAACATAAGATCAGAACCTTCGGATTGGAGCGGCGACCTCCGGAAGTCGTGCGCTCGTAAACGCCGTCATAGCAGGAAACAACGAAAAAGCTCTGCTAACGTGCTAACGTGCTAACAGACGCCGCCATATTTGCCTCTAGAATCAGCAGCCGGCGGTCTCAGTGACGACAAAACTGACCGACACAGGAAGAAGAAGAATCTCGTACACAAACACACAAAAGTTTCAAAAGGTTTGAAATCGCCCCCCCCCCCCCCCTTCCTTAGCCCCTCCCCCTAAAGGAAACGCCTGCTCCTGGTAAATCAGATTCAAGTTGTCATAATTGATCTGACGCTGCTTTCTGTTTCTCTCTTGTGTTCCTCTGGGGGGAAGGGAAGAGAGGTGAGTTCCTTCTCTTGTTGTTGTTGTTATTGTTGTTGTGTCTTTTCCGGTCTGTCGAGTCCTGGTTTCCTTGGACCTCGTCCTCCAGGGCCTTCTGGTTGTGGCCGTGGTTGTGAGATAAAATGGCCGTCTTCTTTTTTCTTTCTTCTCCTTTGTGTTCTTGTCTTTCTTTGTTCTTCCTCCTTTGTTCTTCATCCTTCACCTCTTCTGCTTGGTTGTATCCCTTTGTTCTTCGTCTCTCGGTCCTCTTCCTTCCTCTTTCCTTTCAAGCTTTCTTTACTTCCGTCCCCTTTTTTCTCCCGACCTTCTTCCAGTCTTCAAGTGTTTCTCTTTCTTCTCCTCTTTTGTTTTGTTTATTCACATCTCTCCGAGATCTTTTCTTTCATTTACATTTTCTCTTCTTCTCTTTCTCTTTTTCAATAATCTTTAAATGTTCCCCTGTTTTACCTTCTTCCATCTTTCATCCCTTAATTTACCCTTTATTTATTTTTGCATTGCTCTCTCTCTTCTTCCCTTCTATCGTCACTTTCTCTTTTATTCTTTCATTTTAATTCCCCTCCTAACTTTTTCATGTACTCCATCGCCCTCCTCTCTTCCATTTTCCTGTAACTCGTCACTTCCTCCTCTTCTTCCCTCCTCTCTTCCAATCCTCCCTTGTTCCTTTGTGTTTCTCGTTCTTCACCTTCTTTCATGTTCTCTCCCTTCTTCTTTTCTCCATTTCCCACCATTGTCCTTTCTTTCCTTTGCGCTTACTCGATGTCTTCCAGTCCTTTTGTTCGTATTCAATTTCTTTTTTTACCCTTTTTATTTGTTTCACACCTTTATTCACTCTATCTGTTTTCAATCCAACCTTTATTCCCTTTATCCATTTCTCTATCAGACCTTTATTCCTTTTATCCATCTCTCTATCAGACCTTTATTCCCTTTATCCGTTTCTCTATCAGACCTTTATTTCATGTATGTCTTCTATCAGACCTTTATTTTCATTATCTGTTTCTCTATTATACCTTTATTCTATGTATCTGTCTTCTATTAGACCTTTATTCCCTTTATCCGTTTCTCTATCAGAACTTTATTCCCTTTATCCATTTCTCTATCAGACCTTTATTCCCCGTATCTGTTTTCTATCAGACCTTTATTCCCTCTATCTGTTTTTTTATCAAACCTCAATTCCATGTATCTGTTTTCTATCCAACCTTTATTCCATGTTTCTCTTTTCTATCCAACCTTTATTCCCCGTATCTGTTTTCTATCAGACCTTATTCCTTCTATCTGTTTTTTTATCAGACCTTTATTCACTTTATCCATTTATATATCATACCTTTATTCTCTCTATCTGTTTTCTATCCAACCTTTATTCCCTCTATCTGTTATCAAACCTCAATTCCATGTATCTGTTTTCTATCCAACCTTTATTCCATGTTTCTCTTTTCTATCCAACCTTTATTCCCCGTATCTGTTTTCTATCAGACCTTATTCCTTCTATCTGTTTTTTATCAGACCTTTATTCACTTTATCCATTTATATATCATACCTTTATTCTCTCTATCTGTTTTCTATCCAACCTTTATTCCCTCTATCTGTTATCAAACCTCAATTCCATGTATCTGTTTTCTATCCAACCTTTATTCCATGTTTCTCTTTTCTATCCAACCTATATTCCCCGTATCTGTTTTCTATCAGACCTTTATTCCGTCTATCTGTTTTCTATCAGACCTTTATTCCCTTTGTCTGTTCCTCTATTAGACCTTTATTCCCTTCATCCTTTCCTCTATCAGACCTTTATTCCCTTCATCCTTTCCTCTATCAGACCAAAAAAACCTGAAAAGGCGAGTTTGAAAAGGCGAGTTTGAAAAGGCGTCTTCCCAAGGCCACAAGTACGATCCGCCGTGCCGCTTCCCTTTTCTCTCGCCGCCATCTCCGAATACCGACCTCCGTGCAGCCGGCATGCGACTCAAGGCCGGTTGCACTTGTCATCTGGGAAGTCCTTTAGTCGCCGGAGCAGGCCGACCTCTGACCTCATGGAGATCCACAGGAGGAATGCGAGAAGCTCGTCTGAATGTTTTCTTCCCTCATCCTCCTCGTCAGTTTAAAGGCAGCGGCTGAAGATTTTATCGCATCCGCCATTTATTTATTTATTTAGGATGTTTTTCACGTCAAAGTGATTTGAATTTATTACATGTCTAAAATACAAAATGCAATTATTCACTCCAGACACGCGTGGAACCACTTGTTGAATAGCATTCCCATTGCAGAGTTTTTAATTGACTATTGTATAAAAATTGAAAAAGGCTTCTGGTGTAAAATTCGTTGAAAAGTTGTTTCTAAACCACCGAGCTTCCCTTTTGGATTCAAGATTCTCGGTACGAGATTCAGGGCGCATGTGTTGCCTCCACACGGCGGCAGAAAGCAAAACACAGGCAGGAAATCTAGTAGTAGTCAGGGGTTAGCACGCAGCATATGGTTAGCATTAGCATGCAGGATGTGGTTAGCATCAGCACGCAGCATGCAGTCATGATTTATTTGTATTGAACCTTTATTTAACCTGGTGAAACCCATCGAGATTAAAATCTATTTTTTTAAGGTTGACCTGGAGAAGACGGTAATCCCAGACCACTTCCTGTCCTCCTGTGACGTTAATCCCAGACCACTTCTTCTGCTGTGACGTTAATCCCAGACCACTTCCTGTCCTGTGACGTTAAAACCAGACCACTTCCTGTCCTGTGACGTTAATCCCAGACCACTTCCTGTCCCAGGCGTTCTCATGGTGGTCCGATCTGATGGCCGCCCACGCCGAGGCCTTCTTGTCTCTGTACCGAGCCGACATGGACGCCGCTCTGCAGCTGCAGCCCGTGGACTCGTGGGACAGCTTCCCTCTGTTCCAGATGCTCAACAACTTCCTGCGACTGGACCGTGAGTTTGAGCTTCTGTCTCTGTCTATCACGACCGGAGGCTGTGAAAACCAACGGGCATTGAACGAAATAACACAAACGAAGATTAACACTTTATTTTTCATGGAGAGCGTATCTCACATTTCCAGTCTCTTCTCCTTCTTTTTTCTTCTTCCACGTTTTGTTCTTATTCTTCTCCTTCCTCTCCTCCTCCTCCTCGTCTCCATCGATCCTCTCACATCTAACGGCCTCCCCCTGTTTTCCCCTCTGAAGGTTTATTGTGGTTCGACTCGTCGGCCGAGTGTCAGAAACATTCAGAGAATCTTCACTCTGCCAGTTTCTGTGGGCTCTGAACCAGCAACACACACACACACACACACACTGACACACACACACACACACACACTGACACCCACGCACACACTGACACACACACAAACTAACACACACTAACACAACCACTCACAAATGCACTAACACACAAACACACACACACACACACACACACACACACACACACACACACACACACACGTAGCGCTTCCTGATCTTCTCCAAATTAAATATGGTCAGTTTCTCTGGTGGTGAAACAAACTGGATCCAAAACTTGCTTTCTGACCTCCGGCTTCTTGGCACCAAAAGGGGCGGAACTTAGTACAACCAATGTTGAATGAGACACATGAAGCATAGACTTCAATACAACCAGAGGAGTCGCCCCCTGGTGGTCAGGAGAGAGAATGCAGAGTTAACACATGAAGCATATACTTCTATACAACCAGAGGAGTCACCCCCTGGTGGTCAGGAGAGAGAATGCAGCGTTAACATATGAAGCGTAGACTTCTATACAACCAGAGGAGTCTTTAACTGAGAACACAACTTGAGTTCTTTCCTGTCGTCTTCACACCTCCAAATAATGAACGTAGAGAAATTGGATCCATGTTTGTTGCGACAACAAAAATTAGCACAAAGTTTCCCCCGCGGAGGAATATAAATACTTTACCTGTGAGATCTCTCACTCTGCCCTCGGCTGAGAACCCGACCTCCGCTGTCGGCTAAAACGGGTTCTCGCCACCAAGAGCGGCAATTAAGAGACGGCGAAGCTCGTTAAGAGACAAGGTCAAAGGTCGACGGCAACGGCGGAGGACTAATTAACACGAGCATCGGGGGGGGGGGGGGGGGGGGGTCAGCTGACCCGCCTACCTGTCGCCCGCCTCACCTCACCGGCTTCACTCGGCTCATGTAATGAAGATTAAAAGTTCAGTCAGTGCTGGTTTACTGGCATAACGGTAATGATGCCGTGAAGCTGGAACTCTCCAGTTGAATGACTCCAGTTTGACTTTGTGCCATTTTAAGCAAAAGAAAAGTATGATTATTGTGATTATTATCAGGGCTCTCAAGTTTTGAAAACAGGTAAGCGTGACATTACATGACCAGCGGGGTGTGTGTGTGTGTGTGTGTGTGTGTGTGTGTGTGTGTGTGTGTGTGTGTGTGTGTGTGTGTGTGAATGTGTGTGTGTGTGGTGCTAGTGAGCTTTTTCTGATTGGCTGTTGTGTAGCCCATTTCTTCTTTTTGATTGGCTGATAAGTGGCACCTCACGTCAGAACTCCAGGAGCGCTTGATTCCTCCACAGTGAGAGCGGCTCATGTTGGCGCTGCGGCACATTAAAACATTAAATAGCCGAGAGTTTTTTAAGCGTGACAAATACGATGTGTGGCGGGAGTGCGGGAGTTAAGACCGAAATGCGTGAGTCTCACGCTCAATGCGTGAAGCTTGAGAGCCCTGAATTAATGTCAATCAGATTTTCAGAAACCGCAATGTCAATTTATTATTTTATGTGAGAAACTTTCTCAAGTTACGTGACAAACGTACTAAAATTACGTGACAAACATACTCAAGTTACGTGACAAACGTTCTCAAATTACGTGACAAACGTACTAAAATTACATAACAAATGTATTCACGTTACGTGACAAACGTTACCAAGTTAAGTAACAAATGTACTCAAGCTACGTGACAAACGTACGGAAGTTACGTGACAAACGTACTCAAGCTACACCTCAAGTAGTACTTTGGCGATGTATTTGTACTTATTTATCCCTTGAAGTGCACCTGAAATGCACCTGGGGGAGCCGTTGAGTTCTGAATGTCGACATGTTGACTTAAAGCCCCACTATGTAACTTTTCCTACCTTAAAATAACAGCTTGAAAAAAATTGTGCCGCAACATAGTGGGGCTTTAAAGATATAAAAAGCTTAAATTTCTTCCGCCAAGATTTCTAGAACAACATGGCCGCTCACACAGAGTTCTACCTGTGGTGGACGAGGCCTTTTCTAAACGCGATCACTTCTTCAGAGCCAGAAGCGTTTGAATCCGACATGCTTCACGCCTTTGTAACCTTTTTTTTTTGGTGACGTTTCATCGTTTCTCCTCATAAACCTTCTCCATCACGTCTTTGGTTAAATCTGTGAATGACAAAAAAACATATTTCCTGGAAGGCGTCCACGCCCACTCGTGTTCTCAACGTGCTTTCCGACATCTCGAGGTCGCAAAGAAAAACACTGAACAACAACCTGAAAGAGATTTTAAATGAAGTGTTCAGGTCGGAGCGCCTCGCCGCCGGGTCCCGCCGGGCTGCCGCGGAGAGGAGAAGGAGAACCGGAGCGGTGTCATCGCGTCCTCCCTCCTCCTCCTTGGAGGCTTTGTCCGGGCGCCAGCGGAGCTGCTGGCGAGGAGCGAGGCGTTGTTTAACACGGCCGGCGCCAAAGCGCCTCCGATACAGTAACAGGCGGGCGGGTAGAGGTCGCGACCCCGTAAATCTCTTTTCTCTCCGTGGCGCGGTATCTTTTATACTTGTTCACTAATTGCCGTTCTCCGTCGACGGCATAATTATTGCGAGTGTCACAACATTAGTGGAGTTGAAGTGAAGCGTAACGAAGGCGACAGACGGAAAGAAAAGACGAATTACAGGGACGGGTGAAAATCTTAGTTTTGACAAATGAGGTCTTCCCTTTTTTTCTTCTTCTTCTTTTACTTCATAACGATGTCTGAAAGAGAGATTAATTTGAGTTCAGAGGCTCAAATGATGAAGTTTATTTACCGGTCGACCTTCTCTGATGAATAATGAACGACCTAATTGTTTTCCGGCGTTTTTATTTTATTTTTTTTCACATTCAAAACCGTTAAAAGATTTAATAAAACCTCCTCGGTGGAAGCCAATCTCAAGTGACTGAAATCATATATATAAATAATATAATAATATATACATATGATATATGTAAATATAATTACTTATATATAAATAAATGTTTATATATATATATGATTATGAAAAATATATATTCATATATAACAATATCTAAATATTTTTATTAAAAATATATATTTGTATTTATAAATACGTATTTCTATATATACATATATATATATATATTATATGTATTATATGTATAAATATTTTTTTCTTTATATATATAAATATTTTTATTAAATATATGTCTATATATATTATAATTTATAATATAACTATATACATATTTATATACGTGTATATATATCTATATATATATATATATTTAGGACGTCGTTTTTGTCGAGTGTATTCCGTCTATATTGTTTAAATGCTCACTTGCTGGTCGGCGGTCGGCGGTCTCTCCTCTCCGGAGGCCAAAAGGCTAGTGTGTTAATCATGAGAGAGGAATTACAGCTAATGAAGCCCTGAGAGACGCCGCCGCGCTCCACCGCCATCTTGTCTTTTGTCTCGACTCGCCGAGGATCGCCGGCTTCTCCAGAGACGTGTATATATGTGTATATGTGTATATAAATATATATATATATATATATATATATATATATATATATTCTTCCTGTCTGTTTCACTGTCCTTCTCAACCCCCTTGTGAGGTGTGTGGAGGGGGGTGGGGGGGCGACACCTGTGCAGCTTGAGGGTGAGGTGTACCTTCTTTGTTCTCTTAAATGGTAAATAAGAAGTGGACCCAGTCACCTGTTGGTTTGTGGACTTTCAGCATTTTTGTCCATCACCAAAAACTTTTTATTTTTTTAAACGAGGGGGTTGAGCTAAGGACCATCCCTGATGCTGAATACAACATTATTAGGTGACAAAAGAAATATAACGATTAATATTGTGACGTCTTTTGTCGGAAGACGAAAACACAGGCGACTCCCATAGCTGTCAATCACTGTGTAGCCCCGCCCCTTTGTGTGTGCTTTGTTTGAATGTCTGTATGTTTGTTTTTTTAATCTTTGAAAATAAATTATTATTAGAAGAAGAGTTTGAAGGTTTTGTTTTACAACCCAAATATATATATTTATTTATATATATTTGTATATACAGGACTGTCTCAGAAAATTAGAATATTGTGATAAAGTTCTATATTTTCTGTAATGCAATTAAAAAAACAAAAATGTCATGCATTCTGGATTCATTACAAATCAACTGAAATATTGCAAGCCTTTTATTCTTTTAATATTGCTGATTATGGCTTACAGCTTAAGAAAACTCAAATATCCTATCTTTAAATATTAGAATATTTCCTCAGACCAATTAAACAAAAAAGATTTATAACAGCAAAACAAAATCAAACATTTGAAAATGTCCATTAATGCACTCAGTAATGCCATGGTCAGTACACCAGTTACTGGTGGTTCTGGCACTGTGGGCAGGTGCCAGATCATGCTGGAAAATGAAATCCTCATCTCCATAGAGCTTTTCAGCAGACGGAAGCATGTAGTGCTCTAAAATCTCTTGGTACACAGCTGCATTGACTCTGGACTTGATGAAACACAGTGGACCAACACCAGCAGCTGACATGGCTCCCCAAACCATCACTGACTGGGAACTTCACACTGGATTTCAAGCAACTTGGATTTTGCTCCTCTCCAGCCTTTCTCCAGACTCTGGCGCCTTGACTTCCAAATGAAATACAACACTTGCTTTCGTCTGAAAAGAGGACTTTGGACCACTCTGCAACTGTCCGGTGTTTTTCAAGGCTCAGGAAACCCTTGCAGGTGTTTCGAGTTAATTAGACGATTCAAGTGATTAGTTGAATACCCTACTAGTATACTTTTTCATGATATTCTAATATTTAGAGATAGGATATTTGAGTTTTCTTAAGCTGTAAGCCATAATCAGCAATATTAAAAGAATAAAAGGCTTGCAATATTTCAGTTGATTTGTAATGAATCCAGAATGCATGACATTTTTGTTTTTTTAATTGCATTACAGAAAATAAAGAACTTTATCACAATATTCAAATTTTCTGAGGCAGTCCTGTATATATATATATATATATATATATATATATATATATATATATATATATATAAACCGACATTCAAGCTCATCTCCAGAGTGTTGGACGGGGTTGAGGTCAAAGGGTCCCTCACCAGCCGAACGGGGTTCTAGTCACTCTAACTGTGCTGCCCCCCCCCCCCCCCCCCCCCGCCCCCTTTCCCACAGTGCACCTGTGCAACGGGCCGTTCCACAGACACCTGCAGGACCTGTTTGTGCCCCTGGTGGTGCGCTACATCGACCTGATGGAGTCGTCTATTGCCCAGTCCATCCACCGCGGCTTCGAGCAGGAGACATGGCAGCCGGTCAAGTAAGGGGGGGGGGGGGGTTCAGGTACAAGGCAGACACAGTAAATACAGTCGAGAAAGAGGAGGTAAAACATTCTGCAGATTTAAAGTCCGTTATTAGAAACACAACCAGTAACAACAAAGAATCCACGAGCAGACGGAAAAGAAGCAGGAAGTCGACCCCGATGGACTTTCAAAATAAAACACCTCTCTGCAGACTGGCGGCCCCCGCACGTCTTTGATCTTTGTTCCTGTTGAGAGACAAAGTAGCAAATAACAATGAGTACAATTTTATTTCCTATTTTAAGATTATTATCCACGACGTCTGAACGGCGTTCGGCGACGCACGACGACGGTCGGCTGCCGGTTGTGCGTCTCCGTGGTTACCGTCTCCGTTTCCTCTCTCTCTCACCCACCCCCGCCCCGCCCCCCCAGGTCTCTGACTCACACCCTAGCGAGCGTCCCTCTTCCCAGAGTCCCCGGCCTCACGCTGCCCAGCTTCCCGGCCTGGATGGGACCGCTGTGTGAGACCACGTATGTACGGGGGGGGGGGAGAGAAAGAGAGAGAGAGGTCTTCACACAGTCTGAGATTGTTACCCCCAAGATGAAACTACTTGAGAGGCAGAGAATAACGTGTCTGTGTCCAGACCTCCGGGTTTCTGTCCGTCTGCATGTCTGAGTCCCTGAAGAGCAGAACCAGACCCCCCCCCCCCCCACCCGCGAATAAAGCCTTAGCGCATGTAGCATGTAGCATGTAGCGTGCAGCATGCAGCATGTAGCATGCAGCAGGTAGCGTGTAGCATGCAGCGTGTAGCGTGCAGCATGTAGCGTGCAGCCGGTGCCGTGTTCTCTGTGTGACGTCACGTCTTCTGTTGCAGCCTGCCGGGCTTCAACCCGCCGGACGTCGTGTGAGTGGAGCCGATCGGTTATTGATCCGTCCATGAGTTTACTGTGTTGAAAACTAATAATGAAAAGTATTTAAAGACCTCCTGAATACGAAAGAGATTTAAAAACATGTCGGAGGTTTTTCTGTGTTTTCCAACGTTGAAGTCGCTTTGAGACGTTTTGTGGACTGAATCCGGAGCGCTGGGCGTTTTGTTAAGATGTTTTTATTAATAATTTATTATTAAAGTTCATCAAAAGAACATTTTAATCCCCAGTCCTAATAAAGCTCTCTGTGTTGAAGCCGTAGCCATGTTTAAGGTCATCGTCATCCGAGGTCATTCATTTCCACCAATCAAATGCTCTGGGCAGCGAGTTCCAGCCAATCGGAGGCGGAGGGCGGGACAAAGAGTCCATCAGCGTCCGTGAGATGGACATCATGAGGAGCACAGCGGAGGAGAAGCGCCGCCGCATGCTTCAACGTGTCCGGCGGCCATGTTGGGGGCCACGGGCCGGCGGCGTTTCTTTAGAGGACCCCCCCCCCCCCCCTCCTCTCGGCTCCACTCGCTGCAGCGAGGGAGGATGGAGGGAAGAAAAGAAGAAGCTGGCACTTCATTAGCGAAGCACAGACGGGCGAGTGGGATCGGCCCGTTCCCCGGGGAGCGCCGCTCAGAGGAGAGCGCCACTAATTAGACATGAGGGGGGCAGGGGGGGATCAGAGTGTCTAATTGCACCACGGACTCGGCCCAAAGCGTTTATTCCTGAGCGCCACTTGTGAAGGTAACAGTCTTTTTAAGGCTGAGTGAGAAAAGTGAGCGAGCGCCGCCCCCCCCCCGCTGTCGCTCTAGCCGACCGCTGTACACTTGGGTGTCGGCGGTGAGGCGTTGCCGTGTGACCTGTTGGCACGGGAGACGGCCATCTGTCTCTGCAGCACCTGAAACCTGTTGGAGACCCCCGAGTGCACGCCGTGTGATGCCTTCACGGTCTCCTCCGGCTGTAGGAAACGCCAGTTAGGAAGCAACCGGTTTGGAAACGAGGTTTTCCGTCCCTCTCATCCAAAGAAACGTTGAATTAAACTATTAAAAAGATCAAAGTAAGCAGAATGTTCTTCACCGTTTGGATCTTCACAAGCAAACGGTGAAGCCTCCGGTGCCGGAGTGTTCTTGAACGCACCACACAATGTCTTTACTGACACTGACTTTGTTTTTAATACAAACAACTGTTTGATTGATGCATCAAGATGAAGCTCCAAGACATTAACACATCAACATCAGCGTAGAGACCTGCAGCTCACCAGCAACGTGTTTAGTTCCCTGGGAAGGAGGAAAGTAGAGAAGAGGAGAGGGAGAAGAGGAAGTAGAACTGAGATGAAGAAGTAGAGCTGAGAAGAAGAGGAAGTAGAGCTGAGAAAAAGAGGAAGATGAGCTGAGAAAAAAATTAAGAAGAGGAAGTAGAGCTGAGAAGAGGAGTAAGTAGAGGAAGTAGAGCTGAGAAGAGGAGTAAGTAGAGGAAGTAGAGCTGAGAAGTAGAGGAAGTAGAGCTGAGAAGAAGAGGAAGTAGAGCTGAGGAGAGGAGGAAGTAGAGCTGAGGAGAGGAGGAAGTAGAGCTGAGGAGAGGAAGTGGTCAGAAGTCACGTCGGCATTTCATTTAAATTCATTTCACTTCATCCCCGGAGAGAAGGAAGGAAATGAACCCTAAATACTGACGGATAAACAAAGTGTGAGCTGCTTTATGAACACTGGTGTGGTGGTGGCAACCCGATGTGGCGTTCACTGACACCCCCCCCCCCCCCCTCCCTCCCCTCAGCAACGGCTCGGCCACCTCGGAGGACTTGTTCTGGAAGCTGGACGCGCTGCAGATGTTCGTGCTGGACCTCCACTGGCCGGAGCGCGAGTTCGCCCAACACCTGGAGCAGCGGCTGAAGCTGATGGCCAGCGACATGATGGAGGCCTGCGTCAAGAGGTCACGACCTCCCCATCTCTCTGCTTGTAGCGCACGTCCACCAACGTGAAGCCCTTGTTATTTCATTGTATGTCTTGTGTTCTGTGAAGGTAAACCAGCCAGTAAATACACAGCCTCACAGCGCTTCACATCAAATAACTTCATTTAGTCCGTTAACCAAAACATTCACGCGTCTCAGTTTTTGGGTCATTTCTTTGCTGACATTTGAATATTTCTTTGCTCCACAGAACAAAGTCGGCCTTTGACTCTCGGATCCAGAAGGCGAGCCGGTCCACGGAGCTCCGCGTGGCACCGCCGCTGTGCGCCATGTTCAACGTGCTGATGGACGCCAGGAAGCAGAGCGCCAAGCTGTGTGTGCTGGACACGGGGCATGAGGTAGGCCCGGGTCACGTGACCTCTGCATGGCACACACCTGACCCACAGCTGGAGGAGACCTGGACACACATGTAAAGACATAGGCCGAGGGCCCCTGAAGGCCCCCGAGGGCCCCTGAGGGTTTTCCAGAGTTCTCTGGGGTTCTCCGACAGGTGAGAATCTTTTACAGCTCGCTGCTCGTTCAACACGACGACAGGAGAAACGTGGAGATTATTATTATTATTATTATTATTATTATTATTATTAATTATTATTATCATTATTATTATTATTATTATTATTGTTGTTGTTATTGTTATTACAGCTGCTCTGGGGAATGTAAATGTTTCTTTGCCCTCTCTTCCTTGTCTTGTGTCCTCACGTCCCTGTGTCCTTGTTTCCTTGTGTCTATGTCGTCATCTCCTCATGTCGTTGTCTCCTCATGTCCTTGTTTCCTAATGTCTGTGTGTGTCCTTGTGTCCTTCTGTCCCTGTGTCCCCATGTCCTTGTGTCCTTGATTCCTCATGTTCTCATGTCCCTGTATCCTTGTGTGTCCCTGTGGTTCCTCGTTTGTCCTTGTCTCCTTGTCTCCTCACGTCCTCGTCTCCTCGTCTCCAGATTGACAAACAGTGGGTAAGTCCCGCCTCTCTTTTAGTTTTCATCTTTCACTCATCACATGTTCTTCATCTTTATGATGATGTTGTTAGTTAATCAATAACAAATGTTTGTTGTTGTTGTTGTTGTGAGACGTTCATGTTGATACAATGATAAACATTGTGTTGTTGTTGCAGACTAAATATCACGTTTGTTATTGATTATCAGATAAACATCTATAAGTATTAACTTTATATCTTTAAATGTTTTTTTATGTTTTTATTAAACATTTAAATAAATAATGAAATATTTATTTAAACTTTATGAACCAGAAACAAACATCTGGTCCATAAAGTTACTAACTCTTAATTAAAGTTAAACTTAATACAATTTTATTATTATTAATCATTTAATAGTAACTTCACTAAAATGTTATTGACGAGCAATTTCCCATTTAAATGAATGGCAGTTATTGTAGCATGTTTCCTTGCTTCCTTGTTTCCTTGCTTCCTTGCTTCCTTGTTTCCTTGCTTCCTTCATGTCTCATTTCATCTCAATGTGTGAAACTCGTTCTCATAACTTCTCACTGAGGACGACTTTCACCCAGGAGACCAGCGTCCAGGTCCTCAGTGACATCACCACTCGGTGACATCACCACTCATTGACATCATCACTCAGTGACCTCATCACTGTGACATCATCACTCAGTGACCTCATCACTGTGACATCATCACTCAGTGACCTCATCACTGTGACATCATCACTCAGTGACCCCATCACTGTGACATCATCACTCAGTGGTTGAGCCTCAGAGACCAGGAAGAGAACTCTCTGAGGCTCTGGGGACACGAGAGGATGAGAGGAAGAGAAGAGGAAAGATTAGAAGAGGAAAGAGAGGAAAAGAAGAACAAATAGGAAATGAGGGAAAGGATAAAAGAGGAAAACAATCCAAGAGGACAGGAGGAAGAGGCGGAGCAGCAGCCGTGTTGATGGAGGTAAAGAGAGAGAGAAGCTCTCCAGATTTACCAAAGAAGAGAAACTGCCATTTAGGGGACTTGTTGGGGGAGTTAGGGGGCGGGGCTAGTCCGGGTGTTAGGGGGTGGGGCTAACCCGTGACCTCTGACCCCTCAGTGTGTCAGCGTCTCTTTGTTCGGGACTTTTCTAATTTGTGAGTCGTGTCGCGCTGAAAAGCCTTTTGTTCTGCCTCCTCTCCTCCCTCCTCTCCTCCCTCCTCCTCCCTCCTCCTCCTCCTCTCCTCCTCTTCTCTCCTCTCCTCCTTCCTCTCCTCCCTCCTCCTCCTCCCCTCCCTCCTCCTCCTCACACACAGTGGTGTATTAATTGAATATCTGGACGTCGCTGCAACGAATAAACATCCTCCAGATTCCTGGAGACGGGAACTCAGCCTGTAGTGTGTGTGTGTATGTGTGTGTGTCTGTGTGTGTATGTGTGTGTGTTATTTTGATCCTTTGTGTTGTTTTTTATGAATATAAAAATACATTGTTTTTGTTCCCCCCCCCCTCATGCCCCCCTCCTCCCCCCTTGCAGCAACAGTACCACTCCAAAATCGACGTCCTGATCGACGATGCGTTCAAAGACATGATCTCCTCCCTCGTAGCGAAGGTGAGATCCACCTCAGCAAACCCTCAACACACTGCACTCACGTATTTATATTTATTCATATTTATTTATATTTATATATATTTATTCATATTTATTTATATTTATATATATTTATTTATATTTATTTATAGTTATCTATATTTATTTCAACATTTTCTCTTTTTTTAAATAATCGAGCGGTTTGGGTAAATATATTTACATAAAGCCCCCCCCCCCCCCCCCCAGCTGTCGGCCGTGCTGGAGCTGGTCCTCTCGAAGCTTTCCAGGTACGATGAAGGGACCTTCTTCTCCTCCATCCTCTCCTTCACCGTGAGTTCATCCTCCTTTCTTTGTTACCTGAACGTCAGTTCCACCTCCTCACTCCTCTTTTTCCTTCTCCTCCTCACTCTTCCTCCTTCTCTTTACTTCTCACTCCTCTTTGCCCTCCACCTCTTCTTCCTCCTTCTCCTCACTCTTACTCCTCCCTCCCCCTCCTCTTCTTCATCCTCCTCACTCGTTCTCCTTCTCTTTACTCCTCACTCCTCTTTTTCCTCCTCCTCTTCTTCTTCCTCCTCCTCAATCTTCCTCTTTTTCTTCACTCCTCTTCCTCCTCCTCTTCCTCCTCCTCTTCCTTCTCAAGGCGAAGACAGCCTCCAGATATGTGGACCTCCCTGTGAGTCTCCTCTTGTTCTCTCTTTGTTGCCTCCTCTTCATCGTGGGTTTGTTTCCTCTTCGTCGAGCGTGTGTGGAAGATGAAGAGGTTTTATTATTGTATTGTTCTTTACGAGGTTATTGTTTTATTATTTGTTCTCCTCCCGTCTCCGGAGCCAGAGATCACACAACCAGCCTAATTAATTTGCTCCCTCGTCCTCGGAGATGCGTCTCAGCGAAGCGTCGCTTAGTGGGCGGCGAGCGGCTAATGAACGGCGGCGAGGAGGCAGAGATCAGGGGGGGGGAGAGGAGGAAGAGGAGGAGGAGGAGGAGGAGGTGATGAGGCGTTAACGTGTTGGCGGAGCGAAGCAGAAAGAGGGTTTGCTCTCCAGAATTAGACGAGACGACCTCTCACTCGCTTCCTAAAGTGATTAACCAAGAACAAGTCCTCTGTGATTTGGACTTCTTTTTTTTAACATTTTGTATTTCTCTGAAATGGATTCTGGCAGTTTTTAATTTTTGTTTTTTTAAAGCGTCCGCCGGGATTAAAGAATCTAAAAGGAGTTCTATAAAAACCTCTCAGGCTCCAGTCCAAAAGAAAAGCTCAGAAACACCAAAGAGGAACACTGAGAACCAAAAGTACTCCAGGAGTCTGGAGGAGCACTTCCTGTTGAACACTTTCTGTTGAGCACTTCCTGTTGAACACTTTCTGTTGAGCACTTCCTGTTGAACACTTTCCATTGAACCCTTCCTGTTGAGCACTTCCTGTTGAGCACTTTCCATTGAACACTTCCTGTTGAACCCTTCCTGTTGAACACTTCCTGTTGAACACTTCCTGTTTAGCACTTCCTGTTGAGCACTTTCCATTGAATCCTTCCTGTTGAGCACTTCCTGTTGAACACTTCCAGTTGAAGACTTCCTGTTGTAGGGAAATTCCTGCGTCCTCTTGTGTGCAGAAAAAAAGGGGGGAAAGTACGAGACCAGATTACAGTCCACTAGAATGGTTTGGTCTGGTGTGGTTTGGTGTGGTCTAGTCTTGTCTGGTGTGGTTTGGTGTGGTTTGGTTTAGTCTGGTCTGGTTTGGTGTGGTCTGGTTTGGTTTGGTCTGGTGTGGTCTAGTTTGGTCTGGTGTGGTTCGGTCTGGTTTGGTCTAGTTTGGTTTGGTCCGAAACTCTTCCCAGGGCTTTTATTGTGGCGGGGAGGAACCGAGCGTGGAGCGCTCTGCGCTCCTCACGACGTGATTGGCCGACGCCTTTTTTCAGGTGCGAGAGCTCCGACACATTTTTGTGCTCTTTTGAGCTGTGAAGGTAAAGAGAGCTCCTTAAGCCTCTGCCCCGCCCCCTCGCATCCCAGCATGCTCTCTGGTTTCCGTCCAGACTTCCTCCTAACCTAGAATTATGCTGGAAGCTCCGCCCCCTCTTTGTGTGGAGGGAACCTGACGCAGGTAAGCCGGGTCCAGGTGCTGCGGGGCGAGCCCCCCGCGTGGGAACTGTGTGTGTATGTGTGTGGTGTGTGTGTGTGTGTGGCTCCCTTCCTCTCCTCCTCTCCCTTCCTCTCCTCCTCCTCCTCCTCCTCCTCCTCCTAAAGTCTTAACCTCTGTGCTGCGTCTCCTCTGTCAGGAGGAGAGAAGGAGGTGAATGATTGAGATGAACACGGCAGTAACATGTTGTGACACACACACACACACACACACACTGACCCCTTTAACCTTGTGGTGCCTTCAGGTGTCCCTGATCTCCGTCTTTCACTTCCTCTGAGGTAATGTTTAATATCAAGAGGAGGCTCCTCCCACCTCCTGTTTCTATTATTATTATTTATTTATTCTGCAAGTCTTCAGCTGACTGGAGAACCTCCTCTCTGGAGAACGTTCTCCAGAGAGGACGTTCTCCAGGTGTTCACCAACATGGACCAGCTGAGCCCTCAGAAAAGCCGTTTGTTTGTTTGTTTGTTTGTTTTACTCTCGGGAGGATCAATAACATCCTCGTCAACCAGCACATGTACCGCCGTCTTTACTCGGTCCTGGTTCAGGTTCAGGTCCTGGTTCAGGTTCAGGTTCAGGTCCTGGTTCAGGTTCAGGTCCTGGTTCAGGTCCTGGTTCAGGTCTAGCAGCGGGATCTTTATTTTATTAAATATCTTCTTATTTCCTGACATTCGAAGATTCCAGATTCAAAATAAATATTTTGTTTTGTTAAAATATTAGTCAAAAGTTATATTGTTTAACGAAGTTTAACGACATTTTTGAATATGCAAATGAGGCGTTACTTTAGGAGAGAAGAAGAAACATTAAAGTTTTCCTTCCTCTGAAGACAGAAGATGAGTTCTGGAGGTCAAAGGGCACAAAAAGATCAATCTCACTTTGAAAGGGATGAATTCTGACAACGAAGAGGAAACTAAGTGTGGAGGAACAAGCCTTTCAAAATAAAATGACAATAATAATAAAACTAAAAGTGAAGTCAAGTTCCACCGCAGGTCAACGGAGACTCAATGAAACCTGAAGTCGAGTTTTTATGTTTTGTTCCCCACAGAATTTGATAATTTCTTGAACGTTCAGAAAAACACAGAGAAGTCCCACTGACCTTGAACTACCCGCAGCAGTTAGACTAGAATGTTCCTCGTTGCTTTGAGGCTTTTCATCGTTATTCAAAATTCACGTCATTGCAGATTGAAATATTTCCTTTGTGTTGGTTTGATTTGTTGCGCAACAGAAAAGGTTCGGGGGGTGGGGGATTTCTATATGCATGAATAAATATAAAAATACATGAATAAATGCTTAAATAAATGTATAAATAAATACAGGAATAAATAAATAAATGCTTAAATAAGTATAAATAAATACATGAATAAATGAATAACTGCTTGAATAAATAAATATATACAGAAATAATTATATATAAGTTATACCTAAACAGGACGTTGTATATTTATATGTCCACACGTAGTTCTTTATTTATTTATGTGTCCTTATTTATTCCTGTATTTATTTATACATTTAAGCATTTATTTAGTTATTTTTGTATTTACTTATACATGTATTTAAGTATTTATTAATTTATTCCTGTATTTATTCATTTTTAACTTTTATTTATTCCTGTATTTATTCATGCATTTATTTATTTATACTTACGACATTTTAAGTCCTTCATGGGGAGGGGGGGGTGCAAATAAGTTTGGAAAAGCACCCCAAAAGACAACATTGCTGCTTTAGGGTGTATGTTCTTGTTCACGCTGTGATTGGTTGATGGTCACGTGACGTGGGCTGTGTATGGCAGATGATGGACAGCTCCGCCCCCTCGGCTGAACCAATGAGGTTCACGGTTCACATTTGTGTTCTTAAAATGGAAAAACTCCAAACTCATGAGTATCGTTAAATTAAAGTCTCTTAGCTGCTAGCGGCTAGTTAGCTAGCATGCTAACTCCACCGCACCGTCATGCTACAGTCCTCTGTGCTTGTTGTTTTATTATTTGGGGGGTCCGTCTCATCTCACTGTCCAATGGAAGCTCCACGTGACGACCTCTGCACACGTGCACGTCCGTGAGTGTGATGTTAGCCAACGAGCAGCATGGAGGAAGTGAGCATGTGTAGCATGCTAACATTTGTGTGTGTGTGTCCAGCCTCCAGCTCTTCTTGTAGTATTCATGTGTGTGTGTGTGTGTGTGTGTGTGTGTGTGTGTGTGTGTGTGTGTGTGTGTGTGTGTGTCCGTCCTGCAGAAACCCGGGATGGATCTGGCCGACACCTACATCACCTTCATCCGTCAGAACCAGGACATCCTCCGAGACCGGGTCAACGATGAGCTGTACACTGAGAAGGTGTTTGAGGTGAGACACACACACACACACACACACACAGGAACCACAGAAGAAGAGTGTTTGACCTCCAGGGGACAGGAACTCCTCCCAGTTTAAATATATGTGCATCTCTGGTTCCTCGTGAATCTGACTTCTGGATCCCCCATCAATACCAGGAAAGAGAAACATCATGAACAACAACAACAACAACAATGCACTGATTGTGCAAACAATACGAACAGAAACGGTGAAACAAGTAGAACAAGCAGAGAACCAGATAACCTGGAGGTGCAGTGGTCCACATGGGTTCTCCTCTGCCCCCCCTCCCTCCCTCCCTCCCTCCCTCCCTCCCTCCCTCCCTCCCTCCCTCCTCCGGCTCCTTCTTTCATTTCCAGTTATCGTTCACTCAGACCCAAGCTGTTATCCATTTACAGCTCCCTCCTCTCAGGATTGTTTTTCTCATATATACAGTATATATATATATATATATATATATATATATATATATATATATATATATATATATATATCCAGTTGAGATGCATCTCCACTCCCACTGCTTCCTGTTTGTTTTTTAAAGATTAGCAAACAGCTCTGGGATCAGTAGGATATATATATATATATATATATATATATATATATATATATATATATATATATATATATATTCATTCACGTAAAATCCATATACAATTAAATTAAAAACGTAAGCTCATTGTGTATATATTTATTATATTAATATATATTCATATTTATAAATATTTATATATATTTATTTATTTATATATATAGGTTTCTATATATTTATTTCTATACATTTATTTATGTATGTTTATATATATTTATATATGTTTATTTATGTATCTCTATATATTGATATACATGTATCAATGTGGCGGCCTGAGCGGAGCTCGCAATCCTTCACAGCCGCTGTGATCACCGACTGCTTCTGTTGACCCGTTTATCACTTAGAGGAGCGGCGAGGGCCGGGCGCACCTCCACCTACTGCCCCCCCCCCCACACACACACACACACACACACACACACACACATTGATCAGAGTGTATCTGAGAGTTGCCCAACACGCCTCGAGTCCACGCCGCGGACATGGCCGCTCAGGCCCTCGCTCACATTAGCAGCACGCCGCCGGGCGATGGATTCCTGCCACCCGCCGTGTGTGTGTGTGTGTGTGTGTGTGTGTGTGTGTGTGTGTGTGTGTGTAATGAAGCTCAGAAGATCCCAGTCATGCACCGAGGAGGAGGAGGAGGGGGGGAGGAGCGTCTGTGTAACAAAGAAAAGTAAAGCTTGTGTTCGCACGGCGGCGGCGGGCCTCCCGCCAGGTGCATTGTGGGTACGCCTGTTGACTTGTTTACCCGCCGTCTGGCCGAGTAGAAGTCAGACTCGTGTCAACGCGGATATGAAGGAGGAGGAGGAGGGTGCATGCTCACGTGCGCCCGTTCCTCTATTTGTGTACAAGTGCTCACCGGGGACCAGCTTTGTGTGGATGAGGAGAGTAATACACACACACACACACACAGCTCCATCCCCTTCACATCACCGTTGCCGACGGAGACAAACCTGAAGAATAAGTCGTTTAATCTTCTGGTTTCTCTTTAAAGCGGCTCACATGTTGGGGCGCTCCATAATCCCACGGTCCCTGAACGAGACGCGCAGTGGGTAAACAAGAGGAGGCGACAACAACAAATATCAAAGTCAAGACAACAGGAAGCAAATCGTCACGAAGACGAAGAGTAACAACATGTGGTCACATCAGGGAAGAAGAGGAGCGGCAGGAGGAGATGTAGAGGAGAGGGAGGAGGAGAGTCCTTCTTCATCAGCGTCTCAAACTGACCTCTCGTCAGATGTTTTCAAGCTAAACGTTCTTCTTCTCTTTTGGAGTAAAGATATAAATATTCTCCTCCTCCTCCTCTTCCTCCTCTTCGTCGTGTCGGATGTTTAAACGACATCATTACCGTGACACCTTCACTGAGCCGCGCTCATCACGGGGAAATTGTTTCTGACGGGACTAATGCAGACCCACAATGCCGTGCAGCCACCCTCCTCCTCCTCCTCCCCCTCATATTCTCTCCATCTGTTTTCACTCTGCTCCTCTAATCAGCTCCATTAAGGAGGCGCGGCTCCGCCGCCACGTTAACGCGGCCGCGAGGAGACCGGCAGGCGGCTGATTAGCTACGACGAGGAGGACACGCCTCCCGGGTACGAGAATAAACGTTTGATTGAGGAGGAGGAGGGGGAAGGAGGAGGAGGAGGAGGAGGAGGAGGAGGAGGAGGAGGAGGAGAGGTAGGAGGACAGGAAGAGGAGGAGGAGGAAATGAGAATAAATTGTCTCAAGAGCAGCAAATTAAATCTCATCCAGTAATTTCCTCGTCCTCAAACATCTGTTAACTCAAGATCGTCAAAGAGAAGAGAAAGAGAAGAAGAGGAGGAGCAGAGGAAGATAAGGAGGAGAGGAGGAAGAAGAGCAGGAAGGGGGGGAGAGGACGACATGATACAATATAATACAATATAAGATATATATGTACATATATATATATGTATATATACATATAAATACATATATACATATAAATACATATATATGTATATATACATATAAATACATATATATGTACATTTATATATATGTATATATACATATAAATACATACAGGCACGTGCACACACATTTTGGGGGACAGGTGCTCAAACCCCAAAAAAAGATTCTAACAGAGTTAAAGCATAAGCAGCAATATGACCTGCGTTTCCTCTGGGCAGCATCAGACAGCTATCTTACACTTCCTTTATGAATGAGGATGAATTATTATATAGCAACAACAGTACAAGCTTTCTGATTGGCTAATGGGTCGTCGCGCTAGCCACGTATCGTCCTCCTCGCTTGTCTGATTCGGATCCGTATTGTCCTCTTACGACATTTTCAAAATGAGCGATATTGATAGACATCAACAGCCAAGACCAGTGGTCCTCAACTAAGGCCTGCACATGTGGCCCTCTGAACCAGGGGCGGTTTTTCCTACAGGCGGTATAGGCGGCCGCCTAGGGCGAAAAAAAATGCGCTCCCCTCTGAAAAGAAATACATAATTTTTCAAATTTTTGTTTTGCTACTGCTGGGGCTTGAACCTGGGACCTTGTGTCCAGCGTACACACGCTTCTACCCACTAAGCCACAGCACCCAATGAGTTTTAATTTTTTCACACTGCATCAAATTCTCTTCTTTACAAAAAGTACAAAACCGGGGGCTCGTGTGCGTCACGGAGCATGTCGGCGCAAAAGTCTCACAAGAACTAAAATAAATGCCCCGTCAGATATCAAAACACATTTGGGGAGACTTGATGACTGAGAGAGTAACTTTTATTCTTAAACACTGATGAATGAAAAAAAAAGTGCCTCCTAAAAAAAGGGCACTTTACTCATCCAGGGCAAAAGGGGAGGAGATCTGTGCACGTGCCTGAATACATATATATATATATATATATATATATATATATATATATATATATATATATATATATATATATATATATACACATATAAATACATATATATGTATATATACATATATATATTTATATATGTACATATACAGTGTGGGGAAAAAGTATTTAGTCAGCCACCAATTGTGCAAGTTCTCCCACCACAGACCTGTAACTTCTTCTTTGAGAGGCTCTTCTATCCTCCACTCCTTACCTGTATTAATGGCACCTGTTTGAACTCATATCAGTATAAAAGACGCCTCTCCACAACCTCAGACAGTCACACTCCAAACTCCACTATGGCCAAGACCAACGAGCTGTCAGAGGACTCCAGAAACAACATGGTAGACCTGCACCAGGCTGGGAAGACTGGATCTGCACTAGGTAAGCAGCTCGGTGTGAAGAAATCAACTGTTAGAAAATAGAAGACATACAAGACCCCTGATAGTCTCCGTTGATCTGGTACTCCCAGAAGCACACGGGGACCTAGTGGATGACCTGCAGAGAGCTGGGACCACCGTAACCACGGCTACCATCAGTTACACACTACGCCGCCAGGGACTCAAACCCTGCAGGGCCAGAGGACATGTCCCCCTGCTGGAGCCAGGACATGTCCAGGCCCTCCTTCCATCAGAAGGGCACAGAAGATGAACCGTGGCTGGGTCAGCAGTACAGTGACCCCACACACACCGCCGGGCAGCGGAGGAGGGGCTTCAGAAGAAGATCTCAAGGTCCTGGAGTGGCCTAGCCAGCCTCCAGATCTCAACTCAGAGACAATCTGTGGAGCGAGTTGAACGTCCGTGTTGCCCAGTGACATCACTGCTCTAGAGGAGACGTCACTGCTCTAGAGGAGACGTCACTGCTCTAGAGACGTCACTGCTCTAGAGGTGACATCACTGTTCTAGAGCAGCTCTGCATGGAGGAATGGGCCAACATACCTGCAGCAGTGTGTGGAACGCTTGTGAAGACTTACAGAAAACATTTGACCTCTGTCATCGCCAACAAAGGGTATAAAACAAAGGATTGAGATGAACTTTTGTTATTGACCAAATACTTATTATACCGAGGAATTTACCAATAAATTCTTTAAAAATGTGTATGTATGTATGTATGTGTATATATATATATATATATGTATATATATATATATATATATATATATATATATATATATATATATATATATATATGTATATATATATATATATATACATATCTTTCTCTCGGAGGGTGGAGCCATGACCTCAGGCTTTGCCTTGAAACATTTGAATCCACTTTTAACTCGTAGTTGTTAACTTGTAGTTCCTCCAGGTTGTAGTTCCTCCAGGTTGTAGTTCTCGTGAATACCACATGTTTATATTCATGTTCCGGGGCTAGAAAGGCTCCGGAAGCTTTTCAGGGGCTGAGTGAAGCGTCTGTGAGCGCCGACACACCTCTACGGTCACAAGTCTCATCCTCACACTGAGGCTCCTGCCTCCTTCTACCAACTCCTTCTCCTAACTCCTTCTCCTAACTCCTTCTCCTAATTTCACTAATTGTTTTTGTTTTCGCCGACATGTTAAAAAGATCAAAGATGGAAGTTTACTGAGGAAAACCATCAAGAGAGGAGCGGTTTTATAAAGACCTCTATACAACCAGAGGACTCGCCCCCTGATGGTCAGAAGAGAGTACACAGACTTTAACACATGAAACAGAGACTTCTATACAACCAGAGGAGTCGCCCCCTGGTGGTCAGAAGAGAGAACACAGCTTTAACACATGAAACATAGACCTCTATACAGCCGTTGACTGTCCCCTGGTGGCCGTGCTCTGTCGTTGCAGCTGTGGTACGGCGGCTGCATGGCGGCGCTGTGCGTGTGGCTGGCGGAGCGCGCGGACCTGCAGCTCCACGCCTTCCAGCTGAGAACACTCATCAGGATCGTCAAGGTGAGCCCAGAGTTCATCGGTTCCTGAGTTTGGGTTTGAGTGGAGCGTCCTTTGAGGAGCGTCCTGTGAGGAGCATCGTGTCGGGCTGCTGGGGAACAGCCGACATGAAGGAGCAGAAGAAGAAACGAGGAGCCTTGAAGCGCGGCTCCTCCTTCTCCTTCTTCTCCTTCTCCTCCTTCTCCTTTCTAATGCGTCCTGTTACATTCCTGAGATGCTCCCTCTCCCTCCTTCTCCTCCTTTTAACTTTTCCTTTCTCTTTCTCCTCTCCTCCTCCTCCTCCACAGAAGACGTACCGTGACTTCCGCCTGCAGGGCGTTGCTGACGTGTCTCTGAACAGCCGGAGCTACGAGGTGGTTCACCGCCGCCTGTCGGTGGAGGAGGCGACGGCGGCGGTGAAGTCTGGAGACGTCCTGCAGGGCGTCAGCATGAGAGACAGCGAGGAGGAGGAGGAGGAGGGGGGGGGGGAGGACTAAGGCCACACCTCCTCCATCGGGACCTTCCTCACTCACCGACGGTCTCGATTGGTTAAGGACCAACGCTCGGGCCACGCCCCCCCAACCTCTCACCTGCGGGACAGGAAGTCCCGCCCTCTGCCAGTCGTACCGTGATGTCTCAGCATTGAGGCTCTGTCCCCTCTCTGTTCACCGTCAAGTCTTTGAATGTTACTTCCTGCGGTTTCATTTTCACAACCGACCTATTTGGGAAAACGTAAACGTCAAAAAGTGTTTCTCGCATCCTGAAATGTTTGCTACGACCTCCGTTTACATTTCGCCCGACAGGCGCCCCCTTGTGGTAGTACGATGTCCCTCCAACCTTTTGAGAAGCTCGGAGTCTCTAACGCTCATATTGAATGCCGAGGGTTTAGCTGTCCATCGTTCGCTTGCCGTTGTCCCGAGGGGGGCGGAACCTTGAGTTTATTTTTCAGTGACCGCGCTCATCGGGTTTTAATATTTATCGTCCAGATGGAACGGCGGACGAAGGTGTCTCGTAGGAGAATTCAACGGTTTTCATTGGGTCATTCGTCGGCTGCAACGGTGACGACCGCGTATCTAACGAGTTAATTTAGAAGCTAACAAGTTAGCTTTGGAGCTAACAAGTTAGCTTTGGAGCTAACGTCGGTTACGTAGCGGCTAGTCGCGTAGTTCTAGAACGCCTGGAGAAATACAATTTAAACTTACGACCAGCGATGGCGGCCATTCGATCGGCCGGGGACATTGGAGATGGTGGTCCGGTGGCTTCAGCCGACCGCCCGGGTCGAGCTTTCAGAACCTACGGTTCTCTGTCTCCGTTCGTCGTGAAACAGTGTCGTCGAGAATAAAGAAAGGAAAAATAATTTTCTTTCTTTCTTTTTTTTGTTGCTGTAATGTTTTCGTGTCGGCCGCCGATCAACTCCGTTTGCTAAAGGACCAAAACAACGACGTGAAGATGTTCGTGTTGCTTCATTCACATGTCTGAGTGTCACAATAAAACAAATTTAAAGAACCCGTTTGTGTGGGGGTTTATTTTAATGTTCTGTCCACCTTAAATCTTGTAGTTTGACCATTCTTCTTCTCCATTACACCTTAACTCTTGTAATTTTACCATTTGCTTTTCCATTCCACCTTAAATCTTGTAGTTTTACAGTTCTTCTCCATTTCATCTTAACTCTTATCATTTTACCGTTTTCTTCTCCATTCCGCCTTAACTCTTGTAATTTTACTGTTCTTTACAGTTCTCCATTCCGCCTTGAATCTTGTCATTTTTAAGGGGGCTTCTATCTGCTGCCTTTCGTCCATCACTTTCTTCTCTCTCTTTAAAATGAGCATTGTGGACATGTTTATTTATTATTATTGATAACAATATGTTAATTCTTTTTTCCATTTATGTTATAATAATAATAACAATACTTAAAGGTTTCAACGGTTCTCAGCGTTAAAACTGACTTCATGCAAAGAGAAATTAATAAACAAAAATAATGTTATACAAATAAAAGAGCTGAGGCTTCAGCTCTTTTATTGTTTATTTAATCTGTTTTCCTCCACAGGTCAATGAAATTATAGAAATATGAATATGAGCCACTGCAAATATGTGAACTCACATAAATGTATAGACTAATGACAATCAGCAGGAAGAATTCAAAGGTAACGATGAATAAATCACAAACATAAATAGATGTTTTTTATAATTATTACAGGCGGCAGACAAAATAGAACTTCAGGTTAACATATTTACTTTATTACTCATATTAATACTACTATAATAATAATAATAATATTAAGGATGGTACTTTGCACATTCTGTGATTTGCATTAAACTAATTCAACATGTATTTGTGTATATTTGCGTCCTTTCAAAAACATGTTCATTAAAAACGTCACATTAAATGAAGACGTTATTATTATTATCATTCATCTTATTGTTGTAACAATGACGTTTCCCTTCAGCCTTCCGACAGATATGAACATAGAATATATAAATAATGTATAGTTCTAAACAACTACAAGGACATTTCTTTAGGTTTCTTATAAATATATATGATATGTCAACAATTATAAGTTAATATGTGTGCCTCTAGATATCTGAAGCATGCTTTATTATATTTATTCCCTCATTGTCTACAAATAAAAGGCGATGCTTTACTTTATTGAGTTAATGCAGTTAAAGTGTAAAATTATGTATTATTATCATATTATTATGGTATTGTATAAAACGGGACTCTAAGAATACGATACAATAGAAGCCGCTGCGACGCTGATGACGTGACGCTAATGATTATTACGTCATAACTACCCGTTTCAAGCGAGCCTGCAGTCAGTGTGACGTGATGTGTGATTAGTAAATGTTTTGGAGAGGCGTCACGTGTCTCTACTGTTTTTTTTACAAATAATATGATAACGTATAATTCATTTAATTTGCTTTTATTAATTAATATTTTATTAATTACATATTATTGTATTAAAGATCTAATAAACCATGATTATTGAAGAAATGATTGGTCAAATATAAGTGTTTCGATTTTTATTTGAAATAATATATACATACATATACGCACATATTCGTTGTTTATTTTATATTTTATATTTCAGGTGTTAAAGAAGCGTCTCGCGCGCCTAGAAGACCAAAGAGAGCCGGAGGAGAGAAGAGCGCGCGCGGTCCTCTCCGGGTGGAGCACCAGAGACCACCGGGAAGAGGTCTGGCCTCTAAAATAATAAATATGTAAATAATAAATATATATATAAATAATACATTTCAATCATACATATAAATATAAATAATAAATATAAATGTATAAATAATAATAATATTGTGCGTAGAAGAAAGAGACACAGGAGTCAGAGTGTGATCCGGACCCGGGAGACCCCCCAGGCCGAGATCGATGTCTTCAAATCCATCTCAAGTTCACCCGCGTGAGAGCTGCGCGTGCCTGTGAGCCGCGTGCGTAAAGGAGAAGAGAAGCTAAGTGCGTCGGAGTCCGATCTGAAGCTGCCGACCCGGAGCCGCTCGCGCGCCGGGCGCATTGGATGAAGAAAAAAAATGATGTCACGCGAAGCCACAAGGGGACCTGGATTTACCAAATACCTTCCAGTTGAGCAGAAGTCCTGCCAAGACAGGGACGACCTCCTCCTCCTCTTCCTCCTCCTCCTCTTCTCCTCCAGCGGAGAACAGAGAGCAGAGAATCGACGGAGGAGAATTGAGTAAATTATCGCGCTCTACTTTCTTTGCGCTCTTCCGTCCCGGTAACGATCCGCGAGGTCTCGGCTCTCTGCACGCGGCCATCCCGCGTCAATAAGGCCGGGCGGACCGGTGTGTGTGTCTGTGGGGGGCGGGGGGAGGGGGGGGGGGTTCCCCGGTAGATGATGCCCTTTCCTGCGGGCCAGTGAGGAGCAGCGCCGACCCTTCTCCTCCTTCTCCTCCTTCTTCTTCTCCTCCTTCTTGTTGATGCGGAGGTGATGGACGGTCCCCTCCGCCGCCCAGCGGGGCTCCTCGGCTCCCCCCCGGCTTCTGGGAGCCAGCCCGCGGGCTCCGACGCGCTCACCTCCGGAAAGCCGCTCGCTTTCTCCATCGACCGGATTATGGCGCGGACGCCCGAGCCGCGGTCGATACCGGGCCCGGTCCCGGTCCCCAGCTGGTTCCAGTCCGCTCCCGCGGGGAAACCCGACGCGTGCCCGTCCTCGCTACACTGCATGATCCCGCTTGTGCCGCTCGGCTACGAGCCGGGCCACCGGCTCAGCCTCGCGGCGCTGGACCCGGGACACTTCGATGCGGCGACCCTCGCGGCTCCCGCGGACTTTTTGGGTTTCGGCTTGAGCCACAAGAGCGCGCACGAGGACTCCGCGTCGTGCCCGGCCGCCGCGGGTCAGTACAAGCTGTTCCGGCCGCGCGTGGTGAACCAGTCCCCCTCCTTCCCCACCGTGGGCACCGTGTGCTACCTGAACTGCGGCGGCGGGGACGTGGGCGCGTGCGCGCCGGGCCCCGCCGGCCTGGTGAACCTGCACCCCATGGCCTCGTACCTGCTCAGCGCGCGCCACAAAGCCTTCATGGCGGAGAAGAGCAAGCCGGTCCCGGGGCCGGCCGGGGACCGGTACCCGGGCTCCGGCGCGCAGGCCTTCAAGGAGCTGGCCCAGAGCCAGATCCAGATCCAGAACTACATGAAGGAGCGGGACCAGATCCTCACGGACAAGATTTTCAAGGGGTCCGCGGCGGCGGCCGTGCGGCTGAGCGGTGCGTGCCCGGGCAGCAAGCCCAAAGTGTTCACCTGCGAGGTCTGCGGCAAGGTGAGTCCACCTGAACCCGGGACCGGATCCGCAGCGGACCGGAGTCCGTTCACTGTACAGTCCATCAGGAGACTAATTATTTTAATGATGTATCTAGTTTTTCTTCCGGATTGATTCAGAAACTTTTTCTCCGGGAATAATTTATTTTTTCTTCACTTTAAAAAAAAGTTGATATATAAATAGTCTTTGGGTCATTAATCATAAAATCAAACAAAGTGATTTTAATTCAACGTAATCCTTCAAACACATTAAAAATATCAAGTTAGTTGGTTTGGATCAACTACATCTTTATTTCAGAATATATTTAAATAACTTCATCTCGAACTATTTTATTTTCACCACTTTTTCATTAAAATGTTTAAAAATATATTTTATTAAAATGAGAAAAACAACTTCCGGTCGTAGATGTTGATCCCTGATCGCATCTTTCACTAAAGAAACCCGAATGAAATGTGGTTAATTCCTAAATAAAGTTTATTTGTGTGAATGAAAGTTTCCGTCACGCCCAGCGCGGGTGCACGTGGACGTCATTGTGTCATTAATTACTTATTAATAGCCATTGTGTTATTAATGAGTTATCTAAAGTCCATTTAATGAGCCACAGATTAACTTTAATTACACTTAAACTGATCATTATAATTAATTTTGGCTTCAATGGACAAATAATCATTAAATAACCCTTAAACTGAAAGTTAAGGGATTTTACATGTATTTCATTTATTGGTATTTTTGTGTAAATGTGTAAGAAAAACTGCGATGAGTCAAAATATATTTTCGAAATTAGAAAATCCCTTCTGACCATTAAATTGAATGAAATGTTATTTTAAACAACATATGGTGAGAAGTGGCTTTTATATTCCTGATTATTGAAATGTATTATTAGTAGTAACATTATTACTGTTGTTGTTATTTATTATTGTTGTTATTTAAATAATAACTATTATTATTATATATCGTGCAGGTGTTTAACGCGCACTACAACCTGACGCGCCACATGCCCGTGCACACGGGCGCGCGGCCGTTCGTGTGCAAAGTGTGCGGCAAAGGGTTCCGGCAGGCGAGCACGCTGTGCCGCCATAAGATCATCCACACGCAGGTCGGTCACGCGCTTATTATGGGATGCATTCGTGCAGGAGAACATACACAAGTTCACGTTATTTAAAGCAAATACAACATGTTTTATGTAATTGTTTAATTTTATTTGCAAATCATTTATTATATGCTTATTATTTGTATTTATCTTCTTTTGGTCACATACTGTTATACTTAATACAAAATACAATTAAATAATAATACAACTAATTTGTATCAAATTGATAAGAAGAAACAAGTATATTAATAAAAAAAACGTGTAATCTGTTAAACGTTGAATACACATTTTAATATATAATATATAATATCGTTTAATAATTCCTTCATTAAAATACCTGTAACTGCTCTAGATTTAATAGTGACGTCACTTATTTACATTTTAAAGACACTTTTCTTAAAACTTAAAGATACCTTATTATAATAGTTAATACATGAATACAAATAAATACAATCAATATTATTTAATTCATGACATGTCCCTGTGTTGAAATCACACTGTACTTGGAACCCAAAAATCATAATAAATATAAAATATAAAATGCATATATTCATATAAGTAAAATCCGGTTCCAGCCGGTTCGTTGCGCTCGAGCTCCTCCTGTGGCGCTGCGAGACTCTCCCAGAATGCATCAGTTCCCTTTTAAATAATCACGAAGAACCAATATTCCTGAGGTCTTTGAACGAGTCCACTGTAAAGAAAAAGTAAAAACACATTCAAATATATATTGTACGTTATTGTATGTCTTGTTTTGATGTTTTAATGTCCTCTCCTCAGGAAAAGCCTCACAAGTGTAACCAGTGCGGGAAAGCCTTCAACCGCAGCTCCACGCTCAACACGCACACGCGCATCCACGCGGGATATAAGCCGTTCGTGTGCGAGTTCTGCGGGAAAGGATTCCATCAGAAAGGTGAGCAGAGGACTCTAATGTTTACGTCTTTATTATTGTATATGTTTGCGATCTGCGAGATTTAAATATATTATTACAAAATTACTTTCCTCACTATTATAATGATTTAATACAAAATAGTGTTTATTTATTTTATAATAATAACAAAAGTAGAAAAAGCAGCGAAATAGCAGAATATTATATTTTTTTAATTTTTAAAATATATATAATTTAAATATAATTATATATATATATATATATTTATATATAAAAATATTGATATGCTTTATAACACACACACACACATATATATATATATATATATATATATATATATATATATATATATATATATATATATATATATATATATATATACACATAAATTATAAACATTTTAAAAATATATGTTATTCTACGATTTGGCTACTATTACAATTATTGTTAATATTAGTATAACATAAATGTATATATACTAATTATATATTTTTAAATAATAATATTATAATATATTTTTAAATAATATTGTATTCTGCTATTTTGCTGTTATTACTATTAGTGTTATTATTAGTATAACATATATATTTGTTTCTGCTTTTAGTATTCATGTAAATATAAAGAAATAATAATACATATATTAACTCGTACTAAGATAATTAACGGTTTAAGTTTCCATTGTTCATCTTAATATAAACATTTCTATAAGTGGCTCCGAGGTGATCATTTATTCTGAGGAATGCGGCTCAACGCGGCTGAGCGCCAGTCTCAGCATCTGTCAGCTGTCGATCAAAGTCACAGCCAATCACGTGACTGAGATCCAAGAACAGAAAAAGACCAAATCACACCTTGGAAAATACACAAAAAAAACATGAAAACAAAGTCATCAACACAGCCGGTGGGATTCAACACATATACTATACATAAATACAGAGTATTATTAGTAAATATAGTGTATTATAAATAAATATTGTGTATTATAGATACATATAGAGTATTATACATACATATTGTGTATTATAAATAATTATAGTGTATTATACATAAATATAGAGTATTATACATAATTATAGTGTATTATAAATAAATATAGTGTATTATACATAAATATACGTAGTGTATTATAAATAAATATAGTGTATTTTGAAATAAATATAGAGTATTATACATAAATATAATGTATTATAAATAAATATAGTGTATTATACATAAATATAATGTATTGTAAATAAATATAGTGTATTTTTATATAAATATAGTTCATCTCGGAAACAATAAACAGCTGATATTTGATATTAAGAACATTTATTTACACAAATCAACCAAGTAAATATATTTTTGCGGTGACATTGATCTTCTGATGGTTTTCATAATTATTATTAACACAAAATGTCTTTTAATGTATTTTAATCTGAATCCAACTTTGTGTTCGATTATCGAAAAATAATTTACATCATACACATTTTCATCTTCGCCCGGTCACATCAGCATTGAGCCTTTCCCATGTCCGTGTGTACTCGCTTCCTTCCCTTGCCTCCTTCCCTCGCTTCCTTCCATCGCTTCCTTTCCTCACCTCCTTCCCTCCCCTCCTCCCCTCTTTCCGAGTCAAGAGCCGCAGGAGCAAGTAGTACACTTTTATGAATATAAATAAATTATATTAAATATCAATTATGTTTAAAATATTGATGTATAAATGATATTGAAATATAAATATTAAATTATATTGAAATATAGACATAATACATATTTTTATATATATTAATAAAATATTAAATATTAATTATATTTAATATATTTATTGATCAATTATATTGATATATAATACATACATAACATTCTATTTAAATATCAATTATATTTAATATATTGATATTTCAATTATATTGATATAAATAAATATTTGTTTGTATAATACATCCATCTATTTTTATTCTTTTATTTTATTTCTTCTCGTCGGGAGAATGTTGGGAGACATTTAATTTATTTAGGGTTTAGAAAAGAAAAATCATCATTCTTCATTATTTAAAACAAAAATAATTTGTAGCTGAGTTTTTCCATATTTTATTTAGTTAAATAACGATAATATAAATATAATAGTTCATTCCACCGGATCTCGTCCCGGAGGAAATAGAAAAATGTCGTGAAAATAAAATAATATTTAACAAAACGAACCCTGTAGTTCAGGGTTTAACCTGCGGGCGGCACAGTGTCTCCGGTTGTAGTTCTTAACTCTGACTCTTCACAGGGAACTACAAGAACCACAAGCTGACGCACAGCGGCGAGAAGCAGTTCAAGTGCTCCGTGTGCAACAAGGCGTTCCACCAGGTGTACAACCTCACCTTCCACATGCACACGCACAACGACAAGAAGCCCTTCACCTGCCCCACCTGTGGGAAGGGCTTCTGCCGGAACTTTGACCTGAAGAAGCACATCCGGAAGCTGCACGACCTGGTGGGGGCCCTGCAGCCGGCGGCCACGCAGGCCTGAGACTCTGGGGACCCCGCACGGGCCGCCAACCTTATGTTTATTTATAAATGTGCCCTCAGATGAAAACACTGGGGGGAGGGGGGCTTTCTGCTCCCCAGAATTATTCCTCTGGACCCTCTGACGACTACAAAAAAATTGTCCTTTTTGTTTTTAAATTCCAAAACCCCCCACAAAAACGGGAACTACATTTCCCATGATGCACCTGGATATTTTCCCACGATGCACCTGGCCGTCAAACTCCACGTCCGGATTTTGCAGGTTTTCTTTAAAGCCCCAAACTAGAACAACCCCCCCTGATATAACCTGACCCCTGACCCCATGATGACGTCACCGTGATATCATCGACCGGCGAAGGAGGAGTGAGCGGGGCCCCGGTTTGACGGACAGGCGGCGACAGCCAATCGCGTCCCGGTGAAACTTTTATTCGTAAATCCTCAGTATTCATGACGTGAAACACGTTAAATCCAAACAGTATTGTGTCACGTCAAGTGTGTTCTGGTCTGAAACCCGAGCCCCCCCCCCCCAACCCCACCCTTGATCGGAACCCTACAGGACTCGTCCCGCCCCCTCCGCCCTGATATAACCTGACCCCGCGATGCTTCTGGCTCCAGCTGAGGTCACATGACACCGTGACTATACTCGTCTTCTTGAGGTCTCCGATTTTTTTGAAGCGGGATTCAAACCAACGGTCGTGGAAACGTTCAGCGAAAAAGACCCAAAGAACCACAGCATGGCGTTCATCAGCGCCGTGTGGATCCCTCCGCCGCGGGAAATATTCTCCGTGTTGATCGGGCTTAGGAAATTACAGAAGAAGAAGAAGAAGAAGAAGAAGAAGAAGAAGAAGAAGAAGAAGAAGAAGAAGAAGAAGAAGAAGAAGAAGAAGAAGAAGAAGAAGTTTAAAAGTTTTTTCCCCTCCCTAAACAAACAAAGTCTGAGTCAAGACATGTTGACCTTTGACCTCCGGGTAACCGCCGTGTGTCTGGTCATCCGCCGCTGAGGGGACGTTGTGATTATTATTATTATTATTATTATTATTATTATTATTATGACGACGGTCAAAATTATTAAAAGAAGAACTCAGTCAGCCGAGCTTCAACAAATCAAAAGTTTATCACTTATTATAGAAAAGGCCTCAAATGAAACTCCTCCTCCTCCTCCTCTTCCTCTTCCTCGCTCCTCCTCCTCCACGCACCTCCTGCTCCTCCTCCTTCCCGTCTCTGGTCCGTCTTTCGTCTTCTTTTGATTTCACTCTCAGGATTATTGAAAAAAAAGAAGAAAAAAACTAAAGTTGTTTAATGATATTTATTTTAAATTGTGCTACTTGTTATTAAAAAAGAAAAAAGTTTCTTGCCACGATGAAGGTTTGTTTTTATTATTTGTATCTTCTGCTGCTTAACGAGGACATCATAATTAATGAATACAAATGTGATCGATATTTATTCATTTATATATTAAACTATAATATTAAATATTTTACTGAATATCAAACAAACAAAAAGGAGAAATAAAATGTCTTTAAAACATTACATTTATATTAGTTATATTTCATAAACAATTATATATATGCGGCATTTTATTCCTTTAGTGACAACTTATTGCAAAGTACATAAAGTACCAGCTGGTTTAAAGTACAGCGACAGATCAGTGATACAAATAGAAATACAGGTTAACATAACGTTTATTTTAGTTGTTAAAGTCCAAAGTGAACTTTGCAAAAAGTAAAAATATGTACACTTTATTTGAAGATTTAATAATCAGCTTTTTATATCACAGTTACATCATTTTAAGTTGATTTTATTCTTAACATTTAATCTCTTTTTCTCTTTTCTTGACAGAAGCTGACTTCAATACTCAGATGTTTAATATAAATACTAAATAAGTACAATATGTTCTGAAATATTCTCGTTCCATATGAACTACGAGGAAAGTATGTGGAAAGTACGTAAACTAACAAATAACTCAACTAGTGCAAATATGTGCCTCTATAGTAGAACAAAATATAATATATAAAATGATATATTTAAATAATACAACAAAAATAATAATAAAAAAAAGTTGGTTGAAATAAAAAAATATATAATATCTTTCGAGAGGTCTGTTTATAATTTTCTTTGTGTTTATAAGTTTTAAATGTCTTAATATATTATTTTAATTTCGAACCAACTTGAGGTTGATTAAGGGACTCGAGGTCCTCTGCGTCATCACTGTGCGACAGGGCCGCGCGGGAGGCCGCTCCTCAGCTCTGGCAGCTGATTGGCGGAGAGGCTTCCGCACTTTCATAGCTTTAGCCGTAGCGCGACAGGTTTTAGTTTGAAGGGGAGCGTCAGTTTAGTAACATCCGGTTGTGGCTGACGAGGCGCTAACTATCCCGTTTATCAACTTATAACCATATATATTTATAACGTTAGTTACTTCAGCTCCACATCGGGCGTGCGCGTTTGACGTATTGCTCTATACGCGCACGTTCGTACAGTACGTCCCACGCGAGGTGCCCTCGCACTTTAAAACAAGCGTTCCTCTTGTGGAATATAAACATCTCGCCCCCCCCCTAAAAAAGCCAATAGTCTTGCCTCCAAAATAAACTTCACACATTGTACTTAAAACTATCCTCGATCGACGTAAATACAGTTCAGAAACTTTTCTCATTTTATTTTGGAATTCACCCGGAAACAGATGTGGAGTTTACTTCGGTGGGTAAGTGCAGCGCGGCTCACCTCTGCGTGACTCTGCGGTGCAGTCGGTGAACACGATCCGGACAGGGACGACGGAGAAGAAGGACAAAGAGAAGTAGAAGAAGGAAAATAATTAGAAAAGTAATAACAGGTGAGTTCGACCCGGTGGTGCTGCACGCGTGGCCGGTTATCGATAATCGATAATCTTAAATCAACGCGTGCAGAGGGTCTTGATCCGGAGCTGACCCACGCGGCGCAGTGGAGGTTAAAGCCCTCGGACCCCCGCACTGGGTTCTGCTTCCGGTTCGTTAGTGGACCGTGACTGTTACTTATCGATCCGGCGGTGAGCGTGTCCTCCGGGGGGAAGTCTCGCGTTGGGGTTCCCAACACCGGGGTCGGGACTCGCTCGAGGACGCACAGGATGCATCCGAGGGGCGGCCAGTTCCAGACTAGAAATGGAAGAACAGAGCAGTCTGTTGTTGATCCCGGGGGTCCATCCCCGGCGGTCCACGCGTAGTAAAGTATATATCAACGGTTGGTATGCCAGAGAAGCTTCCACAACAAAAGGGCAGGCGTCATGGCCGACAGCAACTGCCTCTGTTAGCGCCGATGAGTCGCTGAGGAGGCGGAGCCAGAGCTGGACCCGGCCAGGTACATGGACCCGATGAGACGGGAAGTCACAAGGACTCCGGGAGATGAAAAGTTCCTCCAGAAGGAGAGAGAGAGAAGAGGAGAGAGGAGCTCAGTGTATCCTAAACGTCCCCCAGCAGCCAACAGCAGCCTCTCTAGGGAACGCAGCTCTAATGCATGAAAAAGAGGCTTCTATACAACCAGAGGAGCCCCCTGGTGGTCAGGAGAGAGAATGCAGTTTAATTACATGAAGCATATACTTTTATACAATCAGAGGAATCGCCCCCTGGTGGTCATGAGAGAGAATGTGGTTTTAATACACAAAGCATAGACTTCTATACAACCAGAGGAGTCGCCCCCTGGTGGTCAGAAGAAATAATGCAGCGTTAACACATGAAGCATAGACTTCTATACAACCAGAGGAGTCGCCCACTGGTGGTCAGGAGAGAGAATGCAGCTTTAACACATGAAACTTTGACTTCTATACAACCAGTTATTTCTGTTACTCCTCAGCAGTTCCGTTAACTTGACCTCTGACCTCGTCCTCCCCGTCGAAGCAGCGGCCGGTGAAGTCATGTTCCGCCTCCTCAGCCGCCAAGGGACGGCGACGCGGAGCTGCCTGGCGGCCCAGTGCCGCCTCCAGCACCGCGGCGCCGTCATGGCCATCCGGCGCGAGGACATCAACCCGTGGGAGAGGCGGGCGCCGCTCGCCCCCAAACACGTCAAGGAGCTCACGGCCGCCGGCGTCAAGGTCCTGCTGCAGCCGTCCAACCGCAGGGCCATCCACGAGAAGGTGGGGGGGGGGGGAAGAAGTACTAGTAGTATAATTATGGTGTATTAGTATTAGTAGTATTCCTAGTAGTAGTAGTACTACTCATCTAAATCATACATGTTGCTCTATATTACACACACCATCAGGGTTTTTCCTGCATAGAGAAAATGTGGGCTCGCGCCTGAGCCTTTTTGCCGAGCACCTATGACCCATTTTGACCCAGGAAAAACCCTGACCATTATAGAACACTATTATATTACTACCACTTATTATTAAAACAATTATATTTAAATTATATTTAATTATATTAATAATGCTTATTACTATTATTTTTACTTTGTTATATTTATTATTGGTATATTATTTATTGTTATTATATGTATCATCATGACGAAGTATATTTGTATTGTGATTATATTATTATTTTATCTTTATAGTATTCCGTTTCCATGTTCCATCATTTATATTATATTATCTATATATTATTTAGATTACTTAATTATTACTATACACACAATGTACTGTATTAATATAGTACTATTACCTGTAATTAATACTGCAGTATTGCTAATGTATCGAGTGTATAGTATATATAATGCTGTAAGATAATAATAATAATTATTATTATTATTATTATTATAATAATAATAATAATGCTTAATATTAGCTTTTGTTTATATTGAAAAATGTACTATATTTTGCACAATTATCTTGTATAGTCAACAGCGTTGTAATTTAAATGACTCATTTAATGAATGAACTGTGTTGTCAGGACTACATTAGGGCGGGGGCCGTCCTCCAGGAGGACCTATCAGAGGCCTCGCTGATCCTCGGGGTCAAGCGGCCTCCGGAGGACAAGGTCATCCCTCAGAAGACCTACGCCTTCTTCTCACACACCATCAAGGCCCAGGAGGCCAACATGGGGCTGCTGGACGACCTGCTGAAGAAAGTGAGGCTTCTATACAACCAGAGGAGTCGCCCCCTGGTGGTCAGGAGAGAGAATGCAGCTTTAATACATGAATCATAGACTTCTATACAACCAGATGAGTCACCCCCTGGTGGTCAGGAGAGAGAATGGAGCTTTAACATATGAAGCATATACTTCTATACAACCAGAGGAGTCTCGCCCTGGTGGTTAGGAGAGAGAATGCAGCTCTAACATATGAAGCATAGACTTCTATACAACCAGAGGAGTTGAGTTATGGTCATTTAGAGTCACACAGACGCTTTAGGGGCGGGGCTACAAGGTGATTGACAGGTCAACACCAGAGACGTGTATATAGCGTCTCTATGCCCCTCCTCCTCGGTCCACAGGGTCACTTCCTGTTTACTGGTTGCAAGAAAAACAGAAACGTTACTTTTATTAAAATGCACTAGATATATTATATATATATATTTAAAATAACAAAGCAGAACTTGTGACGGAAAGAAGTATAGTCCAGCTTAAAGGTCAGTCCACCGTAAGTGCGTTTTATCTTCCGCAGCAGCTGTTGCTATCTGTGTGTTTTTCTCATGTTTGATTCTCTTTACGGTAACTTTGACGAGCTGCTCTGTGTCCGCAGGATGTTCGTCTGATCGACTACGAGAAGATGGTCGACGCCAACGGCTTCCGGATCGTAGCGTTCGGCCACTGGGCTGGGATCGCAGGTATGAGCCCCGCTTCTGAAAAATACAAACCCGTGGACGTTTTTTAGACGCCTAAAAGAATCTGTGTTAGCCTAAGTGAACGCCACGCGTAGAATATTTTAACCTCTTTACCTTTTTAACCAGGAATAACTTAATTAAGCAGATGGAAGCACATTTTTTATTTAACTTGAAGAAAGTCCAACGGCGGGATGGAAAAAGCACATTTCTTTAAACGATCAACTAGAACTACACCGTAGTTAAAGCTGGAATTATTCATGAATTATCAGCAAATGTTCATCCTTGGTCCTTGAATGCATCACGTGCAACGATCGCCTCTGACATGAAAAAAGAAACCGAGACAAAGCTTGACATTTGCATTTTATTCTACGCATTTAAAACGTGACAAATAAACCGTCCGGTAACATGTTTAATGTATAAATTCCATTATTCGCCAATTTATGTAAAAATATTTTGTCAAAAAAATTAAACTCACGTTTTTTCTTTATTTAATGATTTATTACATTACATGTCATTTAGCTGACGCTTTTATCCAAAGCGACTTACAATCCTGTTACATTCGTACACTGTAGACGCAGCTACAGGGAGCAATTCAGGGTTAAGTGTCTTTCTCAAGGACACATCAACTTGGGCGGGGATCGAACCTCCAACCCTGTGATTGAAAGACGGGCCTGCTACCCACTGACCCATAGTTGTCCTCGTGACGACTTTGTCGTAGAGGAACCTATTGTTATTGACGTGATATTATTAGGGTCCTCGTGACGACTTCGTCGTAGAGGAACCTATTGTTATTGACGTGATATTATTAGGGTCCTCGTGACGACTTCGTCGTAGAGGAACCTATTGTTATTGACGTGATATTATTAGGGTCCTCGTGACGACTTCGTCGTAGAGGAACTTATTGTTATTGACATGATTATTATTATTCTCTCCAAACAAAAGTCGACCGGCCGCACCCCGTACGCCCCAGCAGATTGAAATTCCACATGCAGAAGCAGACTGGCGAAAATGTTCCGAATATTGAGTATGCGTATAAGTGTATTCAAAAATGGCTCTCTAGCGCCCCCTAGAGCGTTTGTACCCACGGTTTTCTTCGCCGATGGCCGATTGACTTGAGATTTGGTCCACAAGTCAGAATTGACCTGCTCTACAAAAATGCCTCTCAGACCCCTAAGCTCCGCCTACTTAGATTTTCCGCCATTTTGAATTTTGTAAAAAACTGTTTTTGTGCACTTTTTTTCAAAACGCTTAGTCCGATTCCTACCAAATTTTCTGAGGACCAGTGAACATCCATGGGGTGTGGCCTAATATATAAAGACACCTAACTTCCAAATCACTTGGACTATCTTCACCAAATTTGCAGCCTATATTCACAAGGACACACTTAACCTACCTTAATTTTTCCATAATATTTGAACGTTAGGGGGCGCTACAATCAATCCCTGAAAATATGCCTTTTTGGCCTTTTTTCATGTTTTTAGGGGTTGTAAAACAGTTAACTCCTCCTAGAGCGTGAACCAGATTCTTTCCAAACGTGGCCATTATGTTCTTGAGACCTTTGTCTAGAGAAATCTTTTGAAGGATTTAAAAAATATTAAACTATGTGCGTTTGCCGGACCGGCAAACAAACGCCATTCGCCATGAAAATGTACGTTGTTGTAACTCGGCCATACATTGTCTAATCTGCTCCATATTTCTCATATGTCATGACATACTGACCCTGAAGAGATTCATATGCTAATTTTATATAATGGTCTTAGTGCCAACTAGTGGCACTAGTAAGTTACATGTTTTCTACTTTTATACCCTGCTCCTCACAGATTATTCAGATCCCTCTCAAAATAAACCAGAATAGACCTAAGACCTTGCTGATGCTTCCCTGTGAAGCTCGTAGCGACACGTTGAATTATGGAGAATCTCTCCATCGGCAAACATTGATCCTTCTCCGTGAACGAATAAACCGATGTAACTTGACTCCACCTGATCAGATCCGTTCTAAACTCCACATGTGTGATGACACCCCAGGCCTGAAGACATCTGCAGTCTATTTTATTATTTTAGTGGTAGCGCCACCTACTGGCAACCGGAACAAAAAACGTTTATACTTTGGCTTCTTTCTCTTAGAAGGTAAATCAGATCAACATGAAATTTGTTCCACATGAAGGTTAGACTTTCATGATGCCAGAAGACGAAGCATTTTATGTTTCGTCTAACACTGTTGCCGTGGCAACCCATTCTCCGCGTCAAACAACAAAGGTGCTTTGGAGGGACTAAACATGCTCGAAACGTAACAACATTTTGCACACACAATTAAAGTCAAATATGTAGTTCCTTTCTATGATTTGAATGCTTCAAATTGGTAATTTGGCTCAATAGCGCCCCCTACAAATATTAATTTACGCAGCCCCAATGCTACGTTTGACCTACATGTATAAAATGATGTAGGCATATGTAACGCATGTATACGGAAAGAAAAGTCTCTTGAGACCATGCTCTAAACCACCTATATTTAGGCTCCTCGTTACGACTTCGTCGAAGAGGAACTTATTTTTTTCCCAAAGGTTGTTATTGCTCTCCTTGGTCGTGTTTAAACGTTGTCTGGCCGCACACCGTACGCCCCAGCAGACTGTAATTCCACATGCAAAAACAGACGGTCTTAAATTTTGAGATTATTGAGTTTTTGTATTAGTGTATACAAAAATGACTCTCTAGCGCCAATGACGGATTAACTTGAAATTTCGCGTATAGGTCCGCCTCGACCTGCTCTACAATAAATACTGTTGCGAACCATAGGCTCCGCGTGCTTAGATTTTCCGCCATTTTGAATTTTGTACAAAACTGTGCACTGTTTGTCAAAACGCTTGTTCCGATTCCTACCAAAATTTCTGAGGTGTATAATTGGTTCAATTTTAAGAAATTATTTTCAGGAATTGTCTATCTTATTGTGTTCAGAGGATATGGACCAGTGAACATCCAAGGGGTGTGGCCTAATATATAAAGACACCTAACTTCCAAATCACTTACACTATCTTTACCAAATTACCAGCCTATGTTTCCAAGGACGCCATTAATCTACGTGAATAATTTCATAATATTTGAACAGCAGGGGGTGCTACAATCAATCCCTGAAAATATGCCTTTTTGGCCTTTTTTCATGTTTTTAGGGGTTGTAAAACAGTTAACTCCTCCTAGAGCGTAAACCCGATTATTTCCAAACTAGGCCAGTATATTCTTGAGACCTTTGTCTAGAGAAATCTTTGAAAGATTTAAAAAATATTAAAGTTTGTGCGTTTTCCGGACCGGCAAAGAAACGCCATTCGCCATTAACATGTAAGTTGCTGTAACTCGCCCAGGCATTATCCAATCTGCTCCGTATTCCTCGTATGTTATCACATACTGACCATGAAGACATCCATATGCTAATTTTCAATTCTAGCCATAGCGCCACCGAGTGGCCAAAGCAAATCGGCCTAAAATGTATCACATTCACATGGATTTGCTCGAATATACTCCAAACTTCTCCTGCTTCATCAAATTCACGGCCTGAGGATAGCAACAAGCCTTTTTTTCACTCAGAGTCAAAGCGCCACCCACTTGCAAAGAACACGTGCAACAATCGCGTCTGACGTAAAAATGCCAATATTTGTAAAATAATTTATCAAAGAAATTCAAGTTGTGTTTTTCTTTTTTTATGATTTATATCTCTGTCATTCTGCTATAAATATATATTCTTCTGGACTTTTATATTTCTTTGAACTTCAGATGGTTTACCAGAGTTACTCTACTTGTTTTTTGTGGTTTTTGTAGGCATGATTAACATCCTTCATGGGTTGGGGCTTCGCTTCCTCGCCCTCGGCCACCATACGCCCTTCATGGTAAGACCAACGTGCTTCCTGCCTCCTCCTCCTCCTTTCCCTTTTCTTTTCATCCATCCCGTCACTTCCTGTCTCGCAGCACATCGGCATGGCTCACAACTACAGGAACGTGAACCAGGCCATCCAGGCAGTGAGGGATTGTGGGTATGTGATCTCCATGGGGCTCATGCCCAAATCCATCGGCCCTGTGACGTTTTGTTTCACCGGCACCGGCAACGTCTCCAAGGTACAAAGCAACGCACAGAGCGGTGGAGGCCCCTGAGGAGTATTCGGTAACTTGACTTTATTACCCTCTTCTCTCCCCGCAGGGAGCCCAGGACATCCTTAACGAGCTTCCTGTCGAGTATGTCGAGCCCCACGAGTTGAAGGACGTCTCTGAAACGGGAGGTTTGTCTTTCCCGCGTTAAGAACCATCATTACCACTTTAGTCCACAGGGGGCGCCATAACCATCACTACCACTTTAGTCCACAGGGGGCGCCAGAACCATCGCTACCACTTTAGTCCACAGGGGGCGACAACTCACACTACCACTTTAGTATAAGAGTGTGAGCAGTGTAAGATATTTTTTAATGTATAACAAACAGTTTCATTTACAGAGTGTTTGTTGTTGTTGTTGTTAGATATGACCAAAGTGTACGCCACCGTCCTGAGCCGACATCACCACCTGATGAGGAAGAGCGACGGCTTCTACGACCCCATGGAGTACGAGGACCACCCGGAGCTTTACACCTCACACTTCAGGACCAGCGTGAGTCAGAGTCGGATGTCACAAAAGTTTGTATTTGGCTTCTGTAAGTGTTCACGGCGGTCCGAGGGTCAGATTACATTGGCGAGGATGAAGTGGAGTCTCATCGGCGTAACGATTGAGGGAAATGTGCTTTTATTTTGTAATGATTTGGCCCGAGGGGGACCGTCCCATGGAGAACCGAATGGGACCAAGGAAGGAGCCCTGTGGGACTCCGCTGGAGAAAGTGATCAGACTTATGGCCGTTAAAATGCACCGTGCTGATGACGTAGCACCACGTATCTGATGATGACGTGGCACCACGTATCTGATGATGACGTAGCACCACGTATCGGTGCAACAACATCATCATCATGTGTGGGCCAAAAGTCAGAGTAAAAAATACAACCTCCAAATTCAAAAAAGAGATTTTAAATAGTAAATCACAGTTATCAACTTTTCCGAGATTTCCTGTAGTATGCGTCAGTCATCGCAAGTGCTGTGTCTGTGCGTTACCTGCAGGTGGCGCCCTACACAACCTGTCTGATCAATGGCATTTACTGGGACCGCCAAACCCCCCGACTCCTCAGGCGACTGGACGCCCAGAAGCTGATGCGTCCCAAGACCTCCCCCTCGGCCACCGAGGGATCTCCGGGGCTGCCCCACAAGTAGGAGCGCTGACGTCTGGGTGTTCCATTGTGTGTATATATATACAGGGCTCCAGACTAACTTTTTTACTAGGAGCACAGTGGCCCCTAACTTAAAATTTTAGGGGCGCAAGCAGAAAATTTAGGGGCGCACACTATAAATCGATATCCATCATCATCATCAGCACCCCCCCCCCGCACCCGCGCGCAGAACGAAACTTTAGGATATCAGCCGCACGCAACAGAGACAGGGTTTTTCTGATTGGCTATTGTGTAGCTCTTTTTTTTGATTGGCTGATAAGTAGAGATGCACCGATCAGGTTTTTTGGTGCCGATCACTGCTGCCGATCACCGATAATACCGATCACCGATAATACCGATCACCGATAATACCGATCACGGTGTCGATTGAAGCATTCTATTTATTGTGTGGCATTATTGCCTAGGACTATGAGGAAATACACATCTAAAGCACCTCTAACATTAAAGAAATTACAGATGTCTTTAAAAATGTAGGACTAATTGATACATTAAAATTGATTGATTGCTATTGTAGGGAATTTCAGATATGTATGGAACACGTCTGCGTTATTCATTTCCTGGAACTCTTGGGGAAATCCATTTACAGAACTTTTTTTAACATACAAAAGCCTGACTTTTTTTAATAAACTTCCTTTGTACAGTAAAATTGTTTTAATGTTAGCATAATTTAAGCTAAATCTCAGAAACGATCTATAAAGATACAAAATCAGTTAATTGTTAACTTGTATATGTTAGTGTATGATTTGTCGACATCTTATTTTGAAAAACGGATATTGTTTCACGTGGTTCGTTCCGCTAACTTTGCTAAAACCTGATGTGTCACGTAAATCCTTCCGCTAACTTTATCAAACCCCTCCGCGCTCCAGATGCAATGCGTTTACCGTGAACATCAGCGCGGCTCATGTTGGCGCTGCGGCACATTAAAACATTAAATAGAGTTAAGACCGTGAGTCTCACGCTCAATGCGTGAGGCTTGAGAGCCCTGGAGGCTCGGAGCTGTGCTCTCATCGCACAGGTCGCGGCACATTTTATGTTTCAGCCCGGCGTTGTGTCTGATCAGTGTGTCGTGTTGTAATCGTGTGTTCCCCGCATGTTGTTGGAATTGACAGCAGACTGTACACCTGAGCCAGGTGAACTCGCGCAGCCGCTCATTCGCCACGACCGTTTCCTCACGATCTGAGTGGGACTCATTCTGGGGATTTGTCTTCTCTATCATGAGGTTGAGGAAGAAAGTACGAACTGACAGTCCGCTTCCCATGGTCCATTGTTTACAGAGACACCGCTATGTAGACTCTTTGGATTCGCGCGGACCCAAGACCCCTATATATATATATATATATATATATATATATATATATATATAGTGCATGGACAGCAGTACAGTGTGGTAGCTGCTGTGTCTCCACAGAGATCAAAGGTCACATCTGTATCTGCGGTGGTGTTTGCGGAGTGACTGCCCTCCGCTGACCTCTTGACCTCTCCGTCTACAGACTGCTGGCCATCTGTGACATATCGGCCGACACCGGCGGCTCCATCGACTTCATGAACGAGTGCACCACCATCGATAAGCCCTTCTGCATGTACGACGCCGACCAGCACATCGACCACGACAGGTACGGCGCCCTGAACAGCGGTTCACGGCGGTGGGTTTTTGTTTGTGTGTACATACATATATTCCATGTTTCAATTCAATTCAATTCAGTTTATTTGTATAGCCCAGTTTCACAAATTACAAATTTGTCTCAGAGTGCTTTACAATCTGTACACATAGACATCCCTGACCCAAAACCTCACATCGGACCAGGAAAAACTCCCAAATAACCCTTCAGGGGGAAAAAGGAAGAAACCTTCAGGAGAGCAACAGAGGAGGATCCCTCTCCAGGATGGACAGATGCAATAGATGTAATGTGTACAGAAGGACATATTTAGAGTTAAAATACATTCAAGGAATCTGACAGAGTTTATCAATAGTTCATATTTAGGCATATTCCACGATGGAGAGTTTGGAGACCTCCCAAGTGGAGGAGTGGGCGGAGTCCCAGCAGGGCAGTGGCACAGCTGGCGACAGGAACTCACGATCCAACCATCGAAGGTCCATCAGCAGATGGAATCTATGCCGTCTCATAGGGTCCGATGACCCCATGAGACGTGAAGTCAGAAGGACTCGGGAGAAAGCAGAGTTAGTCATGTGTGATGGAGAGATGAAGATTCATCCATAGGAGAAAGAAAAGAGGAGAGAGGTGCTCAGTGCATCCTAAACATCCCCAGCAGCCAATGAGCCTATAGCAGCATATCCGGGAGCTGGACCAGGGCAAACCTGATTCAGCCCTGACTATAAGCTCTGTCAAAGAGGAAAGTCTTCAGTCTACTCTTGAATGTGGTGACTGTGTCTGCCTCCCGGACTGAAGGTGGAAGCTCGTTCCATAAAAACGGAGCTTGCTAACTATAGGCTCTGGCTCCCATTTTACATTTTAAGACTCTCGAACTACAAGTAGCCCGCATTTAGTGGCGCAGCTCTCTGGTGGGGCGATACGGACTACAAGCTCTTTAAGATATGATGGTGCATCACCAATTAAGGCTTTGGAAGTTAAGAGAAGCATTTTAAAAGTCATTCTTGATTTTACAGAGAGCCAGTGCAGAGCAGCTAGTGCAGGAGTAATGTGATCTCTTTTCTTAGTTTTAGTGAGAATACGAGCTGCAGCATTCTGGATCAACTGGAGGGACCTAAGAGATTTATTAGTGCAGCCTGATAATAAGGAGTTGCAGTAATCCAGTCTCGAAGTCACGAACGCGTGAACCAATTTCTCTGCATCTTTTTGAGACAAGATGTGCCTGATTTTTGAAATATTACGTAGATGGAAGAATGCAGTCCTTGAGATTTGCTTTATGTGGGAGTTAAAGGACAAGTCCCGATCAAAGATAACGCCGAGATTCTTTACAGTGGTGTTGGATGCTAGAGTAATGCCATCTACAGAAATCACATCACCAGATAATTGATCTCTGAAGTGCTCAGGGCCGAGTAGAATTACTTTGGTTTTGTCTGAGTTTAACATCAAGAAGTTGCCGGTCATCCATGTTTTTATGTCACTAAGACATGCTTGAATTTTAGTGAGTTGGTTAGTCTCCTCTGGTTTTATCGAAAGATATAGTTGAGTATCATCTGCATAACAATGAAAGTTTATAGAGCGTTTCCTGATAATATTGCCCAAAGGAAGCATGTATAAGGTAAATAGAATTGGTCCAAGCACAGAACCTTGTGGAACTCCGTGACTAACGTTGGTGGTCATTGAGGCTTCATCGTTTACAAATACAAACTGAGATCGATCTGATAAATAGGATTTAAACCAACTTAGGGCGGTGCCTGAAATACCAATCGACTGCTCCAGTCTCTGTAATAGGATGTTATGGTCAATGGTGTCGAATGCAGCACTAAGGTCTAACAAGACCAGTACAGAGAGAAGTCCTTTATCTGCTGCCATTAAGAGGTCATTCGTAATCTTCACCAGTGCTGTCTCTGTGCTGTGGTGTTTTCTAAATCCTGACTGAAACTCTTCAAATAAACTATTCTGATGTAGAAAGTCACACAACTGATTTGCGACCACTTTCTCAAGGATCTTAGAGAGGAAGGGAGGTTAGAGATCGGTCTGTAGTTAGCCAAAACCTCTGGATCCAGAGTGGGCTTCTTCAGGAGAGGTTTAATTACAGCTACTTTGAAGGAATGTGGTACGTGGCCTGTTAACAAAGACACATTAATAATATCCAAAAGAGAGCTGCCAATTAAAGGCAAAACGTCTTTAAGCAGCCTAGTCGGGATAGGGTCCAAGAGACAGGTAGACGTGTTAGAAGTAGAAACCATTAAAGATAATTGGTCACGGTTGATGGGAGAAAAGCCATCTAAATATATACCAGGACATACAGGGGTTTCCAAAGCCATTCCACTTGAGGACAGATTGGCACTGGTTAAGGGCAAGAGATTATTAATCTTGTCCCTAATAGTTAAAATCTTCTCATTAAAGAGGTTCATAAAGTCATTACTACTGAGGTCTATAGGAATACTGGGCTCCACAGAGCTGTGACTCTCTGTCAGCCTGGCTACAGTGCTAAAGAGAAACCTAGGGTTGTTCTTATTCTTCTCTATTACTGATGAGTAATATTCTGCTCTGGCATTGCGGAGGGCCTTCTTATAAGTTTTAAGACTATCTCGCCAAACTAAGCGGGATTCTTCCCGATTAGTTGAACGCCAAATGCTTTCAAGCTTTCGTGACGTTTGCTTTAATGTGCGGGTCTGAGGGTTATACCTAACACTTGTATATGCTAATGCTAATATAAGACATAATAATAATATCAAACACCTCTAATGCTAATATATAATGCTAATATAAGAAATAATATAATAATATCTCTAATGCTAATATAATATATAATAATATTTCTAATGAAATAATATAATAATATCTCTAATGCTAATATAATATAATAATATCTCTAATGCTAATATAAATTATCAGATCTAATAACTTTAAAGAAGAGTTATTATGCCCATCTTTCCACGAGTTGATATGGTTCCCTGGGGTCTTAATGTAATGTTTGTAACATATTTTGGTCAAAATACCACAAGAATCATTTCAAACGGCACCTTTTTTACCCTGTCAAAAACACCTCCCCACAGATTGACCTGTTTTGAGTGGGCGAGGTGCTCCGTGAGATCGGTTGACCAATGACTGTTCTCTATACCGTCAGACCTCCCGCCAGAGCTCGGGAGATACCATTTCCAAAACGTGTGAGGGGTAAATACTAGTTTGTGAAAGCCCAGAGAAACACAAATACCCTCCCTACATGGGCATGATTCGGAATCTACGTAGAAACAGATTGTGATCCCATCTGACGCACTCAAGCATATCGTTTCTGACATCACAACAAGCCGCATGAGTTGTTTTTTTCCAGAGTTTGTGTGTTGGGAGACATGCCAGATACCCAAATTAACATATAGAAGCACTAACAAAGTGGAATTTTCATAATATGTCCCCTTTAATGCTCATATATATCATATCTCCAATTCTAATATGAGACATAATAATATCCAATACCTCTAATGCTAATATAATAATATTTCTAATGCTATAGTAAATTATCATATCTAATACCTCTCATGCTAATATAAGATATAATATCTAATTCTATTATAATATAATAATATCTAATATCTCTTATGCTAATATAAGATATAGTATCTAATTCTTATATAACACATAATATCTCATATCTCTTATGCTAATATAATTGTAATATAAATGATCATATCTAATACCTGTCATGCTAAAATACTATAATATCTGATGCTCGTATAAGATATAATAGCTCTAATTATAATATACTATAATATTATTTCTGCTCATATAAAATACCATATCTCTAATTCTAATATACTATAATAATATCTCTGATGCTCATATAAGACATCATATCTCTAATTCTAATATACCATAATACTATCTCTGATGCTGATATAAGTCCCGCCCCCTGCAGCGTGGAGGGGAACGGGATCCTCATGTGCTCCATCGACAACCTCCCGGCTCAGCTGCCCGTCGGGGCCACGGAGTACTTTGGGGACCGGCTGTTCCCCTACCTGTGGGAGATGGTAGGAGGCGTCACCGCGAGGAGGAGGATTACCCTGCGCAGCCGGAGACGCCGGCCCTTTAAATATACGTGTTGTGTCATCATCAGCTGCCTTCAGACGCCACCCGGCCGCTGGACCAGGAGGACTTCAGCCCCCAAGTCAGAGACGTGAGTCATGTGACCTCCGCCTGTCACCGTACCCGTGGCAGGAGAGAGCTGCTTTTAGACCGGCGCTCAGCCGCGGGGAGGCTTACAACACACGAGCTGCAGTTAGGCCTAAAGAGGTGACTCCGCTGGTTGTATAGAAGTCTATGCTTCATGTGTTAAAGCTTCCTTCTTTCTGCTACCACCAGGGGTCAACTCTTCTGGTTGTATAGAAGTCTATGCTTCATGTGTTAAAGCTGAATTATCTCTCCTGACCACCAGGGTCGACTCCTCTCTCTGGTTGTATAGAAGTCTATATAGTGACTCTACTTCTCTTGATGTATTCATACCTCCTCAGTCCACATATGATCACTTCCTGTTCACCGGTTTAAAAAAAACAAGATGGTGACAGCCGTAATCCAAAATGGCCGCAGGGCGATTATTAAACTTGGTTATGAAAACACTAAATCCCCCTTTAGAGAGAATAGCGACGTCTCCGTGGCTTTCGTTACCTCACATCCTTATTTATTTGACACAACTCACTTCCCTCTGGTGCTCTCTGACCAATGCTTCCCTCTCTTGAAGGCCGTCATCACGTCCAACGGAGTCCTCACCCCCAAGTTCGAATACATAGAGAAACATCGCGAGAGAAGGTAAGATTCACTTCACTCCTGTGAGACGTCGATGGTGAATGAAGCTACGTTGAAGCTACGTGACTAATGGACGCTGATCTTCTCTTTTAACTTTGTTGAAGACGGAAAACTAAATGTTTCCTCCGTTTTATTATCTTCTTGAATTCCTCGTCTGTGTTCGGTTTGTTTTTGTTAATCTGCGTTGAATAATATCCCCTTTGCCTCCCACATGTAGCGTCAATGTTCCAATGAGTCTCTTCTAATCTGAGGATCGTTTTAATGATTTCAGGTTCAGCCTCTTCTTGAGACTCTGGGTTTTGTTGCCCATATTTAGGCCACCCCCTCCTAAGATGATGAGTTTTCCTCCTAATTGATCTTAAGTATTTTTTTCCAGACAAGCCATGCCACTAAATCGTAATCCTTTTGATTGAGTTCCTTAAGATATGTAAACCAGGGAGAAACGTCTCTCTTTTCTTTTCTTTTTAATTAAGCGGACGGACGATGCTCGGCGCCGGTCGGACCCCCGTCCCCCCCGTCCCTGTCCAATTAGCCCAGAGCTAGGGGGCCAGGGGTCTGACTCCTGAGTGGGTAGTAATGCCACAGGTCACTCTGGGTGATGCCTCCATTATGTGTTATTGTTGTCATGGTGTTGAGATAATCCAGCATGCAGAATAACACGCAGAAGGCCTCTCGGTTTAATTAATGAGAGCTGCCGCTGCTCCCTGTCCACGGACCGAGACTCTAAACCCAAATGGGAAACTTTGGAGCCGAAAAAGTGGAAATGCGATTAGAAAATGTTACAAATGTATTAAAAAAAGTTTGGCTTTTCATGAGAAAAAAGTTACAATAATGTACGCAAACCCTTCAATTTAGTGTTACTTATGATTGTTTTATGAGAATTTAAATCATCCGTTACATCACTGATTTAAAAAAAACAAACACTCTAATTTAAAACTATAAACATGTACTCGAGGAGTAGTTTATTAATAACAAGTGTTTAGAATTTTTAAATAAGAGTTGTTTTTGAAGTTTGTACAAAACCAATTTCTTTCTTTTCTTTTCCTTTCAACTTGGGGATTATTCACTGTCCTAGCCTTTTTCATAAATAAATAAATAATAATTTTCTTTTAAATATATATATATATATATATATATATATATATATATATATATATATATATATATATATATATAAATATATAAATTGTGTCCTACATATAACCTCAGTCGGGGAAAAAAAGTATATAAGCAAAATAATATGTATTCTTTAAATTTGATTTTGCTTATATATATTTTACATTTTATATATATATATATATATATATATATTAATATATTGCTTATCTATATATATATATATATATATATATATATATTATTATTATTATATTGCTTACCGTATTTTTTGCACTATAGGGCGCTCTGGATTATAAGGCGCACTGTCAATGAATGATCTATTTTCGATCTTTTTTCATATATAAAGCGCACCGGACTATAAGGCGCATTAAGAGAAACAAAACAGTCAAATAAATCAGTCAGGGGGGGGCTAGTGAGCTTTTTCTGATTGGCTGTTGTGTAGCCAATGTGTTTTTGATTGGTTGATAAGTATAGGCCCCGCACAGCAGAACTCAGGGGGGGCGTTTGATTTCTCCACCGTGAGGGGTATTGCGGCTCATGTCTGCGCGCTGCGCCGGCACATTAAAACATTAAATAGCCGAGATTTTTTTTCAGCGTGAGAAATTGGATGTGTGGCGGGAGAGCGTGAATCAAGACCTAAATGCGTGAGCCTCACGCTCAATACGCTCAATGCGTGAGGGTTGAAAGCCCTGTATTATGGTGAAGCACAGTATGTATTACTCTGCGACGCTCCTGGCTACGGTAGCCTTAATGCGGCTTTGTAGTTTTACCAAAGTCGTACTAAAACATTTTTACTTAGCGCCGTGTACCACACAAAATCGCTTCGAGGTCAGTAAGCACAACCAGAATGAATCCATATATAAGGCGCTTCGGATTATAAGGCGCACTTTCGTTTTTTGAGAAAAATAAAGGTGCGCCCTATAGTGCAAGAAATACGGTATATATAATATAATATAATTATTTTTGTATATAATAAAAACATTTGAAATATATATTTATTTTTTTTCAGACTGAGGTTATGTGAGTGTGTGTGTGTGTGTGTATATATATATATATATATATATATATATATATATATATATATATATATATATATATATATATATGCATATATATAATTATTTTTGTATATAATAAAAACATTTGAAATATTTATTTCAGGCTGAGGTTATATGTAGGACGCTCGCCTATGAGAGTCACCGAGTGTCTGATGCTCCGCAGAGAAAAGGCTCAGATCATGAAGAAGGCCGGGATGAAGCGCGTCCTGCTGCTGGGTTCGGGCTACGTCTCCGGACCCATCGTGGAGTACTTGACCCGCGACGAGAAGACCCAGGTCACCGTGGGTGAGTGGACTCGTCGGACGGAGTGCGTAACGACCGGCCCGCGGCTCAAGGGTGCTCGGCTCACTGTCTGAAACTCGTACCGTCGTTGAGATGCCGTCAACCTTTTGTTTGACCCCTCGCGTGCAGCCGAGAACACATTCAACCCCCCCCCCCCCCCCCCAGGTGTTCCTCTTATCTTTGTTTCGTCTGAGCCTTCCAGACCTCGCTCCACCGTCTTCTTTCTCCTGGACCAGCACAAGGTCATGCTGTGTTTCTACGCCTGTTTTTCTGTTAACGGTAGAACTGTAACACACTTCCCTCTGTGTTGACTTCTCTTGTGAGACGCTCATAGCCTCCGTCTGCTGAACCAATCACCACCAAGACGTCTACTGTAGCTACGACATGAACTCAGGGACAGGTATCGTTTTTCTTCTTCTTCGATACCGGTGCTCATACAGGTTCTTTTTAAAATGATACCGGTGCCTGAACCGATACTCAAATAAACAAAACACAAAACGACGATTGACAATGAGGACATTAAAACCTCTTTGGCCATATTCTCGGTGTCATGGCCGCACTGACAAAAAAACGTATATCAGACTGTCACGCTCCTAGCTACGAGCTAGCTTTAACATGTTTCTTGGATAATTCATTATTTGTTGGCCTACTTTTATGAAAGCAAGACTTACAATCAACTTTGCGGTGCTACTCTGAGTTCAGGCTGCTCCTCATCCTCAGCCTCCCTGTCGCTCCCAGCCTGACCGCACGCCTCCGCTTTCAAAGTTCTGATCGGCTGTGTAACCTGCTGGCAGGGCCGAGTCACCAGAGAAGTTCAAAATAATAGTTTTTTGCAATTTCAATCGGCTCAGAAAGGACGCCCCTAAATGGGCCACATTGGCACCGGTTTCTCTGTACCCGACCCTCCATACACTATGACTGTACTTATGGTTACCCCCCCCCCCCCCGTGTAGAGACCTCACGGTGTTGCCCTGTGGTTTCTCCTCCCAGCCTCGGTGCTGCTGAAGCAGGCGGAGGAGCTGGCGGCCAGATACCCCAACACCATCCCCATCATGCTGGACGTCAGCAGCCAGGAGGGACACCTGGACTCCCTGGTCAAAGACCATGACCTGGTCATCAGGTACAGCATGCGGTGTAGCGTACGGTGTAGTCCACATGTAGAGCACATAGCGTGCGCTATAGTTTACAGTGTAGTCCACATGTAGAGCACTTAGTGTACAGTGTACTTTACGGTGTAGTCGACATGTAGAACACATAGTGTATGGTGTAGTTTACGGTGCAGTCGACATGTGGAACACATAGTGTACAGTGTCGTTTACGGTGTAGTCGACATGTAGAGCACATATTGTACGGTGTAGCGTGTGGTGTAGTCGACATGTAAAACACATAGTGTATGGTATAGTTTACGGTGTAGTTGACATGTAGAACACAGTGTACGGTGTAGTCGACATGTAGAGCACATAGTGTACGGTGTCCACTATCGTTAACATGTCGTGTACGGTGTAGGACGGTGTACTTTGTGTCATTAACATGTAGCGTACGGTGTAGTCCATATGTAGAGCACATAGCGTGCGCTGTAGTTTACAGTGTAGTTTACGGTGTAGTCGACATGTAGAACACATGGTGTAGTTTGCGGTGTAGTCGACATGTAGAACACATAGTGTATGGTGTAGTTTATGGCGTAGTCGACATGTGGAACACATATTGTACTGTGTAGTGTACGGTGTAGCGTACGGTGTAGTCGACATGTAGAACACATAGTGTATGGTGTAGTTTACGGTGTAGTCGACATGTAGAGCACATAGTGTACGGTGTAGCGTACGGTGTAGCGTACGGTGTAGTCGACATGTAGAACACATAGTGTATGGTGTAGGGTACGTGTAGTCGACATGTAGAGCACATAGTGTACGGTGTAGTTTACGGTGTAGTTTGTGTAGTTAACATGTTGTTTACGGTGTAGTGTACAGTGTAGTTCACGGTGTAGTTGAGGGTGTACTTGGTGTAGTTAACATGTCGTGTACGGTGTAGTGTACAGGGTAGTTCACGGTGTAGTTTAGGGTGTTCTTGCTGTAGTTAACATGTTAACAACTCCTCCCTGTGCCCCGCAGCATGCTGCCGTACACGCTCCACCCACTCATCGCCAAACACTGCATCCACAGGAAGGTGAACATGGTGACGGCCAGCTACCTGAGCCCGGCCATGAAGGAGCTGCAGAGCAGGTGGTGTACTATGAGCGTGATGTAACCACGTCTGGGCGGAACTGTGACCACGGAATATTAAACTCAGATTAAACTCAGATTAAACTCAGATTAAACGGTTATTACAATCGTTGCTTTTCTTCTGCAGGACGCACGAACAACAGTGACGGTGTAATCAAGGAATACAACATGTTCTTACTGTGTGTGTGTGTGTGTGTGTGTGTGTGTCAGTGCGGTGGCAGCCGGCGTCACCATAGTGAACGAGATGGGCCTGGACCCGGGTATCGATCACATGCTCGCCATGGAGTGTATCGACAAGGCCAAAGCCGATGGCTGCATTGTGAGTCAGACGTGTGTGTATATATATATATATATATATATATATATGTATGTATGTGTGTGTGTGTGTGTGTGTGTGTGTGTGTGTGTTTTCTCTGTGTGTGTTTTTGTCTCTGTATCTGTGTGTTTGTTTATATTTGTGTGTGTGCGTGTGTATCTCAGAGATAACCACACACACACACACACACACACACAGATTCTCTGTGTGTGAGACACATTCATACACAGACACACACACAGATTTGTGTGTGTCTGTGTATGAATGTGTCTCTATGTGTGTGTGTGTGTATCTATCTGTGTGTCTGTGTGTGCTTTCAACACAATTACAAAGTTTAATAAAAAAAAAGGTTTTCCATTAAATTCTAAATCTGATTTTAACCGAATTCCCACCAAACTCCAGGTGGAGTCCTACAGCTCGTTCTGCGGCGGACTTCCGGCTCCAGAATGTTCCGACAATCCTCTCCGCTACAAGTTCAGCTGGAGTCCGTACGGCGTGCTCCTCAACACCGTCAGCACTGCCGTCTTCCTCCGGGACAACCAGGTACGGAGGCCCGGAAGGTCCACACAACAACACCTTGAGACCCCTCTCTCTGTGGTAACCTGTGTGTGTATGTGTGTGTCTCTGTGTGTGTGTGTGTGTGTTGCAGGTGGTGAGCATCCCGAGCGGCGGCGCCCTGATGGAGTCCAGCACGCCGATGGATTTCTTTCCCGGGTTCAACCTGGAGGGTTTCCCAAACCGCGACAGCACCAAATACGCCGAGGACTACGGCATCCAGACGGCACACACACTTATCAGAGGAACACTGCGCTTCAAGGTAACACACACACACACACACACACACACTCATACACACACACACACCAGAGGAACACTACGCTTCAAGGTAACGCACTCGCACTCACTCACACACACACACACACACACTTTCTTACTTATATATCTGATGTTTCTGTGTGTGTTGTGTGTGTTCCTCGTCCCAAAGGGATTCTCCAAGGCCATGAGTGGCTTCGTCAAACTGGGTCTGATCAACAGCGACGCCTCTCCCCTCCTCAAGCCCAACGCAGCCCCCGTCTCCTGGGTAAGAGCCCGGCACGCCAAGGAGGAGCTAGGAGACGCCAAGGAGGTGCTAGGAGACGCCTAGGAGACGCCAAGGAGGAGCTAGGAGATGTGGAGAAGCTAAGGAGGAGCTAGGAGACGTGGAGAAGCTAGGAGACGTGGAGAAGCTACAGAGGAGCTAGGAGACGTGGAGAAGCTACAGAGGAGCTAGGAGACGTGTAGAAGCTAAAGAAGAACTAGGAGACATGTAGAAGCTAAAGAAGAACTAGGAGACATGGAGAAGCTAGGAGACATGTAGAAGCTAAAAAAGAGCTAGGAGACTGACGAACAGCTAACGAGGAGCCAGGAGACAGTCTAGGAAGTGAAGGAGATATTTACAAGGCAGTCTAGGAGCTAAAGGTGTTGAGCGTGTTGTGATGAAGGATGAAGGAGCCGCTGATGTCTCCTTACAGAAAGTGCTCCTTTGTGAGGGGATGGGAGTGTCCTCCTCCCTTTCCCACGAGGCCTTTGAAGAAGCCGTCTACCAGCGCATCGGACGGGACGACTTTGTGATGGACACCCTGAGATGGTGAGGACATGCGAGAGGAAAGGCCTCCACAGACCGCCATGGTCAGGGAACAGTCTAGGAGACGAGGAGAGGTTAAGGAGACTAGTCTAGGGATAAAGAGCATCTTAAGGAGACTAGTCTAGGAGCTATAGAGCATCTTAAGGAGACTAGTCTGGGACATAAAGAGCATCTTAAGGAGACTAGTCTGGGACATAAAGAGCATCTTAAGGAGACTAGTCTGGGACATAAAGAGCATCTTAAGGATGAAGTGAAGGAGCTAAGGAGGTTACAGTCTAGTCTAATACTTTTCTACGTGGAATCAAATCGGTAATTAATAATTATATCAACTCCGAGTCTTGTGCAACGCCCTTTTTTTCAACAAGTTTTTCTGGAAGCTTCTCGGCGTCTGCTGCTCTTCAAAGGCGGCGTGGTTGTCGGCGTTGTGGAGCGGCGGCTCGTCAACGAGGCCGAGGCTCCTCTTATAAACACTTTCCACTTCCCTCTCCTTAAGCGAGGCGCCTGAAGTGGTGTAGCGCGCACTTCAGTTGAAACCGACTTTTTAGTCCCCCCCCCCCCAAAAAAAGATCTCTTCAGACCAAGGCCCCCCGTGCCGCCATTGTTCCGGCACCGAGGGCGAATACAAACCCGAGAGCCCTCGGTTGGCATTGAGGTGTGAATTCCTTCCCCGAATGGTAGAAGTGAACCGTTGGAAACATGCCAATCCATTCAGTTAAAAAAATTCAATTTAAAAGGAAAAAGAAGAGTAAAAAGCCAAATGAAGCTTGGAGGCTTGAAGCGAACGACTTGTTCATTTATTCGATTCACCAGCAAAGCAACTGCTCATCTCTTTAGAGCGAGTCAAGGATGCGTGGGCCGCCGCGCCACTTCTTCTTTTAAGCCTTTTGAATCGGCCTCATGAAGGTCACTCCATTGTGAGGGGGGAACAACATAATCTCTATTTCTTTTCTGCGCTCAGGTTCGGGATGCTGAGCGACGAGTCGGCGGTTCAGGCCGACAGCGTCCTGTCCGCTCTGGCCAAACACCTGGAGGCCAAACTGTCCTTCGGTGAGGATCGTGACTCGAAGACGAGTCAAACCGACAGACGACGTCATGGTCCTACCGTCCCTGCTTAGAGTTCATTTAAAGATTTTTACTAATATTTTCTAACACACATCTAAGATGTAGAAAAACACGATTGCTGCTCCGAAGTCGAATTTAAAAAATAAAAGGTGGCCTTGTTTCTGCCATCAGGACCCTCGAAACTGAGGAGGAGTTAGAGCTTTAAAAAATAGCTTATTTTTAATGTGATTTATTTATTATATAATTATTTAATTTAATTAGTTAACTCAAAATGTTATAACATCTATTGTTGTCATTGTTTCATCTATTGTTCTATTTATTTATATATATATATTAATTTTTTTATAAATATTATATAAATATTAGATGAAGATATAATTATTATAATATATATATACACATATATATTATAATAATTATATGTATATATTATAATTATATAAGAATTATACATTATGTTATATGTATATATGTGTTATATATATATATATATATATTATATATATGTTATATATATGTAGATATGTATGATGATTTTTCTATCATCATTATTATCATTGTTAACCAGTTTGCGCTGCTAATGTCTTTGATCTCTTAGATAAGTCGGAGCGGGACATGATCCTCATGAGGAACGACGTTGGCCTTCGCCACCCGACCGGCGAGCTGGAGACCAAACACATCAGCCTGGCGGTGTACGGCGACCCCAGCGGCTTCTCCGCCATGGCTAAGACTGTGGGATACCCAGCAGCCATCGCTGCCCGCATGGTCCTCGACGGTCAGCGACGTCCGTCTGGAAGATTGTTTCCGCCTCAGGAATTAAGAGCAAATCCAATTTAAAGAGTGTTTTATTTCTGCAGGTGAAATCCTCACAAAGGGACTCGTGGTCCCAATGACGAAGGACATCTACGGGCCGGCGCTGGCCTGCCTGAAGGAGGAAGGCCTCCACTTCATGTGCAAGAGCACCCTGCAGGAGTGAAGGCAACAAGGTCACGTCCCTAGGACTCAGCTTTTATTATGTCTGAAATTAATTGTTATAATAATTTGGTCTTGAAGCTAAGATGTAGGTCAAAAGCTGTAATAACAAAACAAAGGCAGCAGTTCAGATGATATTCGGTAATCTGCAGTTTAATCTTAACATTCTGACCTTGTCGACTGTCAGAGAAACGTTCTTCTGTGAAGATGTGGAGAAGCTCCAATGCTGAAACGCGAAGCTTGGCGTTAGAAATTTTAACTATTAATGAGCACAAATGTTAACTCAGTGTAAAACTACTGTAGAAATATCCTGGTAAACTATTCCTGGAAAATAGCGGGTCAATTATGTGCAGCTAACGTAGGCTTCTCTCGTCAGTCTGCTCAGCTAACGTAAGTTTCTCTCATTAGTCTGCCCAGCTAATGTAAGTTTCTCCCGTCAGTCTTTGCAGCTAACGGGAGTTTGTCTGGCACAGACAAGTCAATCATAAATCTGCAAGGTTTTTAATCTAAAACAGTGAAAGTGCAAAGATGCCGAACGTCTTTTCCTTTTCTCCCTCCATCACTTTGAAAACGGCATATAATTTCTGCTTTGATTAAGAAAACACTTACAAATCAAGCTCAATACTGCACCAACCTTCAAAGTGTAATAACCTTCAACAAAAGAAACGTCACCTTAGTTACAAACTTGCTTTTCACATTTCTTCAAAGCCGTGATGGAAATAAACCGGTGCAACATCAGAGCCATAGAATAGCGTTAACCTTTTCTCAGGGTATTGTGTCGCTGAAGTAAGTCGTCCACTGTTTCTGAAGCCGAGCGCGGTCTGGATTTTTTTTTTCATCTTTTTTGAATGGGATCATGAGTTAATCATTTTATTTTTATTGGTCAGAATTGATCTTTTCTGAGGTTTGCGCAACATGTGATATGATTGCCTCAGTTTCAATATCTCAAACATGTACTATAACACTAAAATATGTCATGCACTTTAAATAAACAACTCAAATGTTTAAAGGTATTAGTCAGTGTCTGATGATCAGCAATCAATCAGGTTTTCCAGCTGAAGGATTAGAAAATGTCAAAGGTCTCTGATATCAACTTGTCTTGTTTGCCTGTGAAGCTAACGTTAGTTTGTCTTGTTTGCCTGTGAAGCTAATGTTAGTTTGTCTCGTTTGCCTGTGAAGCTAATGTTAGTTTGTCTTGTTTGCCTGTGAAGCTAATGTTAGTTTGTCTCGTTTGCCTGTGAAGCTAATGTTAGTTTGTCTTGTTTGCCTGTGAAGCTAACGTTAGTTTGTCTCGTTTGCCTGTGAAGCTAATGTTAGTTTGTCTTGTTTGCCTGTGAAGCTAACGTTAGTTTGTCTCGTTTGCCTGTGAAGCTAACGTTAGTTTGTCTCGTTTGCCTGTGAAGCTAACGTTAGTTTGTCTCGTTTGCCTGTGAAGCTAACGTTAGTTTCTCGTTTGCCTCTGCAGCTTACGCTAGTTTGTCTTGCCGATGTGTGCCGCTAACGTTAATTTGTCTAGTCGGTTACTTTGGAATATTGTCACGTTGTTTTATCTTGTGGGTTAAATTTGACTGAGAAGCTGATTAAAACATTTAGGAATTTAACAATTTCAGCTGATTACATTCACGTAAAGAAGAAACTAAATTAAATAAATGATACTTTAAAAATAATTATTTATCATAATTGAATGCATGTGGGTCACTGCCCTCCATAATTTCAATCTCAATATTATTTAGAATGTTCTTAATGCTAGTGTCAGTCACATTTTCTTTTTTTTATGTTAACTCATGATCTTCATTCTGTAGCTCGGTCCTCGGCGTGCGTCAACGCTGTTGATTCCCAGACTGTAATATTTTTTGTCAAGAGCAATATTTATTGTATTTTTTCATGAGGGGGGGGGGGGTCACCTTGTTAACGGTTTGTTAAATGCTTTAAAAAGAAAATACCCAGAGAAATATTTTATGAGTACCTGAGATATATTTTAAAAAGTAATTGCATTCATATTTAGTTTATTCGAGGGCCTGCAGAAGGTTTCAGACGGGAGCGTTTGATATGTTGATAGATTTGTAGATTTGCATCTGAACGGCACAAAGATCAAGTTATGGTTTTATTTACCTCCAAGCAAATCTGCAATGTTTCGTCCTTCATGTTTTAGCCATTCACGACAAAACTCATGTTTGTAAAAGCTTGTTTTTATGTCCCAAAATGTTTTAAAAAGTGACATGAATAAAAATAATTCTTTAATTCATTCTTTAAAAGTCATACATCCTTTTTTCATGATTTAGGTGCAGAAATAACTATTGCCAATGTAAGCGCAGTATTTTGATTCTCTCTCACGTCTCATCATGCAAGTGCAATTAAATGATTTATCGTGGGTTTTTTATTGTATCAATGCAATCTAATTAAGTCTTTAATTGCACTGTTGACATATAGCATCCGCCAGTAAAGGGAAGTGGATCATCTCTTTAAGTTCGGTATTTGGGAAACTTCACGTTTTCAGTAACTTTGAAGCTCTTAACTGCAGATTAACCATGCATCATGTGACGACTCTTACTTCCGATTTATACCTCATACACAAACTAAATTAATGCCTATAATACTGAATGTGTTTCTACTGAAGTAAGTTGAGTAAAAGTTACTGTCTCTCATGGCTGATTTACAGATTTAATCAATAGTCAGATATTTGTGGTCTTGTTCTGAAGACCTCGCCTCCAGCTCGGTCTTCAAGTAAAAAACAAAAAGGCAATCCGCCCGTCTGCCTCCTCCATCAGGAGGCAGCCATGCAAACGAGGCCACCACGCAGGGTAAGTGGGCTTGTAATTATGAGAAGTCAAAAATGCAAATTGCGGTGTGGCGCAGGGCGGCCGGTCAAGATGGGACACTTGACCTATTTTCCGTCCTGAAAAGGCGCGTTTCTTGCGTCTTAGCCCGGATTAACACATGGGGAAATGAATTGGGATTACCAGTTGAGCGCAGGGATTAAAAAGCATGACTCCATAAAGGGAAAATATGTAATCCGCAGGCTGGACAGCACTCGGATTTCATCAGAACCGTCTTTATTTCTGTTTGTTCAACTCTCCCGTCGGGCGTCTGCTCCCTCTTTGTCTCACGGCCGTGACCTTTGACCTCTGTCCTGTGGGGCTGTTGATCGGGGGAATTTAGGCTGGTTCAGAAAGTCACTCATGAGGAAACGTGGCAGCTCAAGCCCAGAAATGTAAATTTGTGTGACCTGCTTTTCCAGCCCGATAGGACTCGCATCTTAACTTTAAATTGACCTTTTAGTTTTTTATTGTGACGGGAAATTTTTGGGATGTTTTACTTTTATTTTTGTTATTGTCCCTTTTACTTTTCCCCAAAGCATGACCTCTGACTTGTTATCCTTGTATTCCTTTAAAAGGAAAATACAGCACAGTGTGTGTGAGTGCAGTTGTGTCGTCGTCCACGGCAACAAAAATACTCACAGGCTCCTTCTTTGGTGTTCTTCCACTTATTTAATCCTCTAGCTAATAATCTAGCAGTGTTTTGTGTCCAGCTAAAAAACAAACATGTCAGTACCCCATGCATCACAGTTACAGAATCCAGAATATAAAAGCATTAATGTTCTCCAACTAAGCGATTAGGATTAAACCAAAACATTCAAATGCACTAAAAAAATTGTAAAATATAAAAAAAAAATCTAAAAGTATAAATAAAAATTTGGTCCATCAAGTTGATTACTATAATATTATTTACATTAGATTATTATAATTTTTTGTATTATTCCAGGCCCTTATTTCATATTCGACTGCTGTTACCGTAGTGATGGTATTTACAGAAAGGAGTTCAGTGCAGGAGCTCTATAAAGACACGCTAACACAAGATATCATTTGATGTAAAAAGGTGACTTTTTCCCTCTCGGCCCAATAAATACAAAAGGTTTAGGACGAGTTGGTTAAGCGGGGTGGCACGGCGTTAGAAACAGCGGACGGTTAGTCTACAGCTCGTATCAAAGTTAGAAGTACAGAATGAAAAATATAAAAAGGCACAAATTACAAAAAACGCAGGAAGTCCGGATCCACCGGAGGAGAGACCCGGTCGGTCCCCGAGTCCTCCGGAGCGCCGAGGGGTAAGACGGAGTCGGCATCGGGAGCTCCGTCGGTAACGGGAGGGTCCAAATGCTGTTCTCATCTGTAAAAGTTGAACAAGTTTTTTTTTTTGGGGGGGGGGGGGGGCTTGTGGTTTTTTGGGGGGTTACACCAGGGACGCCAGGCTCTCTGCAGCAGCGCTGGCGGTTCCCACCACAACGAAGGTACTGTCGTCGTCTGAGGACTCGAGGGTCTTCTTGTCTTCCTGTTTCCCGATGAGACTCAGCATGGCGGTGTACAGGAACCGGTACTGCTCCTGCAAATAAAACCACCGGGCGGTTAAACTTCGGGGGGATTTCAGATCCTGACGTGAAACGCCGTAAACAAGGTTTCATCTTCTGAAGTGTGAGGTATGACATCATCGTCCGCATATTGCCGTACAATGTCGCTGAAGGCTCCCGGCCTCATGAGGTTCGTCAACCTGGCCACCTGGAAGACGTCCACCGAGCCTTCGGCCTCCAGCTGGCGTGTCAGAGACGACAGGGCGCAGAACGTCGCCGCCGTGGCTCCTCCCACACTGGAAGAAAAGGAGAGAGGAGAAACTCCGACTGAAGCGCATCCGTTCAGGACGGAGAATCCCCGGAGCGCCGGCGGAGGTCTTACTCGTCGTGGACCACGACGGGGCCGTCCCTGGCGGCGCCCTCCTTCACCAGGTTGAGTAGCTCGAAGGTGTTGCTGACGGGGCCGTCCGGGTTGGGCCAGCGGGGGGCCCGGTACCGCTTCACCTCCAGGGCAAAGTCGTCCTGAGAACGAGGAGCGGTCGGTAAGATGCCTCAGGTGTTCCTTTAAAGACTCTTTTGTTGATTTGCACTGCGCAACAATCCATAAACGTCAAACACACAGGCTTCACACAGGATTCAGACTTGACTTCCAATAAGCCGGGTCACTAAAACAAGGGAGCTCCTCAGTAGAGGTCACACCGTGGGGTCATTCAAGGGATCCATGGGATCAGAACATTTCATGGTCCAACAGCCAAGATGGTTTCTTCCAGCTCGGACACAAATATTGACATTTTGTTCTCGCAGCAGTAATAATTATTAAGATATTGTAAAGCAGGCTAACACCTGGAGACTAGACAACTCAAACTATCTGACGCCACTGGACGAGGGAACCGGGCTTCTGTGTCGCCGCTCTGACCTTTGTAGCCTCCAGTATGTAGTCCTGGACCACCAGCATGTCCTCGTTGGTCAGGCAGATGTGGGTCTCGCTCCTCTGAGTGACGGTGAACGTCTCGTAGCTGATTGGCTGCCCTTTACGTGGCCAGATAACACTTAGCTCCGCCTCCTTGGCCTCCTCTTCGGGCGTCTGACAACACAGGAAGTCAGAGGACGTGAATCAACACGTTGACCCAAGTCTTTTACGTCTGGAGAGCACAGACGACCACGGGCTGCTCACCTCGGCCGACGGCGTCCCCACCAGCGACACCACCACTTGGGCGCTGTGGCTCCAAAGCATCCTCCAGAAGTCCTTAAAGGTGCCGGGCAAAGGATTCTGGGTAATGATGAACTCGCTGCTCTGCCTGTAACCCTGCAGGAACACAGACCTCCGTATCAATGACGTCTGTGTTGTTCCTCAAGAGGACCAAACGTTCCCCTTCAGATGTCTGTAACTCCGTCACACCCAGTTAATACACGTTTATTTATTCCATCCATCTACCTATCCATCTATGCATCCATCCATCTCTCATCCATCTATCTATCCATCCATCCATCTATCCATCCATCCATCCTTCAGGAGTTGGTTCTTACGGATACGTATGATGCGTTGATGTAGTCGGACGTTTCCCCCGCCGCCATGGACAAGCGCACACGTGACCTCTCGACTGCAAAGACAGAAAGAAGAAAAAGAGAGTCATGCGGCGCCATCTTCACCTGATGCAGCCGGAGAGAAGAACTAAACATCCGTCTATCCATCTTCGTCTTCCTCGGACTCACCGGGCACTGCGGAGCACTTCCTGTTCTTGCCGCGGTTGCCGTCCTGCAGCGCGGCAGAGAAGTCGCAGATCTTCACTCCGGAGTCACAGACCAGCTGTGGAGGAACACCACACATCTGAACCACTGGAGGTCTAAGTGTAAACAACGCTTCTGCATGATTATTGTTGGTTTTATAAAAGTTTTTTCGTATTCTTCATTCAGAATAAAGCCTTAAAATACTAAATAGACCTCGCCTGAATTGTCTGGACTCAGACGTCTCTAACGTATTTACATATTTTAATATGATTTATAAACCTTTAACCTGCCTCATTCCAAACATAGAATCATCCTGTAAGTGATTTTTTGATTCTTTGTTTCCTCTCACCCAGTGACCGACAGACTGATGTGTTCAAATGTGAACAAAAGAAAACGATGTCTAAAAAGGTCCATCACAGTGCCCCCTAGTGGTGGCAGAGATGCAGCCCTTTTAGTTTGGGTATGCACTTTTCAGAGCCGAGGCCTATAAAACGCTTGGTTCTTAAAAGCTCTTTCTCAAGAATACTGCAAAGACCTTTTATTTATATATTTCTCCGGTGAACCTTTTGATAGAATCTGATCATTTTGAAATGGTTCCAATTTTCAATCGATTCTCGTTTGAAAACTCAGCTCAGAACTACGAGACTCAATCCACCCGGAGCGGACCGGCGTGTGGGGCCGACCCCACGTGGTCAGATGCCCCGTAGCTCCGCCTCCTCGTCGGGCCTCACCGTGAACTGCTGGTCCAGCCGCGTCCTCCCAGCAGTCAGCGGGGTCAGCAGCTCGTCCACGTAGCGGTGCAGCCGGGCCGCCGCCACGTCCGTGTCCCCGGACGCCACGGCCTCTGCCAAGGCGTCGTGAATGAACACGTACTGTTCCTGCGAAGACGCCGTTAATCGACCCGGATACAAGCCGGACGCGACAGAACCGCGACGCCGGACACACGGTGACCTCTAACCTCGGTCTGGACCAGGTAGTTCCTCTGCGTGCGGATGTGCTTCAGGAAGCCCGTGATGTTGACGTGGCCTTCGTCCCTCATCTGCGTCAGCATGCTGTCCAGAACCACGTACGTCCCGGTCCGGCCCACGCCGGCGCTGCTCGCCACGCCGGGGGGGGGGGGGGGGGGGGGGTTACTTCCACGAAGGAGGACCAGAAAGGCCTCCGTGGTGGTCTAGGCTCAGGTCTGTGGTGGTCTGGGTTCAGGTCTGTGGTGGTCTGGGTTCAGGTCTGTGGTGGTCTGGGTTCAGGTCTCACCTGCAGTGCACCACCAGGGGGCCCTGGTCCTCGAGCCGCGCTCTGGACGACTTGCGGACGAAGCTCAGCAGCGGCAGGGTGAAGGCCGGCACGCCCATGTCGGGCCACTGGGTGAACTGGTACTGGGTCACCGTGCGCTCCAGGCTCCGCCCCTTCTGGGAGGCCTGAGGTGGCAAAACGGATATTAAAATAAAACTATAAAAACTCATTTGAGATTAGTCTGTTGTATTACAAATTAAATGTATGAGTAAAACAATAATAGGCCGAATCAAAATTGTTGAAATTTATTTGAGGAATATTGTAATTAATTATTATTAAAAAAAATCATTTGAATATATTATTATTTTACTTTGAAGGTCATTATTGAATAATAAAAAAATAGGTGATTTCAGTTGATGACTCAATGGTCTTGATTCATTATTAAATATTATATAATATTGCAAATGTGTGCAGGTAGCTATGTAAATAATGTTTATCACTTTGGCTATTTCTTTTATTTTTTGGGAAATTTTTCAGGTTAAAACGATTAAAATATCTGGATGACAAGCGACCTCCTCTGTTCATTTATTTTCTCGATTAATTAATAAAATGCCCCACGTCGACTTCCTCAAAATAAAATATTTCACTTTATAGTAACGCTGCGATCTGATTGGCCGTTAGCTCCACCTTCTTGGCGAGGGTGTTCCTCAGGCCGAAGGTCCTCTGGGTGTAGTGGGCGAGCGCCCTGCTGCTCCTCAGCGTCACCAGAAAGCCGCCATACACCTCCTGCGCCTCCGCCGGCCAGTACTGGTCGCACTTCCTCTGAGGAGGCGGAGCATCCGACATCGTGAGTCATTACCTTTATTAAAAGTCACTGGACCGCGACCGACCACCGGGGGCAGATGGCGTCGCTCACCCGCCCCTTCTCCACCAGGTTGGTGATCATCACGATGACGCCAACGTTTTGCTCCCAAATCATCCGCCAGAAGTCCTCGGTGCTCGACTTCAGGGGCCCCTGAGCGGCGATGTACGACCGCGGCTTCTTAAAACCCTGAGACACGGAAGATAAAACACCCAAAATCATAACACACACATCACACCTTTCACTTCTATGCAACCAGGAGTCGCCCCCTGGTGGTCAGTCGAGAGAATGCAGCGTTAGATGGAGCATAGACTTCTATACAACCAGAGGATACTCCACTGCTCTCCACCGCACTGCGACAGCGAGAGAAGAAGAACACGTGGGCATAAACAACGCTGCGTATGGAATGATTTTAACGAATCCGTTTTCCAAAACGTTTTGTGAGGAAATGAAAACCCGGCGAACAACGCGGCTCAAGGTCTTCCTCCTTTAGAGCGAGAAGAGAGGAGTCAGCTTCACGCCGGAGATGTGACCTGAACGCCGTTCTGCCTTTCAGAGGCGCAGAGCGCCATGAATAAGGTTTAGAATGATAAGAGTTTGTGTTGGGGGAGGGGCTCGGCGGGGGAGGGGGGCGCCTCACGTCCACGTAGTTGGCGTTGATGTAGTCGCTCGTCATCCCGTCTTTGTCCGCCGGCGCCGAGAGTCGCACTCGACTGTGGTCGTCTGGGGGCGAAGGACGGACACAAACAAACACATCACATTCAATAAAAGAGCAGCGCCAAGGTCAGAGCGACGAGAAAAGACTGGGCGCTTTAGAAGAGGAATAAATCACGTTTATATTACACATCCCACAAGAAAACACCAGAAACAACACGGAGCGTCACGGCAACTCACTTCCTGTCACATGAAGAAATACTGTTCTCTGTTCACTCTGTCTCTCTCTCTCTCTCTCTCAGAGCATGGAGGGTGTCAATCTACAGTATATATTTAATTATATATAGTTATAGGTGTATTTATATACACACAGTATATACATACATACTGGTTATATATATACTATAAATATATATGGTATATATGGTGTATATATACACAGGGGTGTTTTTTTCTACAGGCGGAATAGGCAGCCTTCTAGGGCGCCCCCGCATAGGGGGGCGCAAAAAAATTGAAAACGAGTGAAGGTTGCCTAGAGCGCCAAATGTATATGTATATGTATATGTATATGTATATATATATATATATATATATATATATATATATATATATATACACTGTATAACTAAACTGACATTTGGTTGTTGTTAAACTAGTGTCATTTCAACACACACACACACACACACACACACACACACACACACACACACACACACACACACACACACACACACACACACACACACAGAGAGCCCTAGTGGTGCTCAAGCACCAGCCCCTTTTGCTGGAGACACTTTTCTTTTCTTCATTCATGAGTGTTTAAGAATAAAAGTTACTTTCTCTATCATCAATTCCCCCCAAATGTGTTTTGATATCCGACGGGGGAAATTTATTTGAGTTATTGTGAGACTTTCGCCGCGACATGCTCAACGCCGCTCACGAGCCCCCGGTTTTGCACTTTTGGTAAAGAAGACAAGTTGATGCAGTGTGAAAGAAAATGTTATTGGGTGCTGTGGCTCAGTCGGTAGAAGTGTGGGTTCAAGCCCCGACTGTGGAAAAAATAAAAAATTGAAAAATTATGTATTTCTTTTCAGAGGGCAGCGCATTTTTTGGCGCCCCTCTCTGAATGGCGCCTTAGGCGGCCGCCTATACCGCCTGTAGGAAAAAACACCCCTGGTTCAGAGGGCCAAATGTGCAGGCCTTAGTTTGAGGACCACTGGTCTTGGCTGTTGATGTCTATCAATATCGCTCATTTTGAAAATTACTTAAAGCGACACTATGTAACTTTTCCCCTGTAGTGCCCCCTTCAGGTATTTAACGTCTGGCTCTCAAGCCATATATGGCTCTTCCGGCTCGTGACTCACAGCTGATCGATGCGTGCAACCGGCAGCGCTCTTTCGGCAGCCACAGCGAGCCGTTCAGCCGCGGCATGTTATTCTGTCTGTACGCGTCACGTAGCGGAGCAAATAAAAAGTCACCTGTGAGCGTGGACTGGCACTATATGACGTTGCGTAATCACTGCCAGACAGCAAGTTCACGTACTTCCGCCGGAAGCACCGGGCGGCTCCCAACATCTTACATTCAGCAGTTTTCTGGCCATAGACCCCCGATGGCAGTGGCGGAGGAGCAAATCAACATATTAAAAGTCATTGTAGCGGCACAATTTTTTTCAAGCTGTTATTTTAAGGTGGAAAAGTTACATAGTGGGGCTTTAAGAGGACAATACGGATCCGAATCAGACCGGCGAGGAGGGCGACACGTGGCTAGCGCGACGACCCATTAACCAATCAGAACGCTTGTACTGTTGTTGCTATATAATAATTCATCTTTCTTCATAAAGGAAGTGTAAGATAGCTGTCTGATGCTGCCCAGAGGAAACTCAGGTCATATTGCTGCTTATGCTTTAACTCTGTCAGAATCTTTTTTTGGCATGTGCCCTTTTTTGGGGGTTTGAGCAGCTGCCCCCCAAAATGTGTGTGCACGTGCCTGACACACACCTAAATGTTAACATTCCTTTAGTAATTTTCAACAAAACCACCAGTGAAACCCGGCCTGTTTACACTGGACCCACGAGTCCAATAGACAAGATCTTGGCATCGTGAGAAAGACGAGACTCTTACGAATGCCGTGCCGTGCTTTTAATGCGTGTGCGCTTTAGGCGTGTGAGCTTCAGGGCAGTTTAGAAAAGTGGTACCGCCGGCTCTCCGACAGGAAAGCGTGATCCGATTTAACATGGAGTTCAATGAAGCAGCCGCTTGGAGTTCATGACGTGTTCAGGCTCACAGAAGTGAATTTGTGAGTCCGTTGGATTTCACTGACGCGTCTTTACGACTGCAAGAACACTCCCTACGTTCTGACCTAACGTGGTGCGCGAGGAGCGAACATTGTGGAAGTGAAGACACTTTGTTTGGAACAATTACGGCGTATTGGTCAGGCTCCTCTGCCCTCTAGCCAAAGTCCAACAATTGAAGGATGAAATAAAGGTCCCGGAAGAGCAGAAACAGATCCAGGAGACCAAAGTCCAACAACTGAAGACCGAAAACAAGGTCTTGGAGAAGACAAAACTGATCCCGGGGACCAAAGTTCAACAGTTGAAGGATGAAATAAAGATCCTGGAGGAGCAGAAACAGATCCAGAAGACCAAAGTCCAACAACTGAAGAACGAAAACAAGGTCCTGGAGAAGACAAAACTGATCTCGGGGACCAAAGTCCAACATTCAGAAGATGAAATAAAGGTCCTGGTGAAGAAAAAAACTGATCCAGGAGACCAAAGTCCAACAGTTGAAGGATGAAATTAAGGTCATGGAGGAGCAGAAACAGATCCAGGAGACCGAAGTCCAACAGTTGAAGGATGAAATTAAGGTCCTGAGGAGCAGAAACAGATCCAGGAGACCGAAGTCCAACAACTAAAGAATAAAAACACGGTCCTGAAGAAGAAAAAACTGATCCAGGAGACCGAAATCCAACAACTGAAGAACAAAAACAAGGTCCTAGAGGAGACCAAACCGATGCCGGAGATTCAAATTCAACAGCGGAACAACGAAATAAAGCCCCTGGAAGACATCTGTCTGAAGATGAAGAAGAAGAGGAGAGTCTTTGGCAGGATGGGGGACAGACAGTTTGAGCTGGACAAAATGAAAAGAAAAATGCAGAATACGAATCAGGGTTTCTTCAAGGTTATGTTCGACAGGGCGGCGGTGTGCGACGACGGCCACACCGAACCCGTCCTTCATTAGTCAGTGTTTACCCCACCATTCTATCAGGGTGGGGAAAACCCCCCTGAAAACTCTGCCCGCCCAGGTCCTTTTCTTAAAGAGCACGTCTTTGTTCTTTTATTAAACAAAACATCTGTAATTGATCGCAGAGCTCCAATGCCGGCAGGTCCGCGCACATCAGGGCAGAGCAAAAATCAGTCACCTGCCTCCTCCAGGAAGAGGAAGGGACATCCAATCACCGTGAAGCATTAAATGAGCAGCGATGCAGCGGGACCAGACAGAGGCGAACCGCCACCCATCCCGGTGGCAGCTCCGGTTCCCCGTGTCTCGTTACCGGCTCCCCTTGTCCCGTCGCTGTTTCCCGTGTCTCGGTGGCGGTTCCAGTTCCCCATTTTCCTGTCGCACCTCCCCCGCTCTGCCCCCCCACCCCCCCAACCCACCCCACCCCCTCCTCCAGGAAGAGGAAGGGACAGCCAATCACTGTGAAGCATTAAATGAGCAGCAATGCAGCGGGACCAGGCAGAGGCGAACCTCCACCTGTCGGCGGCTCAAGGTCCCCGTGTCCCGTCGCCCGTTCCCCGTGTCCCATCGCCCGTGTCCTGTCGACGGAATCGGTTCCCCGTGTCCCGGTGGCGGCTCCAGTTCCCTGTGTCCCGGTGGCGGCTCCAGTTCCCTGTGTCCCGGTGGCGGCTCCGGTTCCCCGTGTCCCGGTGGCGGTTCCAGGTCCCCGGATGTGCCAACGCGCTCGGCTAGACAACTCCTTCCGACCTCTTCAAGTAACAGGCAAACCGTCCGTAATGAAAGAACATGTAGAACCATTCACAACGCGACTCTGTGATTGGCCCATCTGCGTGGGGGCGGCGGGACTTAGTAAAAGGTAAAATGATCGCCATCTGTTTGTGGCAGGAGGCATGAAGTTCTACAGTTGTCTCAGAAACCCGTAGAGCGGATCAAAAAGGCAGCCGGTAAGAGAGGCTCTCCAAGTACTGACGGACTGAGACCTGAGGCAGCCGGAAAGAGAGTGTGAGTGAGTGAGTGTGTGAGTGAGTGTGTGAGTGTGAGTAAGTGAGTGTGTGGGTGAGTGTGTGTGAGTGAGTGAGTGAGTGGGTGAGTGTGAGTGAGTGTGAGTGTGAGAGTGTGAGTGAGTGAGTGGGTGAGTGTGTGTAAGTGAGTGAGTGTGTGTGTGTGAGTAAGAGTGTGAGTGTGTGAGTGAGTGAGTGTGTGGGTGAGCGTGTGTGAGTGAGTGAGTGAGTGGGTGAGTGTGTGAGTGAGTGAGTGAGTGTGTGGGTGAGTGTGAGTGAGTGGGTGAGTGTGAGTGAGTGGGTGAGTGTGAGTGAGTGAGTTTGTGAGTGTGAGTGAGTGTGCGTGTAAGTGAGTGAGTGTGTGAGTGTGAGTGAGTGTGAGAGTGAGTGAGTGAGAGTGTGAGTGTGTGAGTGAGTGAGTGAGAGTGAGAGTGTGAATGAGTGAGTGTGTGAGTGAGTGAGTGAGTGAGTGAGTGAGTGGTGTGTGATCTCAACAACTTTGTAAGTACTGACGGACTGAGTCCGGAGAGGCAGTCGGTAAGAGCGGCTCTAGTACCGGTTCTGGTTCCCAGGGCCCCTCCGCCCCTGCTCTAGTTCCGTGTCCCTGATGGTTTCCTCCTGTGTGATTGCTAGCCCCGCCCTCATGTCCACCACCACACACACATCCCTGTGTGGGCTTCGGACTGAGGCCCGATTAAATTCACATACAAAGTGAGGACCACCCTTTCTGCTATATTTTAAAATAAATTAATGTTGCATTTGAGCACAACGAAGCTCCCTGACTCAAGTTCCGTTTCCTAGAGGTCGCTGTTGGGCTCATTTCTTATAATGGAATAGTTGACCATCCTTCTCTCTTTAGCTGCAGTTATTATTTTGTATGTGATTTTGAAACTGTAAATAGGTGTGTCTGGTTTAAAAAGAGTGACCATGTTATGACATCATTAGAGCGCTGCATAAAGGGACAGGTGATGTTTATGGATATAATTATTGATATACTAAAGTATTATCGTACACTTTCCAAGAAAGATGCAATGAACAGCATCTCCTAAGTAAATAATTGATTTATTTAAACAATTATTATTGTTGAACAATAGGTTTCTCTCTCTCTCTCCCTCCCTCTCTTCTCCCATTCTCTCTCTGTCTTTCTATCTGCTCTCATGTTTTCTCTCTCTCTGCAGGCAATGGCAATAAAATATAAATAGTGCCATAATTTGAACTCTAAACTTTAAACACAACCCGTGTATAAGAAATGCACATTGACAGGATTATAAACGTATAAGTGCCATCACGTTGCTGATTGTCAATCAAACTCCATCAGGTACTCACAGGCCAGGATGTTGCTGTATCGGTTTTTACTTTGGTTGTCGGGGTGGTTGGAGCCGTCGGTCGTCATGTCCACCGTGCACGCCTGAACCTCCTACACACACACACACACACACACACACACACACACACACACACACACACACACACACACACACACACACACACACACAATTGGCTCAACGACACCAGAAGCTGAAACATATTAAGCCAACGTGGAAGTGGCGGAGGTTTTGTCCACTCAAGGCTCCGAGTTCGTCCCGATAGATATATATCGACCCTGAAGGTGAGGTCAGAGGTCAGTTTAACGTAATTGTGAGGAGAGAATACATACTCAACGACATATTTGTGGATTTTAAATCTGTTATATTTCTACTTACGTAAAGAACTTTTTATGTGGGTGTGTTCAGAGCGTTGCATACACATTTAACAAGACAACAACAACAACAACACACTGCCACACAGCCCGAGGGCGGCGGCCTCCGTCAGGAGGAGGCGGGGCCTCTTACCTCGTAACTCTCCTTCAGTATCTAATGGCGAGGTGTGAAGCAGCAGGCCGGACACAGTCACCCAGAGAGGTGCAAGAAGACACATTACAACCCAAAATACACAACTAGTACACACCAAGTATGCACAAAATACACACCAAGTACACACCAAATACAACCCAAGTACACACAAAAAACACACCAAGACAAACACACCAAATACGCACACACACACACCAAGTACGCACACACCTCAAACTCTCGCTGAAAGCCGTTGGTGTTGTGGAGTTCGGCCACGTGTTCCACAAACTGCTTCACGGGGAAAGACGTGTGTTCGTCTGGAAACAGGAAACAAGAGTGTGAGATGTGTGTATTTCTGTTGTTGTGTTAGAATTGAAGTGTGTGTGTGAGAGTGTGTGTGTGTTACCAGGTGTCAATCCAGAAGGCGGTGCGGCGATGACTCTCGGTGACGAGTTGTCGTCGATGTAGAAGTGAGCTGTCTGAAAACAGGTCCTACACACACACACACACACACACACACACACACACACACACACACACACACACACACTTATTATTATTTGTAATTAAGACAAAAGACAAACATATGGTCTTCACAACATCCCGAACAGAACATCATAAAATGTTGATAGAAAGCGTTTTTGATTTAGAGTAAAAACTCTAATCAGTAAAGGAGTAAACCAGAGAGGAGGCGCTCTGCTCGTTTTTTCCCCGCTCGGCTTCAGCCACATTTCACATTTGGGGGAATCCTCGTAATCTGCCCAGCGACACGGGACGAGATGTTCCGATAATCCGCGACACGGTTTTAACCGGATCAGATCGGTTCTGGTGAAGCGGCGACGTGTCGGACCAGAAATGGTCATCGGGGATTATCGCTCAAGGCAACAACAGGCGGATTAGAGGCCTGGAAAAACCACACGGTTGTTCTCTGTGATCTCCACGGATTATCATGTCTTTATTGATCAGACTTCAATAAATAACAACAGCAACGAGAACCTGATCGGCTCCTTTTTAAAATCAATAAACTTCAGAAAAATAAACATTATTCACATAACACATTGTACTTATATGGACTGAGCGGAACAAAGTCATGATTATATGGGGAGCCATAAATATTAAAGTTATTTTAATCTCATCTCTTCTTTAGGGGTAAAAGTAGCTTTTAATTTTATATTTATTAATGTGTACGGGCTATTCAAAATGAAGATATGAATACTTCATAAGAAGGGAATAAATCGAGAGAAGTAGAGTCATTTATATAGACTTCTATACAACCAGTGGAGTCGACCCCTGGTGGTCAGGAGAGAGAATGCAGCTTCAACACATGAAGCATAGACTTCTATACAACCAGAGGAGTCACCCCCTGGTGGCCAGAGGGAGAATGCAGCTTCAACACAAGAAGCGTAGACTTCTATACAACCAGAGGAGTCACCCCCTGGTGGTCAGGGGGAGAATGCAGATTCAACACATGAAGCATAGACTTCTATACAACCAGAGGAGTCACCCCCTGGTGGTCAGGGGGAGAATTCAGCTTCAACACATGAAGCATAGACTTCTATACAACCATTCTCCATCTACAGGTGCACCAACAATCTGCCAAAATATTCCAATAAATACATTTTCTTTCTTATATCTGAACATGTGTCTCCGTCTCGTCGTCCTGACGACTTCTTCCACGCGTAAACATAGTCAAACTGAAAGCAGGATTGTGGGCGTGGCCTACCGCTGCTCGACAAGACACCGACACGTTTGCTCCTGTCAGACATCATCGGGCGGATGTGCCCCCCCTCCCGGGGCTGAGTGGCAGCGAGGTACATGCTTCCCTGGGGATTACCCCCCCCCCCCCCCCCCCCCCCCCGATTATTAGGGATTAGCGCGTTGCTCAATCTGTGATGCAACAACAAGCAGAACAACATGTGGAGGTTTGGGCTTCTCCTCCTGAAGGCTTCACAAAAGAAGAATGACTTTACACCACTTTTAAACCACTCAGAGGAACTTCTGCTCGCTGAGAATCAAGTTCTGAATATTGTCGAAAGAAATAATTATAAAAAACCCACAAAGACTCTCAAGGTTAAAAAGAAGGAGAGGAACAACGAGCTGTCGGGAGATGAAAGGATCCATTCAGTCGGCATTGTTACTGAAGGGACAGAGACACACACACACACACACACACACACACACACACACACAGAGACACACACACACACTCACAGAGACAAAGAGACACACACACTCTCTCTCACACACACACACACACACACACAGAGACACACACGTACCAGTGGTATCTAGATATGATGGGGTTAGAATCGAAATCTATTTTCACTGCAGATAGAATGAGTTCTACTCCTCTGGTTGTATAGAATTCTATGCTTCATGTGTTAAAGCCGCATTCTCTCTCCTTACCACCAGGGGGCGACTCTTCTGGTTGTATAGAAGTCTATATAGTGACTCTACTTGTCTTGATGTATTCCCTCAGTAAACATTGTAAACATGAGTTCATGTTTCTCGTCTCACGTCTTCTATACAGCATGATGTCATCGTTTATACTTTATGGTCTGTAGAGTCTCCAACACAACGCCTCTGGCTCCTTCACCCCAGATCATCAGAAATGTGCAGAGTCTCCTCCTCCTCCACATTGATATAACTTGGATGTAATACTCGTGTATGGTTTTTAATAGGGGGGGAAGGGGGATTAGCGCTCTAAAATAAATCCTCTGCTTGGATCCATTGAGCCCCCCCCCCCCATGGAGCTGGCCGTGTGTCTCCCCCCCCCCCCTCACTGACCTCCAGTAGACCAGGATGCCGATGAGGACCACCAGGCCGAGGCCGGTGAGCGTGGAGATGACGGCCAGCGGGACCACGGCCCTCCGGCCCCCGAGGGCCCCGACTCTGGACTCGTGGCTGCTGCTGTTGGCGTCTGCAGGGGACCAGAAAAAGAACGGTGAGGCTTCAGAAGGCCTGGTGCATGCTGGGAGTTCACTGGTTCTGCTTCTCAGAGGTAATGTGACCGTTTATAACCAACACTTTTATTTTTTTATATATATATATATATATATATATATATATATATATATATATATATATATATATATATATTAGGGCTGGGCAACGATTACAAATCGCGATTAATTGCATGATTTCCCAGATTAATCGCGCGATTAATCACATTTGTACATGCAAAATCCAATTAATGAATTCAAAAGTAGTGTATAGCGCACTTCTATTTTAAATGTTCTGCCATATGAACTTAAGTGCCATAAAATCTGTTGTGCAAACAAACACTTAACTTCAGCATTTGTATATAGTAAAGTTAAAGTTAAATAAAATAAATACTTTGTGTAAATCTCAACTTAAACAATGTTATCAAAACAAACAGAACTAAAGCTTATTGCCTTGCTTCGTCGGATATTTACGTTTCTCTGGGTTTTCACAAACTAGCTTTGACCCCTTACAAGTTTAGTAAATGGTATCTCCCTTACGTTCCACCTGAACAGTCATTGGTTGACTGATCTCAGTGTTGCCAGATACACGAAAGTTATCCCCCTTTTAGGCATGTATATCACAAAACAGGCAGAATAAGAGAGATGTTAATCGCTCACGTCTCTCCTGTTCAGTCAGGGCATGTGATGCAGCTCACACTTCTCATCAATATCATGTATCAGGGTGCACATCACTGGTACGCAGGTACGCATGCGCGAAAATAATCAACAATGCGTAATGCCAGTTTGTGTTCCTCCACGCCTTTGCGTACCTGAGCGATCTGATGTTGACCGTCTCTCCAGCAGCACGTTATTAAAACATGTCAGTCTGTCTCTACGTGTTGCATGAACACGTCTCGCGCGCCGTAGAGCCCGGCGTGTGCGCGCACATCGGGACGAATGTCACCAAAAGAGTCACTTAGCTTCTCCTGCCTTGGTTTAGCATCCCTGCAGCTCGCGGTCTGCCGAAGCCTCGCTCCACTGTGTGTCTGGTTGTATGATTTGCAGCATCAACGGTGTGTTCATCATTTAAATGATATTTAAGACTGGAAGTACTCCGGTGATGAGACGATTCCTCTTGGCAGTGGTTACATACGACTTTGTTTCTGTCCACTCTGACACTTTGAGAACTTTTAAATCTCTGTACTCTTCTCCATGTTTGTTAAACCGCAAATTACTTTCTGTTCCGGTTCCGCAGCAATCAGCAACACACTTTTACAAAATAAAAGCCTGTGAGCAACACACTTTTACAATAATAAAATAAATAATAAAACCTGCGTTAACGCGCAATAAAATAATTGTCCACGTTAATTAAGTGATGCGTTAACGCACGATTAACCATTTATAGTGATATAACTGAAACTTTTATATATATTTAACCACTTCTGAGCCTCTACCAGTCACAACACACTGGGGAGGATCTCCCGCACCGGGCTGGTCAGAACTTTCCTCTCCTGCACAATCGCACTGAAAACTTGTTGTTGTTGTTGTTGTTGTTGTTGTTGTTGTTGAGCGGTTCACACATTCATTCAGCCGTAACAGATTGGTGTCTGCCGGATGGGCAAAAGGGCAAAAGAGGAAAAACCGAAAGGAAAGGTCCAGAAGGAGAGAAAAGAGTCTCATCGACACCATGAAACTCCTCCTCCTTAAATATGCTAAATGAGGCGTTACCAACACGTCACGTGCTTCAGATCATTCAGTATTCACATAGTTGGACACTTTGTTGACTCTTTAGAGACTCAACGCCTGAAGCTCCACGGAGCTCTGCTGCCCCCTAGTGGCCGTGAGAGGAAGGATATGGATTGCGATTACATAAAAAAAAGAAGTCTGTAGATTCTGGTTGATTGAAGCTTCATCAGCAGGTAAACATTCGATCTTCTAAAGAAATCATAAAAAAAAAAAATTAAATTTTTTTTTTTTTTTAATTATACAAATTTAGATTGAAAAAAATAAATAAAAAAAATCCCAAAATATTATCGACTAAAGTAAAAAATAATGAAGCTGATTCATCGATTAGTTGTAGATAAAATAAAGTAAAACATTCCGTTTTAACGTTTGGGTTATTAATATGATGAGTGACCTCTCGGGCAATGCATGCTGGGAAACGCCCCACACCCTTAAACAGACACATGAATGGTTGACACTAAAAGGATGAATGGGAGGAGGAGGAGGAGGAGGAGGAGGAGGAGGAGGAGGAGGAGGAGGAGGAGGAGGAGGAGGAGGAGGAGGAGGAAGAAGATGGCGGCTCCAGGTAACTTTGCTTTCTGGCTTTCACCGGCACAAAAAAAGAAGAAAGAAGTGAAATGTTTTCTGAAGATGGAGGATGAGTCGTCTCGTCTCTCAACGCCACGGCGGCGCTTTTACCTGCGACAGGCTCCTCCCCTTCCGACTCTCGTTCCGTGCGCTCGGAGATACTGAAGTCGGAGGACGTCTCGATGTCGCCCTGCTGCCCCGAGCCGCTCTGCTCCTCCTCCTCCTCTTCCTCGGCGGGCGGAGCCCACGTCGCCGCCGCCGGCGCCACAGGTGGAGGAGCGGCCGCGGCCGGCGGCGCGCCTTCCGCCTCCGAGGCGCTGCCGCTCTCGCTATCGAAGTAGAACGCCGAGGACCGGCCGTCCGCGTCGTCGGGGGACGCGCCAGACGCGGAGGGGGCGGAGCTTGAGGCCTCGGTCCAATGAGGGAACGGCGCGCTCTCTCCGGAGGCCGAGGCCTGAACGGCGTCCCAGTCCTGATCCGCGGGGAACAGGGCGGAGCCAGAGGCAACGCTGCTGGCGTCCGGGGGAGGGAGGGCGGAGCTTTGGAGCTCGGTGGAGTTCCCGGGATCCCCGCCGCGGGATGGCGGCGTGGCTGCAACAGAAACGGGCGCGTCACCGCGGGCGAGCGGAAGAACGGACGCCGCCGTGGGGGCGATGGACGCCACCGCCGAGAGAGAGAGCTCGTCCACCGAGAAGCCGCCGGCGCTGGAGAAGAGCGCCGCAGCGCCGGAGGGCCACGCCAAGGTCGGGGGGGCGGCGGCGTGGGGAGAGGCGTGCGGCCAGGAGGGCGACGGCGTGGGCTCCAGGGAGCAGCCGCACGCCGCGTCCGCGTCGCTGGCGAAGGGAAACCCGTCACCGCCGAGGAGAGACTCCTCCTCCTCGCCGCCGGAGAGCGAGCGGGACGAGGCCGGAGCGCCGAGGAGGAGGAAGAGGAGGGTGAAGTCGGCCGAAGGCTGGAGGGTCGGGCCGCCGAGAGACGGGGAGACCGCCGGGCGGCGCCAGGCGGGTTCGGACGAATCCGGCGCCGCCCGGAGGGGAGGAGTCTCGCTAAACACCGAGCGGTCGCCCGAGGAGGCCGAAGAAGATGAAGAAGAAGAGCCGGACCAAAAATCACCGTCACCGCTATCGTCGAAGCCGCCGCCGGGGGTGAGGGGAGGGAGGGGGGGGTGAGAGGGGGAGGAGTCAGGGGGCGTGGCGGTTGTGGGAGGAGCCGGGTCTCGGCTCGCGGTAGCGGCATGCTGGGAGTCCGGGGCGAAGGGGGTCACCGGGGGCCACGGCGAGGGGGGAGGGGCATGCAGGCAGGAGGAGGAGCCACACGATGGGGAGGAGGAGGGGGAGGGGAGGAGCTCACCGTTGGACATCGGCTGCGTGGTCAGCGAGAGAACACCACCCGACCGGACGGAGGTCGCGGTGGACGACGAGGGAGGAGGGGCTTCAGCCGGGGAGGAAGCGGCGGTCTGGAGACCTCCGGGACCCGGGGACTCGTCCACGGAGAGCGGCGCCGTCGTCGCGCCGCTGGAAGAAAGACTTTTACCTTCCGTCTCCGCGCTGGCGAGCGTGGGAGAAGTGGGAGGAGCCGGAGAAGTGGGAGGAGCCGGAGAAGTGGGAGGAGCCACAGCGTTTGTTTTCTCTGTCGGAATCAAACCTCCGAGTTCCGTCGGGGCTCCCCCGGTCTTGGAGAGAAAGGGGGCGTGGCCACTGAACTCAGTTCCTTCCGTGGTTTGCGGCGCGACGCCCGGTGGACGCGTGGCGGTACTGCGGGACCCCGCCTTTTCGTCGGGGTCGGACCGGGAGGGTCCGGCGGGGGGAACCGGGTCGGCCGGGGAGGTTCTCCTCAGACCGGGTTCTTCCGTCGGGGTCCCGGCGCCGAGCGGAGGAACCGGAGGCCCGGAGGACCTCGGGGGGTCTGGGGGGGTCCAGGAGAGACCGGAGTCCTCCGTCTGGACCGGAGGGGCCCAGAACAGGTCGGGTTCATAGGGACCCTGTTAGAGAGAGAGATGGGGGGGGGAGAGCTTGGTGAACATGCCTCTCTTCGTTCTTCGTAGCGCTTGAAGGATGAAGATCACGGTTTCTCACCTCGTGTTCGTATTCATCAGGATTCACATCAATTTCTAGAAAAAAAAAAAAAGGCTGGTTGAATCACACAAATAACAAAATAAGGAAGGGGAGAGTGGAAGAGGAGAGAGGAAGAGGAAGAGGAGCAGACTTCTCTTTCACGCTTTAATTCAAACACAACATTTTGCAATGAATCATTTTCGTCTCCTGAGGCAAAACAAACAGGAAAACCTCATGAGGGGTCAGGTGGTCAGATGGTCTGGGGTCAGGTGGTCTGGGGTCAGGGGTTCTGGGCTCTTACCTCTGAGTCACAAATCATGGAGACCAGTTCAAGCTGGTTTGTGAGGCGTGAGTTTTAATGAGGTCAAAGGTCGTAAAGGTCGCGCTGACACAATATTCATCGATTAGAAGTTTTAGTAAATTATCAAATACAAATATAAAAAAATACATTTAGATTTTTGTGATTTAATTTAATTCAATTCAACTTTTCCAAAATGTGAAAATATTAAATAATTATTGTGGTCAGCTGACATTTAATATAATTATTTGTAATTAGTATAATATATAACATCATATTTGTTATTGTTCTTTCCTGAATCTTAAATCAAATAAAATACATAGAACACACAAAGAAAATCTAATAACTGGGTTTAAAGTTAAAACAGTGAAATTATTAAATAATAACATAGAAATAATAAACGTTAGCCCCCTGCACCGATAGCACAAAGCTTTAGCTTAGCAGAACCAGGGTTTTTTCTGCATAGAGAAAATGTGGGCGTGCGCCTAAGCCTTTTTGCCGAGCGCCTATGACAAATCCCGAGCGCCTAAGGCAAAAAAAAAAAAAAAAGGAAAAAGGTGCGCGAATGGACGGAGTGGCCAGCTGTTGATACGGCGATGCGCGCGCCAACATAGTAGCTCGGCCGTGCTGCGCACACAGGTGAGTTCACCCTCACTACCCCCCCCCCCCCCTCAACAACTCTTCTTCAGAGCACCGAAGACCCATTTTGACCCAGCAAAAACCCTGAGAACGCGTTAGCTTAGCACAAACAACGGCTCCATTCATCACCAGTTGACTGAGATGAAATATTACTTCTCTTTTCTTAGTTTATTCAACATGAAGTTTATCTGAAGTACAAAGTTACACAGAATGCTGCCGCATACGTGCACACGCACTCGTGCACACATGCACGCACGCACGTACACACGCACATGTAAGAGGGCGCCGCGCTACAGGACGCTAAACAAAGATGGTGGCTTTAGAAACTTGTTGTTTTTATTTGTTTTTCTCTTTTATTTATCTAATAAATATAGATATAAATATAATATAAATAAAATATAATATTAATATAGATATAACTGAATATTAATATAATATTAATATAGATATAAATATAATATTAATATAGATATAATTATATAAATACAGATATAAATATATAGATATAAATATAGAAAGACATAAATAGAGAGAGAGAACATTTGAAAAAGTTACATTTGTGAAGACAGTTTAACAGAACAAAGGTGTGTGTGTGTTTGTGTATGTGTCTGTGTGCATGTCTGTATGTGTGTGTGTGTCTGTGTGAGTGTGTGTGTCTGTGTGTTTGTGTAAATCCTCAGAAAATACTAAACAATAAAAGCCCCACAGTGAAGATGAAGACGAGATGAAAGACAATTTTAATTAATATAACATATATATAACATAGTTAATATTTATATATATATATATATATTGACTGTTTTATATATATAACATAGTTAATTATGTTAATTAGGTCTTGTGACTTAACGAGACATCAAGTAAACTATTTCCCATTTAAATCCACAACCAACAGGTTACTAATTATCTACAAAAATAATTAAATCTTTTCTAGTTTAAACTTAAATGTAATAAATAATAATAATAAACATTAATAATCATGAAGTCCTCTTGGCGCGGCCCCGGCGTATCTTACCGGGGTCGCGGGCCGGCATGCGGACCTCCAGCAGGCCGCTGCGCTGCCCCTTCAGGCCGTCGGTGCACACTGCCACCACCTGCACCACATAGCTGCTGTTGGCCAGCAGGTCGTCGAGCATCGCCCCCTAGTGGAGGGCAGAGGAACAGCACCGTCATATATATATATATATATATATATATATATATATATATATATATATGCAAATCTGTTAAAAATAAAGAAAGTAAACAAACTGCGGGCACCGACATCCATTAGAGCTCAGCTGTGTAAAGGTACGTTCACACTGGACACCACAAAATGTTGTCGCGCGACAAGTTTACATGTTAAGTCAATGCAAAGCTGCGACAAAGCTGCGACGCTGCTTTTTTTCCAGCGAGCAGCGCGTCGGGCGCCACAGAGCAGCACCAACAGAGCGAATGTCGCGGGGCGAACTGAGCGAACAGAGCGATCTGTCGCAGCTTCTTGTTGCACGAGTTGAAATTTCTGAACTCGAGCAGCAGAAACGCGTGAGTCATAGTTGCGTCAGCCAATCAGCGTTGAGAAGCTCCGCTCGTCATCGTTCTGCCGGCCGGTTTAGAAAGTGGAGGAAAAGATTCTTGTCGCCGTTCGTGGGCACCCCGAACTTTATGATACGACTCTTTACTTACCGAAACCGTAGCGATAAAGATGAAGCGTGGAAGGAGGTCGGAGAAGCCGTGGGACTACCTGATACGTTTAGAATGTGTGCATTTGCTTTTATTCTCGCTGTGTGTTGTACTTTAGAGAGAGAGAGAGAGAGAGAGAGAGAGAGAGAGAGAGACACGAATCAAAGAGAGAAGAGAGAGAGAGAGAGAGAGAGAGAGAGAGAGAGAGAGAGAGAGAGAGAGAGAGAGAGAGAGAGAGACTCGCTCCACTAACAAGTGGAAGCTCACTGCGGTCCTGTCGTTCCCGTGTTTACTCCGCGGGAGACGAGCGGGAACATGGGGCGGAGGGGCGGAGGGGCGTGGAAGTCAGGACCGCAGAGTCCAGAGAGAAGGAGAGAGAGGGGCAGCAGGGCGACTCACAGGGCAACAAGTGAAGACACAACATCAGACTGGTTAAGGAAAAGATTCATATGGCGCGATAAGCCACGGCCCCGCTGCGTCTCGTCCGACGCGTCCGGTGTGAACACCCTTTTTTTGTCGCGAGCTGCTCTCTCTCTTCTCTCTATGATTCGTGTCTCTCTCTCTCTCTCTCTCTCTATGATTCATAGGAGGGACAGATTTGTCCCATCATAACTTGCTGCACCTTGACATAGGCATCAGTAACCGGAAAAGAATAACCAATTGGAGATTGAACGTGGGTCTACTGAATAATGAACAAAGGAAGGACAAAATTAAATTGGAAATACAAAAATATGTTACAGAAAATGACAATGAGATGGTGGAGCCAACGATGGTTTGGGACGCCTTGAAGGCAGTTATGAGAGGCAGATTAATTTCGCAAAAAAAAGAAATTAATAACATATTCAGAAGATTCTCTTCTATAAACAAAGTTATTATGAGATAGGCCCGAGAGCCACCAAATTACTTGCTAGACGGACCCGTAAACAACTCGCAACTAGTCAAATACATAAAATTAGGGACCCCCTTACGAACCAATTGATAACAGAGCCAGAGGAGATAGAAAGAATATTCCAAAGATATTATGAGGAATTATATACACAGCCAGAGTCTGCACCAAGAGAGGAGATAAAGTCTTTTTAGACCCACTAGACCTACCAAAGATAGGACAGACACAGAACGATAACCTAACGAGGGATATTTCAATAGAGGAGGTGGTGGAGGCAATAAACAAATAAAAAAATGCGAAAGCGGCGGGGAGTGACGGCTACCCGGGGAATGGTATAAGACATTCAAGGACGAACTGGCTCCGCTGTTGATAAAATCTTTCAATTGGACATTACAAAAAGGCAAATTACCACCAACATGGACAGAAGCAATAATAACGGTCATACCTAAACCGAGGAAAGACAGGGAAATGTGTGGAAATAATCGACCAATATCACTACTAAATTTGGATTACAAGTTATATACATCTATTATTGCTAAACGAATGCAGGCCTTTACACGGGATTTGATCGACGAGGATCAAACGGGATTTGTGAACGGGCGACAGACGCACGATAACATTAGGAGGACACTGCACATTATAGATCAGGCAAACAAACAGAAAAGAGACACGATACTGGTTAGTGTAGATGCCGAAAAGGCGTTTGACAGGGTAAATTGAACTTTCCTTTTCACAGTGCTAGAGAAATTCGGATTCAATGATAAATCAATACAGATTATTAGGACCCTATATCAACGACCTACAGCTAGAATCAAAATAAACGGAAGCCTATCTAACAAGTTCGATCTACAGAGATCAACCAGACAGGGATGCTGTTTATCACCAACCCTGTTCGCATACTTTATCGAACCGTTGGCACAAGCCATACGTGAAAATAGACGAATCCAAGGAGTGACAGTGTGCGGGGTAGAACATAAGGTCGGCCTCTTCGCAGATGACGTCATTGCATACCTTGAACGGCCTGGTGAGTCGTTGACAGAATTACTAGATCTCTTGAACACATATGGAAAACTATCAGGATACAAGATAAATATCACTAAAACCCAAGTACTCACCATCAATTATACACCACCCAAGGAGATCAGAGAAAAATTCAATT
>CM070108.1:12917500-13235000 GCA_036178185.1 Liparis tanakae | reverse complement strand
ATGATATCATCATTTATCCTTCATGGTCTGTAGAGTCTACAGACCATGAAGGAGGGGCCACTTTAGGGGCGGGGCTACAGGTGATACGCTGCTCGACACCAGAGACGTATTTTACATCGAGTTGTGCTGCTTTCACCACTTTTCCTCCGCACACCACTTCATTCATATAAATATTTTAATCCAGTGTCCTTTGGGACATGAAACCCTTTAATGTACTTTAAATACTTTAAATACTTTAAGTTCTGTCCGTAAAGTGGAAGCAGACCTCGAGCAGCACGGCCAGCGCCGTGACTCTCCCTCCGGCCTTCACCGCCTCGTCCAGGGAGGCGAAGCGATGCTCCTCGTAGCAGTAGATCTGCATCTGTGGAAGGAAACTCATTATTATCATATTAGGCCCAATGTTTCTATTGCATCGGACACACAACAACTTCCTGGTTCGCTACTCGTCTGTGACAGTAAACATCGGACAGAATAGAGATGCTCGAGGACGTCGGGTCGAGCTTCGAGAAACCACTAGAGACCAAACAAAGAGTTGAAAAACAACAAAGCTGAAAAAATAAAATAGGTACAAAATAGATTTTATTTATATTTTAATTTTTCCATCCCACTGTCCATATTTTTTTACTCTTGTTTTACGTTTTTTTAAACTCTTTTTGGCTATACAAGCCCATTGCACAGACTGGTTTATTTATAAGTTTATTTATAGCATTTTGCACTATCCTCGTGGATATCAACACTCAATCAATGCACACTAGTATCTGTCAGTTCTGTATATACTCCCTGTGTACATGTTCCCCCTATGTGTATTGTTGTTATACTGTGATTCTACTGTAAGTTGTGTATGTATGAATTAAATGTTAAATGTATAGGCTACTGGTTGACCTACATTTCCCTCGGGATTAATAAAGTATCCATCTATCTATCTATCTATCTATCTATCTATCTATCTATCTATCTATCTACAGAAGGAAATCCAATACAAATATTGTAAAATAAATCAACAACAAATAAACAAAAAATATATCAACAAATATGTATAAATATTATGTATATTACATTACATTTTATATAAAAATATGTTGTATCTTGATTATAATATAAAAACTTATTTATTTAAACAAAATATATATATTATAAATTTAAATAAATATATATCCACGGTGGTGTAGTGGCTAGCACTGTCGCCTCACAGCAAGAGGGCCGTGGGTTCAATTTCCCTCTGTGTGGAGTTTGCATGTTCTCCCCGTGGCAGTGTGGGTTCTCTCCGGGTTCTCCGGCTTCCTCCCACAGTCCAAAGACATGCAGCAGGTTAATTGATCTCTAAATTGCCCATAGGTGTGAAGTGAGAGTGAATGGTTGTCTGTCCCTATGTGTGCCCTCGATGACTGGCGGCCTGTCCAGGGTGTCCCCTGCCTTCGCCCTATGTCAGCTGGGATCGGCTCCAGCGACCCCGCGACCCTAATGAGGATAAGCGGTATTGATAATGGATGGATGGATGGAAATAAATATATTTATATTCAAAATATAAACAAATGTGCAAAAATATTACATTACATTATAAAAAATGGTGCATGTTTATTATAAATCTTAAAAATATATTTAAAAAAAAGTCTATTTATTTTTATAAATATATTTGTATACATACAAAAATATGTATACATTTATATATATATATATATATATATATATATATATATATATATATAAAATGAAAATGATACTTATTATAAATCTAAAAAAACTATATATTAAAATATATATACTTATTTGAATTTAAATACAAATTAAATATGAAAAGCGTATATAAATTTTTATTTAAATAAATAGCTGGACTCACCTCCAGAGGGTACTTGACTCCGTCCAGACTGTGTTCGGAGCCCTCTGACGACGCGTTGCAGCGCCCCCAGTGGAAGGTGATGCGTCCCACCTTGAACTTTGACCTCAGGCCGCCGCCGCTCACGTAGAACTCTCCGTCCACGTCGACCGCCACTAGAAACACAGAAATAAACACTGAGCTGGGGCCGCATTTCATCAAATCTTTATTAAATAAATTACATCTAATAAATAAATAAATATATTTAATAGATTTAATTTATTAAATCACTTAAATGTATTAAATCCATTAAATTTATTCAATCTATTAAATCAATTAATTGTATTAAATGTATTTAAATCTATTAAATGTATTAAAATCTGTTAAATGGTCGTTTATAGAGGAACTTCTGGAGAAAATGTGCAAATAAAGTTTTGAAGCCTGATCTGTTTGTTAAAATAACAGATCATACATGTACAGGAGAACAAACGGCAGACAATGGTTCCACCAACACCAGACAATGGTTCCACCAACGTCAGACAAAGGTTCCACGAAACTCCCTTTGATGGAGTGATGAGGTGGAGGTGGAGGTGGAGCTCGGTCCTTTCATCTCCTGTAATAATACGGTGACGAACGTCACAGAGCGAGTGCAAGTCCGGTGATGAGAGCAGATAAAACACGCCCGACTCTCTGAACCCTGAAGCTCGAGGCACTTTGAGGCCACACATACTTAGACATTCAAGAATAAAAAAGACAATTTACAATCAGAAATCAAGAATAAAGATAAAAAATGATAGTACAATATATATATATATATATATATATATATATATATATATATATATATATATATATATATATATATATATATGCATACATACAATTATTTTAAATTTGTATATAAATATTTTTAAATTTGAAAACATCTTTTTTATTTATTTAAAATTATATAAATATTTATAAAATGTAAAATAAATTAAAACATATATATACAGTACATTTGGACTTTATTTCATTTTAAATTTTTATAAATATATAAAAATCTAAATAAAGAATATAAAGAAATTAGAAAGAATAAAAAAGCTTAATAATAATACAAAATGAAGAGTAAATCAAAAAAGAATATAATTATACAAAACTAAATTAAATAAAAATATATATATTAAAAAAATATATACATAAGAATAAAATACTAAATAATATATTAGAAACCAATATTCAATTATTTCTGGACAATCCGTTTCTTCCAGATTGGCACATAACATGTACGTCTGTATGGTGAAGTTCAAAGTGAAGGAAACCTTTATATGATCATCTAGTGACGCTCCATGTAGCCGAGATCCAGTTATTTACAGATTTAAAGTATTTATTTTAAACTCTGGAGCAACAGGAATACCTTCTTCAGGTGTGGAGACATTCAGTTCCTCCTCTTCCTCTTCTATGCCTCCGTTCCCTCACACAGGTTTGTCCACCGGAGCTTCTTCATTCTCTCCTTTGATCTGCGTCCTCGTCCTCTTTGTCATCCTCTTCCTCATCCTCTGTCGTCCTCTTCCTCTTTGTCGTCCTCGTCCTCTGTGTTTATTTTGTCTCCTTGTTTCCTTTGACCTCGAGGCTGATATTGACTCAATGCGCCTGATTCCCTGCTGTTGAAATGTCTGACCCCCCCTCCCCCCCATTCCCCCATATACTGTGTATATATAATTTAATAATAAAGACAATATATATAAATCAATATAAATGAGAATACAAACTGATATATTATAAAACAATATGTTTCTGTTCCGTGTGGAGCTTCTTCCTCTGTGTGTCCATTGTGTGTCCATTGTGTCCCTCCACGTAGGACGGAGCTCCCTTCATACACTTCCTCTCTCTGGTCACTGTATCCTTGATGAAGGAGACACAGGAGTGTCCTTCAGGGAGGAAGGAGACAGGAACTAAACGCCTACTTCACCGCGTCAGAAACGGACTGAGATGCGTTCAAGGGATGTGAAACGTTATCAGAACTAAGAGAACTTTAATCAGGATTCAAAGTCACTTTATTTATATATTTTTATTTTGTTAATGTGAACGATTCATTTTATTTATCATCTTCAAGCCTGAAACGGGTCGATAAAAATAAATAATCTGAAAGCTACATTCAGGTTGATCGTGATGAGTTCAGGGAATCTAGTCAAATTTAGTTTTTGGTGAGAAACTTGAATAAAATCCATTTGTTTTCACATGAATATAAAATAGATATTAGATATATTATTATAAATATATATATATATATATATATTTATTTTTAATTAATAAAAATACAATATTTGATATAATTATTGAAGAAAAAAACGTGACATATGACATTAAAGCGACACTATGTAACTTTTCCCCTGTAGCGCCCCCTTCAGGTATTTAACGTCTGGTTCTCGAGCCATATATGGCTCTTCAGGCTTGTGCCCTCACAGCTGATCGAACAGCTGATCAATGCGCGCTACCGGCAGCGCGTCTTGGCAGCCCGCAGCAAGCCGTTCAGCCGCGGCATGTCATTCTGTTTGTACTCGTCTCGTAGCGGAGCAAATGAAAAGTCACCTGTGAGCGTGTACTGACACTATATGACGTTGCGTCAATTTTTTTCAAGCCGTTATTTTAAGGTGGAAAAGTTACATAGTGGGGCTTTAAATGAGATTTAGAACTTTTGATGGTTTCCTCACTTCACTTGAAATTATTTTCTAGTCTGGATCTGTTCCAGGACCCTGATCCAGGACCCTGATACTTGATCCTGATACTTGACCCTGATACTTGACCCTGATACTTGACCCTGATCCGGTTCTGGCCGTCTTACCGGTCTTGCCGTCGTTCTTGATGGTGGTCCCGCCGCTCGTGGGACTCCCCCAGCCCTCGAAGGCCAGGTCCTGGTACTGCAGCTTGGCCGGCGCCAGGTCCTCCTGGATGTCGATGGGCGACTGCTTGGCGTTGCTGCAGGACGGGAACTTTTTGGCCCAGTTGTCCTGGTTCAGGGTTCCTGGAGGAGGACCGGAGAACAAAGAAACCAGCGCTCAGATCAAGTCCAGGTGGGAGCACCGAACCTGGAGGATGAAGGGTTGAAGACGCTTTGCTAAAATAAGAGTTTAAATCAAATCTCACATGTTGGAGAAAAGCTTTGTGAGCACAGAACGACAGAACTGGACTTAGACATGAGGAGAACATCAGCAGTTTTATTTATTACACAGTAACCGCCCAAAAAAATTCACTTTGACGTTTCTCTGTAGTCAAGAGTTTTAGTTTGGTACCTTCCGTGACCTTTGACCTTGTGTTCAGGTTGTTGAGTAAAGTAACATTTCTTTTCTATTTAAGAGCAAGAAGGAAACCTGAAGTCAACGAAACATTTTAAAGTTGTGTCTTACTCGCCAAAAACATTTTAAGAGAAGAACGATTAATTCCTCTTGCGTAACAAAGATGGCGGCCCGTCGCGTTGTTGTCGCTGCTCGGTCGGATGACCACCTCACCTTTAACCTTCAACACGTGGGCAGCGTCCACCTCTTTGCCATCGTTTATGATAATAAAGCTCACTGAGCATACTCAGAAGTCTTCTTCTTCTACAGTATTTAACGCAGCGCTGATGTTAGCATAACGACATAGCATCGATCGCCCCCTAGTGGCCCGGCGAGCGCTAGGAGTCGTTTTTTTGATGGAGAAGTTCCGTAAAACAAAAGCCGTGTGGTAGAGTGTTTTATTTGAAGGACGATATCTCTTTAAAAAAAGACGTCTGAACAAAGATGGTGGCCGCTAACAAACGTGCTAGCGCTGAGCTAACAAGCTAATGGCCTCCAGCTGCTGTTCCAGGATCGGCTCTCACAGGTTTCCGTCTCTCACAGTTCTCACGAGGGCAAAGGTCAACACAATTTAATGTTGCAGCGGACGAGTCCGGCTTCAGGTTTCCTCTTTGCTCTCGAACACAAAGAACACGGCGGCGTGAGGGACGACAGAAACACAGCCAGGAATACAAATGACCTGACCTCCCGGAGAGTGAGTGAGTGAGTGAGTGAGTGAGTGAGTGAGTGAGTGAGTGAGTGAGTGAGTGAGTGAGTGAGTGAGTGAGTGGTGGTGGTGGTGGTGGAGTGAGTGAGTGGTGAGTGAGTGGTGAGTGGTGAGTGAGTGAGTGAGTGGTGAGTGGTGGTGGTGGTGAGTGAGTGAGTGGTGGTGAGTGGTGGTGGTGGTGGTGAGTGAGTGTGTGTGTGTGTGTGTGTGTGTGTGTGTGTGTGTGTGTCCGTCCGTCCGTCCGTCCGTCCGTCCGTCCGTCCGTCCGTCCGTCCGTCCAGCAGCTCGTATTCTTGTCGTCTTGATCTACAGCCTTGAGCTCCTAGTTTCACTTTTATGGCCAAATTAATCCAAGCAGCGTGTGACATTGTGCCCTCCGGCAGCAGTGGACCAGTCCACATGTGATCAGGGAGGCAGTCCACCAGCCCACCAGTCTACTAGTCTACTAGTCTACTAGTCTACTAGTCTACTAGTCTACTAGTCCACCAGCCCACCAGTCTACTAGTCCACCAGTCTACTAGTCTACTAATCTACTAGTCTACTAGTCTACTAGTCCACCAGTCCACTAGTCTACTAGTCCACCAGTCTACTAGTCTACTAGTCCACCAGTCCAACAGTCTACCAGTCTAACAGCCTACCATTCTACCAGTCCACTAGTCCACCAGTCCACCAGTCCACCAGTCTACGAGTCTCTCATCCAACCAGAGGAGTCGCCCCCTGGTGGTCAGGAGAGAGAATGCAGCTTTAACACATGAAGCGTAGACTTCTATACAACCAGAGGAGTCACTAAGCTAATGGTGTGTGGTGATATCGTAACATGAAATCCTAAAACAAGTCAACATGTCGCTATTGTCAACATTAAAATCGTTAATCGTTTCTCAAAAGGAAACAATGAAGTTCCTCCGTCACTCGGCCTCTGATCCAGCCGACAGGTGAAGGTGCAGCTCCGTCAGCGGGATTATCATCATCTGCTTCATCGAAACCGGTTTCTAAATTACGGGTTATGACGACCGTCATTATAATGTTGGCGTCGGCGTTATTCAAAACCAACAATCGTCCTGCAGCTCCGAGAAGCGATTCCCTTCCTGTCGAGTATCGTTTATTTATGTATATCCCACAACCTGAACGTCTGTTCACAGGTGTGCCGGGCGGTCACGTAACTCTCAGACCGCGCTCCGATTGGCCGTTTAGAGCTACTTCCACCGGAGGACAAAGAGCCCCAGGGTCAGGCCAGGCCTCCGGGTCAAGGGCATGAGCATGTGACTATATTGACGACCTCAGTACTTAGTGTTTAGAGACCATAAAAAGCTGTGGTTGGAATATTATGATAAATAAATGATGATTTCCCCTCAGTGTATGAATGTTAGCTCCTCCCCTCAATGTATGACTGTTAGCTCCTCCCCTCAGTGTATGAATGGGTGAATGTCACTCAGCAGGGCGGCGACGCACAACACGGAGCCTTTGATCTCATGACTCACCCGCGTAAGACCAGTCGATGTCTTCTGAGAACTTGCGTTGATTCCTGTAGGAGTATCCTCCAGCTGTGAGAGAGAGAGAGATAAAGTCATTCATACGCATAAACAACAGATAATACTGGCGTCGCGACCGGTCGATCGCGGCGACCTGCCAGTCGATCGCGGCTTAGTATTGGTAGATTGCATGACATAAAACAAAATGTGCCCGCCCCCTGTAACTTTCTCTATAGCGCCAGATTACAGCAGAAGCATGTAATTTCTGTCTCTATGTGTCGCGTTAACAGTCCTCTGCTCGCCGTCTCGCGCGCCGCAGAGCTCCTTGCGCGCGGCGGGGCGGCACAAAGAAAAAGTCACTAGCACCGATCGTCTTGACTGGGTCACATTATAAGTAGCTCGCATGCTGAAAAAGTGTGAGCACCCCTACTCTAGGGTTACCTCCAAGAGCATCTCTAGAGACTTAGGGCATCTCTGGGGGCACCTCTAAGGGCACCATCAGGGCATCTCTAAGGAGACCTTTAGGGTATCTCTAAGGCCATCTTAAAGGCCATCTCCAGGGTACCTTTAAGACCATCTCTAGGGTTACCTCTAAGGGCATCTCTACAGGCAGTTTAATGGTGTCTCTAGGGGCATCTCTAATGGGACCTTTAGGGCATCTGTAAGGGCACCTTTAAGGGCATCTTTACTTTGCCTGATGTACTCGACCTGTCACCACATGTAGGGTTCACCTTTTTTTGGCCACATTTGTATATGTTTATATTTAAAACGGCCAAACATCCAAAAGTTAAACACAGACGTCTGTTTTCCAGTGAACCCGGCCGGTGTCTCATGAGCACACAACCCCCCCACCCCCCGTACGACCTCCACCTCGCCCTTGCAGACTAACCAAGCCCACTCCGGCTCTTCGTCGTGTATATAATGAGCCGTGTCAGGGGGTGAGTCATTAACATCCGTCACATTAATGAAGTGGAGTCAACGGGGGGTGGGGGGTGGGGGGGTAGAGAGCCACACCTCGTTACCATAACAGAGTGCCGCGGGGCCCCGGCTGGGAAACACAGAGCCGGCTTCACATGACATGAAGAGGAAATACAAGGTGCCCGATGAGGTGCCTGTTCACAAGCAGTCACAAAGGAAACACTTGATGTCATTTCTAATCTGTGCCGTCAGGACCGCTTCAGGGTTCTACTTCCTGCCCCGATACCAGACTGGCTCACGGGCTCCAGTCCCAGAGGAAGTCCATCATAAAAACCTCCACCAACCAACAGGCGGTCCACAAAAGTCGTTCAAGCCAAGACGTCCCTCTCGGTGGTTAGAGATTACATGTCCTAACCCGACCGGTTGGCGGTCTGGGGGGGTCCATTAGGAGACCCGTCTCCTGCTGGGTGGTGTTCATTCCCCCTGAGCTCCGGGTGATAGCGGTCTAATCCAGGATTACATGTGTGACAGTCTGCAGAGGCAAGAGGTCGCCTACAGGGCAACACCGTCAGAGGAAGACCTTAATACAGGAAGACCTCAATACACAAATACCTTAATACAGGGAGACCTCCATACACAAAGACCTTAATACAGGAAGACCTCAATACACAAATACCTTAATACAGGGAGACCTCCATACACAAAGACCTTAATACAGGGAGACCTCCATGTAGGAATACCTTAATACAGGAAGACCGTAATACAGGGATACCTCGATACAGAAAGACCTCCATACAGAAAGACCTCCAGACAGGAAGACCTCCATACAGGAAGACCTCCATACAGGAAGACTTTCTTGAGGAGGCCAGTAATCGGAGGCTTTAAGACCAGAGTAGCTTCATTAGATAACATCTGTTAAGACTTCCTTGTGAACCCGACATGATCAGCTCTGAACTGGATTCAAAGAGAGGAAGACGTCTTTAAATAAATCACTGAGTTTCTGGGCAACCATTGAGATTCAAATAGGAGTAGAAAGTAAAGTATTTTTCTTATCGTCTAGTGGAACTTCCCTGAATGCAGATGTTGTAATCCAGAAGTGGATCTGAACCCCGATCTTGAACCACCTCATGACCATACATAGAGCGGGATCCATGCAGCTTGTTCAACATAAAAGACGATCAGGGAGAAGTGGCGTGTTGTGGTTGTTCAGCCTGACCAGGAAGGAAGCTGTGGAGGTGGAAATGGAAACCAGACGGTGTAAACAGGAGCGCTGACATGAACCACCTGCCGGCTCCCTGAATGGTACAACACGTGTGTGTGTGTGTGTGTGTTTTGCACTACACTTGTGTGTTTCTGCTCATCCGAACGCTTCAGGCGAGTTTTTGTTGGTCGAAGAAATATGACAGACACCCCAGTTTGAGGTTTTACATGGAAACACAGGTTTACACCTCGATGAGTCCTCTATGCGTTGCAGCTGTCGGTTGCGTACCACAACGCCGGTGATGCCGGAGACCTTCAGCACTACAAAGAAAACATCTGCCGAGCACCTTTAAGAGCATCTCTATGAGTATCTCCATGGGCACCTCTAAGGGCACCTATATGGGCATCTCTAAGGGCACCTATATTGGCATATATAAGGGGACACCTAAGGGCACCTCTATGGGTATCTCTAGTGACACCTATATGAGCATCTCTAAGGGCACCTATATGGGTACCTCTAAGGTCACCTATATGGGCACCTCTATGGGCATCTCTAAGGGCACCTATAGAGGCATCTCTAAGGGCACCTATAGGGGCATCTATAAGAGCACCTCCAAGGGCACCTCTACGGGTATCTCTATGGGCTTCTTAAGACCATCTCTAAGGGCATCTCTAGCAGCTTCTCTAACTGCATCTCAAAGATGTTTGAGCAATTATTAATTTCACAATATCTATCTATTCAATATTTAACCTATTGGCGTATAGGGTTAGCCTATATCTGAAAAATATATATATGAATGATAAATCAGTATATTCCTGATGCTGCGATGAGCAAAACATTCAAGTTTTGTATTAGCTTTTCAGCCGTTATACCGATCGAGAATCCTTGGTGAGTAAAAAGAAACACTCGGAGAGAGGAAAAGCAGCAAAGCCAGGAGCAAGAAAGAGCCGGAGAGAGAAAAGCTGATGAAAGACCAGCGAAGAGAAAGAATTGAAGATGGGCGGTGGTGGTGGGGCAGGGGAAGAGGGGCTGGGGTAATTCAAGTTGAGTACAGAGAGCTGGGGTGGGGGTGGGGTGTGTGTGTGTGGGGGGGGGGGGGGTAACGTGCTTATGTTCCACTGGAAACGAGTGAATGAGGAGAATAGATTGTATGGGGAACTCTCGCTCGGCGTCTGTGGGGAGAGAGAGAACTCCGGCCTGTGGGAGCCCGGCAGCCTCCAGCCGGACGCTGAATAAGAGGATTAGCCGAGCCCTGTGAGAGCCAGGGGGTGAGAACCGGTGCCCACGCCAAAATGTGTGACAACGACCCCCCCCGCCCATATATATACACTACGACTCAGCCCCCCCTCCTGATGCCAGGGGGTGGTAGTGGGGTGATTTGAGTAATACCAACCGCTCAGACTGGAAGGGGATGGCAGGTTAATCTGTGGACAGTCTGCGCTTGTATTTCTTTAGAAGGATCATGCTGGTGGCACCGAGCCAGTTGCTGTTGGCTCTTTAAGGACATATACTTCCACTACACGTCTCACATTTTAAAACCGTCTTTGAGCCATTCAATTCTTTAAGCTGTATGCAGCTTAGCTAACGCTGTAGATCGTTCAGAATTGGGGTTGTGACCATTTGTTGGAGTTTAGCTCAGTCCCAGCCTGAGCACAGGGCAGAGTTACAGCCGGCAGCAGTGAGTGGGAGGCTAAACATCTGGCTGCTGTTACACCTCTGAGGTCTGAGCTGTTGTCACAACATGAGCCCTGAAGCTACTGCCAGCCCACTGCACCTCTCGTATCTTTGTATTGAGAGCGTTTACTTTGATTCTGCAGAGGAAACGCTGTGCTTCATGTTAAAGCTGCCTTCTCTCTCCTGACCAACGGGGGGTGACTCCTCTGGTTGTATAGAAGTCTACGCTTCATGTGTTAAAGCTGCATTCTCTCTCCTGACCACCAGGGGGTGACTCCTCTGGTTGTATAGAAGTCTATACAATGACTCTACTTCTCTTGATGTATTCCCTCAGTAAACATTGTAAACATGAGTTTATGTCTCAGTCTCTAGTCTCAAGTATTTTTCTATACAGCATGATGTCATCATTTATTTGGTACTTTATGGTCTGTCACACAGACCATAACGTATACGGCGTGTCTGCTTCACCCCTCAGTCTGGATACGTCACTTTCTCTCATTCATTGCTAAACAACAACATTTCGTAATCCAGCGGCAAATCAGCAAACTCAAGACTTCCAAACCTCCACAAACCAATGGGCTGACCACGCCCACTTCTTATACACAGCCTGTGGTACCGTGCAGGTCAGCTCAGTTCTGTTGACACAAAGAGTGTATACAATGATACCGCTGACACGGCAGAACGCTTGGACGACTGGACTGAAAAGCAGAAGAGACAAACATCTCCACTTCTTCATAGACCTTCGACCTCCATCTGCCTGAACCCGTCCATCAAAGAGTCTTTGCTCCTCAAACGCGGTTTGCTCACCTTCACCGTTTCTGCAGCTCTTTGTTTGTATTTTTCTGTGGGTAAAACAACTCTTCAAACTGCCTTCAGATCATCATCTGAGGAGGAGCAGGAGCTTGACCTTAGTGAGGCTGAGGCAGCCCAGTGATTCATCAAAGTGCTCCTGCTGGATTTACACACTCAGAACCTCCATAAAACTCTGAAATCCACTACGGGACCACCGGCATGCGCCCCGTCACGGCGCCGCCGGCGTTGCACGAATAAAACACCCCTTCAAGCGCGTCGACTCAGCGGAGGACACCGAACTCGCCGGCCGAGCGGAGGCCTCGGGGGGGGGGGCTCATCGACCGGCCGCTCTCATCTTTCCCTTTTAACTATAAATGGCAAAGAACAAGAGCCGTGGATTCTCTACCGCCGGGGCCGTGGGCCCCGGGAGGAGGACCAGACGTGAAGGCAGCCGAGGGCAGGGTCTCATCTGTGCTCTCCAGGAATGAAGGAAGGGAAACGCATCGCAGGAGCTCGGCTGAGCTGGAAGTACGAGCCGGCGCTGCAGGAATATCATATTTTATACGCGTTTAAAAAAAAGAAAGCGTACTGAAGTTTGCCTGAGAGCGAGACGTCAACCGTAGCAAACCATTCCCTTGAAAAGTCAGAAATTAAAACTTTGCATATGAAACAGAATAAAATGAACTCATTCAAACTGTCGTCGCAGGACGATCGGGAAGGCGGACATTTTTGTTTGTGTAAGTTTGCTATTTTGCAATCTGACGTCCACGTAAACAAAACTGAATTAAAGAGACTCACCGACTAAAACAAGCTTTTTCCGGCTCATTTTCTGTAACTAGGGTAGGATTTAAGCATTGTGGAATTACCAGCTAGCTAACTAGTGGACATCTGGCTAGTTGGCTACCTAGCTGGTTAGCTAAATAGTAGGCAACTGGCTAGTTTGCTAATCCTTCCATGCTTAAATGCTACACTCGTCACACAGAGTGAGCTGAATAGAGGGTTTGGGTCTCCCACCCCCCCACACACCGCTCTGGAGGGGGACGATCTAGTTACGTAGCTAATTAACCAGCCTGTTCAATGTCCCTGTCGAGTCCTATTCTGGTTCTTCGTGGAGAACCCAATGAGTGTTTGACAGATACAAGTACGAACGTGTTCAGACTGGACCTAGATATCCAGTAAAGGTACATAAACTGCGCCCGTGTTCCCTTCAGTCTCACCGCACCTCTTAATCTGGCCACCTTTCCAAAACCGTACTTTTCAGGCTAGAATCCAGCGGGCTGCACTCGGCCTCCGCCGAGTGTGTGTGTGTGTGTGTGTGTGTGTGTGTGTGTGTGTGTGTGTGTGTGTGTGTGTGTGTGTGTGTGTGTGTGTGTGTGTGTGTGTGTGTGTGTGTGTGTGTGTGTGTGTGTGTGTGTGTGTGTGTGTGTGTGTGTGTGTGTGTGTTCTCCATCCTCCGACACCAGCGTTGCCGCACTGAACTGCGATCGGCCCGACCGGCTTGCTGACGGCTCCCTGTGTGTTCACGCTCTGGTGTTTGACCTGTATCTGTAGTCGGGAACAAATGATCTGTCCCGGGGGGCGGAATAATGTATCCGCCCGGCTACAGTTTCCATCGCCGGGCCTCCGGGTGGCCGGCAGCCAGACCCTCTGCGGCCCCCGTGTTGGTTGAACCGGCGGTCGGTTTAGTCCTGTGAGCCGCCGCCAGCCGAAGGACGGACGGGTTGTGTCTCTAGCGTCAGACGTGTCCTGTTGGCGGCATTTTCAGAGGAAGCAGACGTTGTTTTCCGAGGTTCTACTTCACTAGGTTCTGCCGAGTGAAGCCGGTGTGCAAGTGTGTTAAAGCTGCATTCTCTCTCCTGACCATCAGGGGGCGACTCCTCTGGTTGTATAGAAGTCTATGCTTCATGTGTTAAAGCTGCATTCTCTCTCTGACCACCAGGGGACTCCTCCGGTTGTATAGAAGTCTATATAGTGACTACTTCTCTTGATGTATTCCCTCAGTAAACATTGTAAACATGAGTTTATGTCAACAAGTTAGTTTCAAGTCTTCTTCTATACAGCATGATGTCATCATTTATACTGTATGGTCTGTAGAGTCTACAGACCATACAGTATACCAAAGGACCCACGGACCGGTACCAAAGGACTGGTACCAAAGGACCCACGAACCGGTACCAAAGGACCGGTACCAAAGCACCAGTACCAAAGGACCCACGGACCGGTACCAAAGGACTGGTACCAAAGCACCGGTACTAAAGGACCCACGGACCGGTACCAAAGGACTGGTACCAAAGGACCGGTACCAAAGAACCCACAGACCGGTACCAAAAGGACCCACGGACCGGTACTGGGCTCTGAATGTCTACCGTGTGCCAGCCTCGGCTGCATCTCAAGCCACCTCCAGAACTCTGTCACGGCGACCGGGCCGTAAACATGGCACTCCACTCGGAGCGCCGTGTTTACGGGAAGAAGATTTAAAGGAAACCGAGACTCTCCGACAACTCGAGGGCCGCTTGTTTACTTCAGGGCCCGGCTCGCCGTCCGCAGCTGGTGGCTCATGTTCATCACCGAGGGCAACGCATCACGGTTCTGGTGGTCTGAGGTTCTGGTCGACACTAAGTACGTTGTGCCTGACGGACACAACACTTGTGTCGTTTCTTGCGTATGAGCCTCCGTGTGACGAACAACAACAACAACCAAGTCTCCGGCCTCTTTTAACCCTTGTTAAGAACTCTTCTTCCAGCTCGACAGCCGAGGGAGACCCGGAGCCTAGGTGTCCCCTGGGGGCCACCGTAGAGGAGCGACCCCTCTGCAGAATACCAACGGCTTCCCCTCCGTGGCGCATTCCCCCCAAAGCGCGCGAAGCGTCGGTTTCCCGTGTTTCTGATGTCCTGGAACACGCGGAGACGGAGCCGTTAGTCAGCGGCCGGAGAAAAGCTTCGACAACAGAACAACGACTTCATGAAACACGAGGCTGAAAGGAGGCCGGAGGGAGCCAGCAGCTACCACAATGAGGGAGGAAGTGTGTGAGTGTGTGAGTGTGAGTGTGTGTGTCTAAAAGGCCTCTTACTTATTTGATAAACTGTTTCACTGATTCATTTCAGGCTTAATGTGAGCCCGGCGTAGCTTAAAGATGATTTGTCGAGGTAATTTTTAGAGCCAATGATGCATTCAAGTGGCGTAGGATTTCTGAGCTACCAACTGGGGAAGTGGAAGTCGGTAAACGCCGAGAAGCTCCATGATGTTCGGCGCTCCGAACTCAAATTAACTAAATTTTAACAGCTCTATAAAAATAAGCCTGAAGAAAGTTTGGGGTGATTTTACAAAAACTATTTAAAAAACTCTTTCTGGTTATTTTACAAGCTGAATATAAATTATTGATGGATTTTATTCTGGTGCAGGTTGGAGCACACAAATAAAGGGCTAAATAAAATGTCAATTATTGCACATTGTAATCCACTATATGAAAAATTAGAGTCAAGGAGAAAAAAGGTTTATGTTTAAGTTTAACATTGCATTTTATTAATGTGCAAATTACAAAAATGTTGGAGTTGTGTAATTAATTTATATATTATTTCACCTAGTAAACACATATACAAGCATATTTAACATTATTTTATCATTGTATATATATATATATATAGATATAGATAGAGCTACAATGGGATTCAAACTCACAAAGTCGACGCCCGACTTGACCTCTGCGCTTCTGACACAGCTGCGGCTTTTCTATTGGTCGGATCGACCGTCAGTCAAACCTCACCGGGAACTCTGGGAAATCTGTATTCGGGGGCAGCAGCCAATTAGGATTTTAAAAAACATTTTGGTTTCCGAAACCTGGAAAGTACACCCGGGGGGGGGGGGGGGGGTCGACCTCTAGAGCGTGTGTTCGCTCGGGCCAGCTAAGGGCGGGGCTTAGGTGTGTGTGTGTGTGTGTGTGTGCGCTGTGTTGCTATCTGAAAAGAAGAGTGCTCCCAACTGGCTTCAATCAGTGTTTTGATTGACCAGTGTTTTCGTCCAATCACATGCCACATACAGATTTAAAGTGACAGTCCCATTTCCTCAAAGTCAGGTTACTCAACATGAGGCCTCCAGATGTGTCAGAGACCCAGCAGGAGCCGCTAATTGCTTTTTAAATATTTTTTTGTTTCACCTGCGTGGAAACCCGGTAGCAGCTCGTTAGCAGCTCGTCAGCAGCTCGTTAGCCGCTCGTTAACAGGCGACACGTTGTCAGGGCGCCGGAGGGGGTGCAGGTCTATTTTGAGGAATGACCTAATTGAAATTAGCAGCAGGAGGGGGGGGGGGGGGCACAGAGGAAACGATGGATTGTCCTCCCAGTGTTCTCTGACCTTGACACACATCTGCTGAACCAAGCGAACCAACGAGGTTGTCGTGTTTTATAGGTTGACGCTGCTTTCCATCGGTGACACGCACACAGTGTCCTTTCAAAATAAAATTGTGTATTCACTGGAAATGCAGCATGTCCACTTGTTAAATCCAAAGTGTATTTTCAAAATAAAAGGAAGACGGTTTGCTTTTGGGAGCTGACGAAGTGAGTGCCTCTGGGGGGGAAACATCTGCTCAGCGCTGAGAGTCTGACCTCTACAGATGTGATATGACCTTGTGACCTGAACCAAGGTGTTTGGGTAATAATGAAACTGACCAAAAGTAGATTTCTGTTTGAACGATCTAACGGCTAGAAACATAAAGTCGTCCCTTCTAGTAAAGATCACAGAGGAAGACACTTTGCTTGTCTTAAAAATCCTCCGTTGACGACCTTCACGTGACCTTATCTTGGTTTTCACTTTTTATCCAGTCGTTCTCACCATTGTGAAAGCTCCCCATTCTTCCTCTTCTCTCTTGGAGCGCTCGACCTCCGGCTGTAACGTTGCCGATCGAGGAGCTTAAGCTCCTCCCCCCCACGCCCTTGATGGACGCTGATCTGGATAAGAGGATCAGACTAATGTCTGAAATGTAAATGTCCTGTAAACACTTGAAGAGGCCTCCGGTCCCCTTTGTGCACGGCAACATCTGCCCAACGCGACCCCGCCTTCACCTGCTTAGCCCCTCCCCCTCCCACCAGCCAATGAAAAGAAGCGAAGAGGACTTTGACCGCGTCCTCCACGCCTTTTAAAAAAGAAATGCGCGTTGGCCTTTTTTTTCTTCGTTATTCATCGTCGTTGAGAATCGAGGGCCATCGAACCTCCGGAGGGACCACACACTCACAGGGGTGTGTGTGTGGGGGGTGGGGGGGTGGGGGGGGGCACATGGCTCTCCACCAGCTACTCCACGGGGGCTCCACTTGTTCTCAACTGCAATTGTGAGTGCCCCCCCCCCCCACACACTGCTTTTCAGAGGGACTTGTGGGCCACCCGGATCTGCCCCGTCATCCATTACAGTGTCCGGTGGGCACCGGTGGGCGGGGGGGCACCACCGGGCAGACACCAGCAGAAACAAGATGGCTGGCTGACTAAAAGAAGAAGAAAAAGAAAGAAAAAAAACATCATCCCTCATCTTGAAACAAGAGGAGGAGGTGGATTAGAGAAAAGGGTGATGATGAGGAAGGGGGGGGGGCAGACAGTAGAAAGATGAACGCTTTAAAAAGGAGGTGAAAGTGGGTCAGCAGGGTGACGGAGGAGGTGAAACCAGAAGACACAAATGAGACACACACATACACACACAAAATGTACAGTGAGACCAGTGATGGAGACACGGGGTGTGGTGTGGGGGGGTAACAAAGACTAATGAAGGCGGGAGTACAGCTTAACCATCGCTCTGTGAGGCGTCAGAGAAAGAATGAGAGAGTGTGTGTGTGTGTGTGTGTGTGTGTGTGTGTGTGTGTGTGTGTGTGTGTGTGTGTGTGTGTGTGTGTGTGTGTGTGTGTGTTCAGCTTCACGGTGTGACAGCGTCCTCTCTTCCTCGCCGCCGCCACTGGGACAAATCGCAGTGCCATCATGCGTCACACTTAAATGCCTCCTCCCCCCCTCTTCTTCTTTTTTCCGTTGCCGCCGCCCCCCCCTCCTCCTCCACCACCACACCTCCCTTCTTCCCCTCTCTCTGTAGTTGCCCTCTTTCCGACTGTTACAAAACAAATCTCCACTCTGACAGCATAATTCACAGGAGCCGGGCCAGAGGTAGGAGGAGGGGGGGGCTCCTGGGCTGACCTCCCGTCTGACCACACACACACACACACACACACACACACACACACACACACACACACACACACACACACACACACACACACACACACACACACACACACACACACACACACACACACACACACTCCTTTCAGCCGAGGGAGGCCTCGGCCCGGCGGCTCCGGTGTTTGCCTGAGTGAATGCCGTTGAGCCTAATGCCGCTAATCTGGTCATCAAACACCCCTCTGGAGATGTGATGGTCTCCTCCAGACCATCAGCGAGGGACACGATGGAGGAATGGAAACAAAAGGACAGGAGAGAGAGGTGGGATGGTGAGAACCAGGAGGAGGGAGAGAAGAGGTCGTCTGAGGCGACGGGAAGATTTATACAGATTGTGTTTCTCAAACTAGTTTAACCATTAAACTAGTTTGAGAAACAATCTGTAGCCACGTAGCTACGTAGCCTCGTAGCCACGTAGCCACATAGCCTTATAGCCACGTAGCCACATGGCTAAGTAGTCTCATAGCAACGTAATCATGTAGCCTTATGCCACGTAGCCCCATAGCCATATAGACACGTAGCTAGATAGTCATATAGAGACATAGCCATTTAGCCATGGCCCGAAGGCCGCCGGGGCCGGGCCGGATCTGGCACCGCCCGCTCACGCACATCTTTTGGGGAGGACAGATGGTGGCGAGACGAGACAGCCGGCAGCGCCGTCGAGGCGTTTGTGCAAGGCTTCATTTAAATAAGTAAAAAAACAACTAAAACCTGCCCGGATGAACAGCAGCTCGGAGGCTTTCTGCAGGTACCGAGGTGCCCGGCACAGAGCCGGGGCCCGCTGGCCCGGACACAAAAGGTTTCCGTATCTTCATCTGGAACTGGCTGCGACCAGCTTAGCCGCCTCCCCCTTCATCTTTGTTTCAACTCTCACCCCCGAAAAGATCCAACCAAGCAGACCCATGTCTCGTGGCCCCGTACGGCTTGGGAGGGCAAACCGGGAGGATGAGGAACTGGTGGCCCGTTTCCATGGTTCAGGGCCGCCGACACACCCAATGGAGTTCTAGTTGTAGTTCTGATGGTTGTCGACCTTCAGAGCAGCGTCACAGAAACCTGAGGACACTAAATGTTCTCCTCAACCGCCTTAAAGTACAGAGTGAAGGATCTGGCGGCTCCTAGTGGCGAGCTCGCAGATTGCAACCAAGTGAAACTTCTCTCGACGATCACCTTCGCCGAAGAGCTCGGCCCGAGAGCCGGGAAGGTTTGTCCTGACCAGGGCACCGGAGAAACGCAGAGCACCGGACACCGTGAAGGAGATCTAATCCAGTCATTCTAACAAAACTCAGATTAAGTCTGATTATACGCTGAAGAAGAAAAACAATTTCATATTGCGTTATCTGCCTTTGTAAATACAGGCACGTCCTCATCTCGGGCCCTAGGAGAATGGACACACTGTCCCTTTAAGAAGAGACTTTGAACCTCAACGTGTGGAAAAAGGAGTGAGATGTTTCATCTCTCTGAACATCTCACTAGAGATGAAACATCTCACTGTGAGAGAGATGAACCATCTAGTATTTGTATCTGTTGCATTATGGGATAGCTGCTGCTGCTGCTGTGTGGTTGCCATAGAGCAAAGCCCCCCCCTCCCCCCCCAGAGGAGCAGACACATGTGAACGGGAGAGAAGAAGAAACCATTCACCAGGATAATAGTTTGTTTGTTTTGTTTACACTCGTTCCCATGAACGTCTCCAAAGACGCACGGCGCGTTACGCACGGCAGGTTCAAGTCCGGGGACAAAGCAGAGATTCACATGATCATCGTCATAACCAAACAACTGCATGACGCAGACTGAAGGCTTCTGTGGGACGGGACAGGACTCCACCCCCCCCCCCCCCCCCCCCACGCGCGCGCGCGCGCATAGGCTCACCTGCGCACCTTAAAGTCGGCGCAGCGAGTTGAAAACCACTCCAGAGAAGATTTAAGACTTCCTGCGTCACTTGAGGACGAACACGTGGAAACGCGTCTCTCACCTTGTCGGCACAGGAGGATGAGGAGAGCCGCCGGGAGCAGGCAGCAGCGCGTCGGCTCCATGTTTGAGGTGTTGGGAGGGAGGGAGGAGGGAAGGAGGGAAGGGAAGGAGGGAGGAAACCTCTCAGACGCGGTAAATAAACTAAAGTAAACGGTGGTGTTTGGGTGTGTGGGGGGGAGCAGGTCCCGGTCCCGGTCCGCCCGCAGCCCTCACAGCTCCATGCCTCTGCGCTCCTGGTCGGTTGTGGTTCTTCTGCTGCCGCGGTAAGTTGGTACAGATCCCGGTTCCCGGTGCGCCGCTCCGCTGCGTCCGCGCTCCTCCACAGCCACCGACTGACTGAAGCTGCGCCCGCACGCTGCGGGCGCGCGCGCCGGCCTCCTCCCTCCTCCCTCCGCTCATCAACACAGCTGACTGGCGCGGCGCGCGAAAGTTCTTCAGGGTCCGGAACCTCGAGAACCCGCCACATGTGGCAAGCTCGGCGGGTCGGTGGAACCGGAGTGATGTGGACTCAGATGTAGTTTTAAAAAGAACAAATGTCTCTCTAGGCCCCCTCAAAGTTTGACCGGCCACGCCCCTCATCCAGAATGTCGGATTGATTTAAGATGGTCCACACATGTCCACTTGGACCTCTCAGACCTCTAAGCTCCGCCTCCTAACATTTTTCGCAATTTTGAATTTTGTGAAAAACCCATAACTGGCGAGTTCTCCTCCACGCCGGCTCCGATTCACAGCAAACTTCCTGTCGATCATGACCGACGTTATGTCACCTGGATCTATCAACAACTCTCTGTTATCTCATGGCGTTAAGATGATATGGCCCAATGAACCTTTTAGGGGCGTGTCTTGTTTTTCAATGCTCATAACTTCAACACTCTTGTCAATAATCACTCCAAACTTACAGTATATGTGCACATTGCATGTTGTAACCTGCATATGAAATTGCGTGCGATTTTAGTAGGCGCCATAATAATTTTCCAAAATTGGTTGTTTTGGGTGTATTTCTCCTGTTCTTGTCACATTTCTCCATTATAAAGTTACAAGCCCCTCCCTCAAAACTACTCCGATCGACTTTAATCTTCTTCAAAGAAGATCTAAAAGCCTTCTGGATGAAAAGTGATGAATGGTGACTTTTCACCAAACTTCACTTGACATCATGTGGACCTCAATAAATGCAAGACTTCTGTAATGTTATAGACTATTGCTTAAACTCACCCAGTCCTTCCAAAATGATCATGCACAACGCCAGGAGAGGCATGAACACATCACCATGAAGAAGCATTCACATTTGTTATAGGAACACCTACTAAAAAATAAAATCACACCACAATGTATTCTAGTTAGACCGTAATGTTTTTACATCGGTAAACACGTCAAGCTTTTCTTCTGTTTGGTGGCCATGATGAGCATTCGCTCTGAGACAATGGTTCACATCCCATTCACGGCTAAACAAATGTACATGTAACTGACGTGACGCGGTCTACGCTTCACGTAGAGACACATGATGCATGAATATGTTTACGTAGTCAAAGCGCCACCTAGTGGCCAAATCAAATCAGCCTAACACACATCGGATTCACATGTACTTTCCCTGATGTGGTCTTGACTTCCCGTAGAGACCCATGATGCATGTCGATGTTCACTTGTCCGCCACCTGCTGGCTCAGCTGGACTTGGATGTGAAACGACAAACGACGGAGGCGCTCGCGGTCAGACGTCAACGAGCCTCGTCGCCGTAGATCAGCTTCCTCGTCGGAGTCGGTCTTTTGAAGTCAGGAGGTGGTCGTCGGGCTGCAGGCGCAGTGGGGAGCCATTAACACACCCTAAGGAGTAATTGAGTGAAGCGGCAGAGGGAGGAGGGTCTTTTGTGTTGTTATTTTAAGTGTGTGTGGCGGAGTTCACGGGGCGGCCGACCTCCCCGACCCCCGAGGGAGCCGCTTGCTGCAACCAGAGTGTCGGCGTGGAAGGGGGGGGGGGGGGGGGGAGCAGCTGTCTGAGGGTGTTGCGGAGGCCATTTTGAATGTGTGTATTGTTTTGATTCACCAGATTATTTATCATCAGCGTCATATCTGCGTGTTTAGCCTAGCTTAGCACAAAGACTGGAAGCGGGGGGAAACTGCTAGCGTGTTCCCGCGGTGCAACTTGTTCAAAGTCTTCTCTGCAAAGTGTTTCTCTCCCTCGCAGACTTTCCTCTCTTGCTTCAGCTTCAACCACTGGCTCGGATCACATCTTTTTCACCTAACAATAACCCCCCCCTCCCCCCTTTATGTGTGCGAATATATTTGCATAACTTATTCTGTATTATCTCAAATTTATGCAGAAACTGCTCTCCACTTGTTAGGTTGAATGTTTCCAAGGGGAGGGGGGGGAATAAAATGTGTTGTACTCCCACAGGGCGCCTCAGGGATTTTATTTTGACGGGTTGAGGGGGGGGGGTTACGTAACAAACACGGTACGTGTGCATCGAGTTGCTGATGTTTGTGAATATACCTTTTGATTGAATTTACTCGTCAAACTCCAGACGACCTATTTGTTCACGCTTAGACGTCTTTGGACTCGTCGACCTTTTGACCTCCAGGACAAACGTGACTTTCTTCTGGAAACGCCATCGAGGTGAGAATAAGTTTCCTTTTACAGTCGCCGTCCTTTTCAGATCCTCAGACGAGTTCCACCCTCGGATGATGTTACGCGGGAAAGAAGCGGCGGCCATTGACTGAGCGGACACCAAGCCGCCCCCGAGGGAAGGTTCCCACGGCCGTGTCCAGGACCTCAGGTGAGTCCAGTTCAAGTGTTTCTAAGCTTCATCTTTACAGACTTTGGCCCCGCCCTGAGTTTAGTTGATGCACCGTCATTAATTTCTTCTTGCGGTCAAATGTAAAAAAAATATTCTATCTATAGTATATGTATAGTAAAATATAACTATGTATATTTTGTATTATATTTCTACTATATTGTTATTATATGATTTGATTTTATTATATTCTGTTAAAAAAACGGGGGTGAAATAAACTAAAGTAATATTTTTTTTTTATTATAATATATAAGGAAAAGACAATAAAACACTTCGACATGAAAAAGTAGAAGAAAATAAAACCATTACAAAAGAAAAATAAATAAGTTAAAACTAAACATAAAAAGTTAAAGAAAAATGATAAACACATAAAAACATTTTTTATAAAACCAAAAAAGAAAAATCGAATTTAGAGAAAATTAGAAGAAACTCCCAGCGTAGGGAAATGGAATGTAAAACGTAAAATGTAAATGTACCACGAGGCTTTAAATCGTTTTATTTCAGCCCTCATTTGGTTTGGGGGAGGAGCTTCTCAGGGGGAGGAGCTTCTCAGTTTCAATGAGGATGTGTGTGGACACATTACTTTGAACCAACGCTTTAACAGCAGCAGGAGTTAAATATGCAGAAGATAATCCCCCCCCTCCTCTCCCCCATCAATACATGGATTGAGGTAATGAGGTCATGTCACAGGGAACAGACTGGGTGTCATTAAACCCTCTGCACCCCCCCCCCCCACACACACACACACACACTGCTACCACATTCACTGTATGCCCCCCTCCCCCCTGCTGACAGAGGGGTCAGAGGTCGAGCTCTGGTGCTGGTAGCAGTCAGGTTCAGGGCCCTCTGGGAATCCTCATTGAACCCTCACGGTGTTCACACAGTGATCCATCACACAGCTTCATAACATGGAATTAATTTATTAAATTATTAGTATTTATATTATTTATAGTATTATCATCATATTATTTGTATTATTATATAGCATTATTACTAATAATAATATTACTAATGACATTAATAATTATATTATTCATATATTATATTACTATGACATGTTATATATTATTAGTATATTTGTATTATATATTCTGAATATTATTATCATTATTAATAATAATAATATTAGTAACATTATTCATACTATTATTCATATTATTCATGTATATTATTATAAGATGTTATATTATTAATAATAATACTAATAACTAGTGAAAGCATGGAGAAGTGGAACAAGGTAAACAAAGAGGATTAAAGATGGAATATGAAAACACACTTTATTTATTCCTCTCATTATTGAAGCTGTTTTATTAAATAATAACTTTCACCTTGAGAAGAAAGAAATATAAAAAAATACCCGAAACTTCACATAACTGTTTACACATCGTTTTTCTTAACTCTTTTTGTGGATTTATGTAAACATTAAAAAAACAGCAGAACCCTGAGCAGCAGAACCCTGAGCAGCAGAACCCTGAGCAGCAGAACCCTGAGCAGTAGAACCTGAGCACAGTAGAACCCTGAGCAGCAGAACTCTGAGCAGTAGAACCCTGAGCAGCAGAACCCTGAGCATCAGGCCTCGTCGTTTCCTTGAGGTGGATCATCGGCTGCGGCCCAACAAACAAACAAACAAACAACAAGGTAAACAAGGCTGTGATCGTGTTTACGCTGTTTGTTGATTTAGGTGATGGGAACCGGCGCTCGGCAGGTCGGGCCGCCACTGAACCCCCCCCCTCCCCTGCTCCTGGCCGGGCCCTCTAGTGGAGGAGGCTTCAGGAGCGAGAGCACTAAGTGGTCTCTCCACTGACAACGAAGTCCTTCTGAGAGAGAAGGGGTCCGATACGCGCTAAGCCACACACACACAAACACACACGCACACACACACACATACACACAATGGGAATGCGCTCTGTTTTGGGACAGGCAGGTCACAGGTCACCTCGCTGAATGTGCTGAGACACTCGAGTCGAGACTCCTGCAGCGCTAACGAGCGTTTCCATTCAGACTCGTCTCGAAAACACAGCGAGTAACGCGCCGCCAACGCACGTGACCTCTGACCCCCCCCCCCTCTGCCCCCCACTCCCTCCCAAAGCCTCCATTTTACCGTTACCGGAGAGTTTACCTGGAGGAAAAGGTGAGACAAAGAAGAGCTGAGGATCTGAACGCTTAACGAGCGACTTCCTTAACGAGTGACTTCCTTAACGAGTGACTTCCTTAACGAGCGACTTCATCAACGAGCGACTTCCTTAACGAGTGACTTCCTCAACGAGCGACTTTGTTAACGAGTGACTTCATCGAGGAACGACTTCATCGACAAACGACCTCACTGAAAGGCCTTAAGGGTTGCCTAGCAACACGCTTCGCAAGACGAAACCGAAGAGGGGTTTGGACCGACCACCACCAGCCCCCAGACCTGTTGAGTCTCTAGACCACCGGCGCTCAGACCTGTTGGGTCTCTAGACCACCAGACCTGTTGAGTCTCTAAACCACCAGACCTGTTGAGTCTCTAGACCACCAGCGCTCAGACCTGTTGGGTCTCTAGACCACCAGACCTGTTGAGTCTCTAGACCACCAGCCCTGTTGGGTCTCTAGACCCCCAGACCTGTTGAGTCTCTAGACCACCAGCCCTGTTGAGTCTCTAGACCACCAGACCTGTTGGGTCTCTAGACCACCAGACCTGTTGAGTCTCTAGACCCCCAGCCCTGTTGAGTCTCTAGACCCCCAGTCCTGTTGAGTCTCTAGACCACCGGCGCTCAGACCTGTTGGGTCTCTAGACCACCAGACCTGTTGAGTCTCTAAACCACCAGACCTGTTGAGTCTCTAGACCACCAGCGCTCAGACCTGTTGGGTCTCTAGACCACCAGACCTGTTGAGTCTCTAGACCACCAGCCCTGTTGGGTCTCTAGACCCCCAGACCTGTTGAGTCTCTAGACCACCAGCCCTGTTGAGTCTCTAGACCACCAGACCTGTTGGGTCTCTAGACCACCAGACCTGTTGAGTCTCTAGACCCCCAGCCCTGTTGAGTCTCTAGACCCCCAGTCCTGTTGAGTCTCTAGACCACCAGCCCTGTTGAGTCTCTAGACCACCAGACCTGTTGAGTCTCTAAACCACCAGACCTGTTGAGTCTCTAGACCACCAGCGCTCAGACCTGTTGGGTCTCTAGACCACCAGACCTGTTGAGTCTCTAGACCACCAGACCTGTTGGGTCTCTAGACCCCCAGACCTGTTGAGTCTCTAGACCACCAGCCCTGTTGAGTCTCTAGACCACCAGACCTGTTGGGTCTCTAGACCACCAGCCCTGTTGAGTCTCTAGACCCCCAGCCCTGTTGAGTCTCTAGACCCCCAGCCCTGTTGAGTCTCTAGACCCCCAGCCCTGTTGAGTCTCTAGACCACCAGACCTGTTGAGTCTCTAAACCACCAGACCTGTTGAGTCTCTAGACCACCAGCGCTCAGACCTGTTGGGTCTCTAGACCACCAGACCTGTTGAGTCTCTAGACCACCAGACCTGTTGGGTCTCTAGACCCCCAGACCTGTTGAGTCTCTAGACCACCAGCCCTGTTGAGTCTCTAGACCACCAGACCTGTTGGGTCTCTAGTCCACCAGCCCTGTTGAGTCTCTAGACCCCCAGCCCTGTTGAGTCTCTAGACCCCCAGCCCTGTTGAGTCTCTAGACCCCCAGCCCTGTTGAGTCTCTAGACCACCAGCCCCCTGCTCCCGTTCCTCGAGGACAAGGAACCAAGACAAAAGCGTGAATGCATAATTAATATAGCAAAGTTTTTTAATTGTTCAAAGTGGCCCGGCGGCCATTGTGGTCTTCTTTTGGGGTCCCGAGCGCCCAGAAAGACCGGCAGACAACGGCCTCTTTTCTCAGGGTGTCTGCGGCGCACAATGGACTTCCTCAGCCGGCGCTCACAAAAGAGTCCGGTGCCCACATTCAAAGACATTCCTCTCCTCAATGCGCTCTGAGAATCTGCGCTCGTCCTCCCTCCTTCCTCCCTCCCTCCTTCCTCCCTCCCTCCATCCTCCCTCCTTTCAGCGGCGGGTGATGAATTAGATGATGTGTGTGGGGGATCAGGAAGTGATAGATTTATATATCTGAATATATATATATAGACCCAAGATCAAGATGAGGCAAATCTGTGTGGCAGTGGAGACGACTGGGAGATAACAGGCCGGTGATTATCTAGTGATGGGGGGGGGGAGTTTCATGGCGATAGAAACCTCATTGCGGCCCTGGAGGAAGAGTCAGGGGGAACAGGTCCATAGAGACATAGACTTCTACACAACCAGAGGAGTCGCCCCCTGGTGGTCAGAAGAGAGAATGCAGCTTTAATTGAGTTTTCTGACGCGTTGCTCTGGAACTGTGCGGTTCAAATCGTCTCATCCCACGAGAAATAAGTCGTAGAGAACTATCGTGTGACTCGCCTGTTCTCACAACGTTATGGATCCATCAGCTCCCCCATCACATCCACTGAGTGAGTCGAGAGCCGGAGGTTGGTGGGGTTGGTGTGTTTATTTGTGTGTGTGTTTGGGGGGTGGGGGGGCATTGGCACGCCGGCGGCAACTCACAAAGGAGCCACGACGGAGGGAGAGTCGAGCCGGGGTGGACGTCACCGACACCCGCAGCCTAATCCTCCAGCTCTGTACATCTAGCTCCGCGGCGCTCCGCTCTCGGGGAACTCGTCCTGTGTCTCGTGGAAAGCCTCCAGAAGGCCGGCTCTTCACAATCAACTTTGAAAGCCTCCCGTTGTTCCTCTGAGAGCAGCGGGGGGCGGCGGCGGCGTGTTCTAATTGCATTGGACCGTCGGCGGGGCCCCGAGGGGCCCCAGACAAGCTTAGTGGGAAGTACAAGCACTCTTCTGGGATCGCGCTGAAGAAAGCCAGGGACGGACATGAAGGAAGTAAAAGAGGGTCAAACGGCTCGACATGCCAACGCCAGCATCCTGGTGGTTTCTCACTTCAATAAATAAGTAAATAATCAGAGCAACTATATTAAAAAAAAAAGAAAAAAAGAAAGAGAATAAGCCTGGCGGTAATTTACATCCCTCCTTTATCAACGCAGATCCTTCTTCTAGAAATGAATATGAAGACACCAGAATGTGAATATCACCAGATGACTGATTATGTTCTGAGGGTCGGCCCTCAGTCACTTCCCTCCCCTCAGGCTCAGACAGCTCGGAGGACGTCCTGTGAACAGAAACACGTTGGTTTTATGCAAACAGTATTTTCTAAATAAACTTGTCTTCACAGGACCGTTACTTAATAAAGTATATGATTATCTTATTGAATGATTGAAATTCAAGACATTTTGCCCAGACAACAACAATACACAAAAACAGCTGAAACACAAAACTAACGGTTTCAGATTTGATACATATTTATTTATATATATATATATATATATATATATATATATATATATATATATATACACATATATGTATGTATATATATTTATATATACATAAATATATTTATATATAAATATATAAAAAATTTCAACTTTTGTTCATATTGGACAACCCGGACCACCCTCTCCACCACCTCCTCCAGGGACAGAGGAGCACAATCTCCAACCGCTTCGTCTCGCTCCGCTGCCATAAGGAGCGATACAGGAGAACATTCCTGCCAACGGCTATGAGGCTTTACAACAAAGCACCTCTTGCCAGAAACTTACAATAACTGCAATAACTATCACTGTGCATATTCACATTCATACTTATAATGTGTTGATCTGCACTTCACACATTTCATTTACACTACACACGTACACACACTTTGCATTTTGCACTGTCTATATATATATATTCTTTAAAAAAAAAAAAAAAATTACATTGCTGTATTTACATATATGTTGTGTATATATATATATATATACATATATATATATATATATATATATATACATATATATATATATATATATATATACATATATATTTTATTTAGTATTTTATATTTCACTTTGTATACTTTATGCACAGTCACTTTCTTTCTTATATTTATATTTTATTGTGTTTAGTTTATTGGTGCTACTGTGTCAACAAATTTCCCCTTGGGGATTAATAAAGTATATCTTCTATTCTTCTATTTTCTACATGTATATATATAAATATATATTTAGATACATATATATATATATATATATATATATATATATACATGTGTTGTTTGCACGTTCCTTTATGATTTATAATGACCCTGAGAAATGACCTTGTTATATATTATCATCCCAGAATTGTAATTTAATAATCCTCTCTAATTGTTGTTAAATGTATTAACATCAAGTCAATAGTTGATCATTTCTAGCTGCTTTTCAGATCTAAACAAAAGTTCCAGAATAGCAAAATTAATTTTTAACATCAGCAAATAATTATTTAACATAAAAATATGATTAATATTAAGTATAAAAACTTAATATTGGACCAATCACTGTTCCGTGTGGTACTTCACAGCTGACCTACCTAATAGAAGATATTTTCTCATTTATTTACAATTTCAATAATCTCAACAACGAGATGCATGAAAACGTGATTTTTTTTTCAGATTAAACATCTATATCACCAAAAAGAAAAGAAAAGTGAAAGCTTCTCTTTTTCAAATGTGAAGGTATTTCCACAGGCGTCACCTCGGGCTCAGGGGGGAGGAGCTTCAACGTCACGTTCAAGAAGTGAAAGTGAGTCAGAGAGGTAGTCACTCTGGGTTTCTAAAACATTCTCCTGAATCCAGAAGCTTCTCCTCATCCACAGTCACAACCTCAGGTGAGTCTACGCACACGCACTGTCGCTTTAAGTCCGATCCTGCAGCCGAAGTCGGCCGCGAGGCGCCGACCGCTCAAAACTCGTGTGACCAGGAGCTGCAGCGAGCGGGAAACACCCGGAAACCTCAACACCTTTTCTCACCTGAGGCAGCTCAGCCGATACGATCGACTGTATTGCATCATCATGTATGAACCTCCGATCTACTCTGAGACTTTATTCATGTATATATACATTATACATATATATATTATAGTGTAGGAATATATCTAATTTCTAAAGTGCGTAGGATACAAACCAGAATTGTATGTGCGCACGTAAAAAATGTGAAGAATCCGACTCAAACCGGCTGAGCCGCATATCTCAGCCTCGACTCACCGAAACCGCTCGATCACCTCCCCGAGTTCAGGGATCCGCCCCCGATGCTGGGCTTCCTCCTGGTCTGCCAGCCTCCTCCCCCAGGTGGCAGCTGGGAGCGTCAACCAAACAGCTTTCACATCTCCTGGGCAGGGCATCTGCATTTCCACCAGCTGTTACAGTCTCGTGCTCAACCGGAAACTTCAAGTTTTGCAAATCGCTGTGTAACCCGTGCATTAGTGTCCTTGGCTGTTGGCATCCATTTTAAGGGTGTGTGATGGGTTGCCAGGTGAATTCCCTGCCCAGGAGGTAATATCGCAGCTTGGTTAGCGCCCATTTAATTGCCAGACATTCCTTCTCAATAGTTGAATAGTTCATTTCATGTTCCTTACGGATAATGTAAGTCACCGGGTGTGTCATGACCCGGAGTTTCTGTCTTGTTGTGTGTCTTATTTTGAAGTCAAAGCGTCTGTCACAGGTGTCGTAGAGAGACGACCCAAATGTCGACAATTCTTCGAAACAAAGATTTCATTGTACTAGAAACAGGTTACACACAGGACTAGTACAACAACACAGCACGAAGCCCCGCTGGGAATGAGAGGGTTTACGTACACAGGGAGGCGGAGGTCATTGGACACTGGGGAACGAGACACAGGTGGACACAATGAAGGCGGGGCTAGTAGTCACACAGAAGGAAATAATCAGGACTAGGGCAGACCATCACAGGGAAACAGATGACACAAGGACTTCACAAGGACAGAAACTCAAATGGTGAAAACCCTGCGGAAGCTTGGAGAACTTCTCTGATTGAAAACAAGACAAACAGGATTAATTGGTCACAATTTTTTCCGTCCGCATCAATAGTCTTTTGCAACATTTGTTTTAGGATCTTATTGAAGCGTTCTACAAGAACATTTGTCTGCGGGTGGTACACTGAGGTCCTTATTTGGCACACCTTCAACAACTTGCACATCTCCTTTATTACCCGAGACATGAAGCTGCTTCCCTGGTCAGTTAGGACCTTTTTCACAATGCCTACTCGCCTAAACAGGAGGAAGAGTTTTTTGGCAACAGCCTTAGCACTAGCAGTGCGTAATGGGACTGCATAGTCCATGATGACCAGGATGACTGGGCCTGTCCCGCCTGTGGAATCTGGCGGTGGGGTGGTGTCTTCCAGTCATTCTTCAACCTTGGCTTGTTTCCCTCTTGCCGACTGCTCCGCATCAGCTCCACTGTGACCTGGTGGTTTCCCAATACCTCCACTAGATCATCCACTGTCTTTGTGCTGCTTTGGGAGGCATGCAGGTTGGCATCTTCCGGAGTCTGGGTCTATCGAGGTCGCTCCCATTCGTGTAGCCAAAGTACTGTGCCTCTTCTAGACCACGGTGGCACTTTATGGGGTTGGCAGTCAGGCTAGTTTACCGTAGGCTTCCCAAAACATCTCTCTCCTTTACCCGCACTACGGTCTAACAAGACCAGTACAGAGATGAGTCCTCTATCAGCACTAAGGTCTAACCAGACCAGTCCAGAGATAAGCCCTTTAGCTTTCTTTAGACTCTGCAGCACTTTCGACTAGATGATCCATCTGGGACGGACTACAAATGCAGAAGGAATCGTTTCTTTCAACCGAGCTACTTTAAATGTAGCCACTGTCAGTTCAACATTTTCAATTCAATTCAGTTTATTTGTATAGCCCAATTTCACAAATTATAAATTTGTCTCTGAGTGCTTTACAATCTGTACACATAGACATCCCTGCCCCAAAACCTCACATCGGACCAGGAACAACTCCCAAATAACCCTTCAGGGGAAAAAAAGGGAAGAAACCTTCAGGAGAGCAACAGAGGAGGATCCCTCTCCAGGATGGACAGATGGAATAGATGTAATGTGTACAGAAGGACAGATTTAGAGTTAAAATACATTCAATACATTTGACAGAGTTTATCAATAGTTCATATTAGGCATATTCCACAATGGAGAGTTTGGAGACCTCCACCATCCATCAGACAGATGGAGGCAGAGAGGGAGAGTGGGCGGAGTCTCAACAGTGGGCGGAGTCCCAGCAGGGCAGTGGCACAGCTGGTGTCAGGAACTCACGGTCCAACCATCGATGGTCCATCAGCAGATGGGATCTATGCCATCTCATAGGGTCCGATGACCCCATGAGACGTGAAGTCAGAAGGACTCCGGGGAGAAAGCAGAGTTAGTCATGTGTGATGGAGAGATGAAAATTCATCCATAGGAGAAAGAAAAGAGAAGATAGGTGCTCAGTGCACCCTAAAACGTCCCCCAGCAGCTATAAGCCTATACCAGCATATCCAGGGGCTGGACCAGGTGAACCTGATTCAGCCCTAACTATAAGCTCTGTCAACACATTTGGTGTAGAAACTTTTGTAACGGTCATTGCTCCAGTAGTGGAAACTAAAAGGTTCTGAGGTAACGTCGTTGGGAGTTCATCCTCACTCACTTTGGGCTTGCCAGGTCTTTCCAGCGGTTCCCTCCATCTGACGTGACCAGCTGACAGCTCTGCTCCTCTCTTCACCCGAGCAACTCAGACATACGGCAACAGTTCAGAAAGTTGTACAGTTAGTTCATAAAATAACACAAGTTTTGTTTTTCCACTCTTAGACATGTCTTCTGCCAGCATGCAGATGACTGAGGGTCAGTTCCTGTGCTCCATCTGTCTGGATGTGTTCACTCATCCAGTCAGTACACCATGTGGACACAACTTCTGTAAAGCCTGCATCACTCAACACTGGAAGGTCAATGTCCCCTATCAGTGTCCCAACTGTAACCAGCGTTTCTCCAGCAGACCTGAGCTGCAGGTCAACACCTTCATCTCTGAGATGGCTGCTCAGTTCAGACAGGCGGCTCAACAGGAAGCCAGCAGCAGCTCAGAGCAACAAGCTGCCAGACCAGGAGAAGTTCCCTGTGACGTCTGCACTGGAGCCAAACTGAAGGCCCTGAAGTCCTGCCTGGTGTGTCTGGAGTCCTACTGTGAGACTCACCTGGAGCCTCACCTGACAAGACCAGGTCTGAAGAGACATCAGATGGTGGACCCTGTGGAGAATCTGGAAGGCAGGATGTGTCTGAAGCATACAGATAAACCTCTGGAGCTGTTCTGTAAGACCGACCAGACATGTGTCTGCATGCTCTGCAGTGTTCTAGACCACAAGAACCACCACTTTGTTCCTCTGGAAGAAGAATGTGAAGGAAAGAAGGCCGAGATGAAGAAGACTAAGGCTGAAACCAAGGATATGATCCAGGAGAGACGCCTGAAGATCCAGGAGCTCAAACACTCGGTGCAGCTCAGTGAGGAACAAGCAGACAGAGAGATATCAGGTGGTGTTCAGGTCTTGACCGCTCTGAAGGAGTCTGTTGAGAGAAGCCAGGCCAAGCTCATCCTCACGACCAAAGAGGAGCACAGAAACACAGAGAAACAGGCTGAAGGCTTCATCCAAGAGCTGGAACAGGAACTCTGTGAGCTGGAGAAGAGAAGCACTGAGGTGAAGCAGCTCTCACGCTCTGAAAACCACCTCCACCTCCTCCAGAGCCTCCGGACCCTGAAGGCTGCTCCACCCACCAAGAACTGTCAGAGTCCGTCCACCTTCCTATGAGGGGACAGTGATGAGAGCTGTGAAGCAGCTGGAGGAGACGCTCAGCAAACAGATGAAGAAGCTGTTTGAGGGCGAGCTGAAGAGGGTCCAGCGGTCTGCAGTGGATGTGACTCTTGATCCTGATTCAGCAAACCCCTACCTCATCCTGTCTGATGATGGAAAACAAGTTAAAGATGGTGATGTACGGAAGACTCTTCCAGACAACCCAAAGAGATTTGATACTTGTGTTATTTTCTTAGCAAAGCAGAGGTTTCTCTTCAGGAAGATCTTACTACGAGGTTCAGGTTAATGGAAAGACTGATTGGACTTTAGGAGTGATGAGAGTCCATCAACACGAAGGGAGTCATCACAGCGTCTCCTCAGAAAGGTTTCTGGTTGGTAAGTTTGAGGAATGAGAATAAGTACTCAGCTGTTGCTGACTCTCCAGTGCGTCTCTCACTGAGCTCTCGGCCTCAGAAGGTGGGGGTGTTGGTGGATTATGAGGAGGGTCTGGTCTCCTTCTATGACGTAGATCAGGGGTGCTCAATACGTCGATCTGCCAGTCGATCGCGGCGTAGTATTGGTAAATCGCGTAACAGAAAAATAAATTGGCCCGCCCCCTGTAACTTTCTCTATAGCGCCAGATTACAGCAGAAGCGTGTCATTTCTGTCTCTACATGTCGCGTTAATGGTCCTCTGCTCGCTGTCTCGCGCACCGCAGAGCTCCGCTTGCGCACACCGGAGCGGAGCAAAAAAAAAGTCACTAGCACCCCCCCCATCGGTCGATCGTCTTGACTTGGTCACATGATAAGTAGCTTGCATGCTGAAAAAGTGTGAGCACCCCTGACGTAGATGCTGCAGCTCTTATCTACTCCTTTAGTGGCTGCTGATTCACTGAGAAACTCTTCCCATACTTTAATCCATATCTTAATGAAGGAGGTCTAAACTCTGCTCCTCTGATCATCTCTCCTGTCGACCACAAGCAGTAGAAGTACCACTGGATTCCCTCCAGAGAGATCCACCTTCCTCTAATACAATAATGTCTGTTAATTGGTGATTCGTACTGTGTGTCATGTTTATTATTTTTCTATGAATATGTCTTTGATTTGTATCACCTCTCACAACTAAAACACCAGTTTTATGTATTTAATGACTGAAGACCAGTTCATGGATGAGGCTGACAGAACTTTGCTCCTCTCTCTTTCTTTTGAAGTAAAACAATACAAAGTCACAATGGGTTCAGCTTGTTTCTTAAGATATCACAGATAGACCAAAGAATTGATGGTGTTCCTAATGACACCAAATCACGTGGTTAAAACACCATCAGCTGACTGACAACCCCATCACATGTCATACATGTTCTGTCAGACCATGTGCTGATGTTTCAGGCTGGGCGTGAGCACTGGACCAGGACTCCCATGTGGAGAATACACAAGGTGTGAGGGCGCCCTCTAGAGGAGCTCACGACACACTGCAGCCTGTGTTCATAGTATAACTTTATTAATAAACAACATGGTTCATAGTATAACTTTATTAACAAACAACATGGTTCATAGTATAACTTTATTAACAAACAACATGGTTCATAGTATAACTTTATTAATACAAACAACATGGTTCATAGTAAAACTTTATTAATACAAACAACCTGGTTCATTGTATAACTTTATTAATATAAACAACCTGGTTCATAGTATAACTTTATTAACAAACAACATGGTTCATAGTATAACTTTATTAATACAAACAACATGGTTCATAGTATAACTTTATTAATACAAACAACATGGTTCATAGTATAACTTTATTAATATAAACAACCTGGTTCATAGTATAACTTTATTAATACAAACAACCTGGTTCATAGTATAACTTTATTAACACAAACAACCTGGTTCATAGTATAACTTTATTAATATAAACAACCTGGTTCATAGTATAACTTTATTAACTTAAACAACCTTTATGTGAAACAATAGTTGATTCAAAAGATGGTAATCAGAAACATGACTAAACATGACCTGTTAACTGAAGCTGAATAAAATAAAAGAAAGAGAGCTGAGGCTGCAGTACGACACAAGAGAGAGCAGATCAATCGGTTTGATCACTTTACAGCAATTTGATCAGTTTACGGCAGTGTGGTCGTCACTTTTAACGTTTACCACAAAGAAGGCCCTGGTGGTCAGGAGAGAGAATGCAGCTTTGACACATGAAGCATAGACTTCTATACAACCAGAGGAGTCACCCCTGGTGGTCAGAAGAGAGAATGCAGCTTTGACACATGAAGCATAAACTTCTATACAACCAGAGGAGTCGCCCCTGGTGGTCAGGAGAGAGAATGCAGCTTCCACACATGACAATACTGTACTAAATGATGTCATCATGCTGTATAGAAGAAGATTTGGATCTAGAGACATGAACTTGTGAACGACGTCATCTCCATCAGAAGGTCCCGATGTGATGGATCCAGCCTCAGAACTCTTCATTCTGTGATTCAAACGAGACGGACTGCCCGGTTCCTCGTCAGCTAACGGATCGCGTGTCCGTCCTCGCTCCGGCCCGACAGAGGCTAATTGGCGTTGATCCGGGTCAAAGGTCACTCTTACAGCCGTTCCGAAGGGCGTAACACGAGTCGACTTCCAACGTCCGCTCAAGTTCACCGCGCAGCAGCGAGGGATGCAAAGGGGGCGCTCCGTTGGTAGTCACGGCAACCAAACAACAAAGCCACCATGCCTCCCAAAGAAAACAAGGGTGGACACAATAATGACAACACCAGTCTGGAAAGTGATGCCAATGTTTCATTGTTGATTCAAATTTTAAGTTCAATTGAACTGACACTTCTGTCTTTTTTCTTCAATTTAAAGGTCCTTTATAATTTATGGTCATTTAGAGTCAATAGGCCATAAAACAGGGGGCGCTTTAGGGGCGGAGCTACAGGTGATTGACAGGTCGGCACCACGGTGTTGTTCAGTCGTGAAGTTGTTGTTGTTGTTGTTGTTGTTGTTGTTATTATTATAACTTTACCTCTCTGGTTTTCAGTTGAAGTTAATTGTCAGATTTTAGTCCTAAACATCTTATTCCACTTCGAGTGGTTAAATAAATAACTTCTGGGCAAAGATACGCAGCTGTGAGACCGTTAGATTTAAATCAGGATCGTTCACGTTGAACTCAGGAACCGACGGCTGCTTTACGGACTCTTTTGGGCGTCACATGTGAGTTGTAGTTCCACCATATGGCCACTATGTGAAACCTCGGCACGCTTCCCAGAGATTGGTGTTTGAAATGTTCTCGAGTTATCTTGAAGTTTTCAGTCTGAAACTAGTTAGTTTGTCACTAGTTAGTTTGTCACTAGTTAGTCTGAGACTAGTTTATTTTACGTTTTTCCTTGGTTCTCTTATTATCCGATGTTTCTCGGCGCCTTAGCCGACCTCAAAGCATCTAGACGCTCTCCACGGTCTTCCCGTGAGATCCCGGGTAACCGATCGTCGCTTTGTTTTCTCCTGCGCGTTCCGGTGTAAACGGCTCTGGGGGTTAGCAGTCGGCTTAATCCCGGCGTCCTTTGGGGAGGAAAGGCGTTTCCTTGACGACGACAACACGACCATGCCGGTGCGTAGCGCTTTCCGGTGTCGCCTCCCCACGGCGCCGTGCTCCTCCCTGAGGCAGGCCGTTTGGAGGGCTCACATTCCTGCTGTAAGCCTATATCGTCGACCCCCCCCCCCCCACACACACACACACGCACACACATACAACTCACCACCCTAAAAAAAGACAACCCCCCCCCCACCCCCACCCCCCACATCAGGCCCCTCTGGCAGCTGGGACCAGTAGATGGACAAGGACTCTGAGACACTCACCAACAGATCTGACGGAGCCGGATGGAGGACAAGTCGACTCCGGGAAGATTTAACCAAGTGGTCCAAGAGATAGAAGAAGAAGTAGAAGAAGAAGAAGAAGAAGAAGAAGAAGAAGAAGAAGAAGAAGAAGAAGAAGAAGAAGAAGAAGAACAAGAAGAAGAAGAAGAAGAAGAACCAGAACCAGAACCAGAACCAGGACCAGGACCATGAGTATCTCCGGGTTCCAGGAGGACGTGGACGAGCTGCTGGCGGCGCTGACCCCCGAGGAGCTGCAGGAGCTGGAGAGGGAGCTGGACGACACCGTGGCCCCTGGCCTGAGGCAGCGGGACCAGACCACCAGGACCCCCACGGAGGACCAGACCACCAGGACCCCCACGGGGGACCAGACCACCAGGACCCCCAGAGGGGACCAGACCACCAGGACCACCAGGGGGGACTACGACCGGGCCGCCCTGCTCCGGTTCTGGGGGGACGAGAACCGGGAGCTGCTGGAGGACGAGAGGACGGTGAGGGAGGGACATGCAGGGCTGAGTCAGTGAGACTAGTTAGTCTGAGACTAGTTAGTCTGAGACTAGTTCGTCTGAGATGAGTTAGTTTGAGACTAGTTAGTTTGAGACTAGTTAGTCTGAGATGAGTTTGTTTGGGACTAGTTAGTCTGAGATGAGTTAGTTTGAGACTAGTTAGTCTGAGATGAGTTAGTTGTAGACTAGTTAGTCTGAGATGAGTTTGTTTGGGACTAGTTAGTCTGAGATGAGTTAGTTTGAGACTAGTTAGTCTGAGATGAGTTAGTTTGAGACTAGTTAGTCTGAGATGAGTTAGTTGTAGACTAGTTAGTCTGAGATTAGTTAGTCTAAGATGAGTTAGTTTGAGACTAGTTAGTCTGAGATGATGTAGTTTGAGACTAGTTAGTCTGAGACGACTTAGTCTGAGATGAGCTAGTTTTAGACTAGTTGTTCTTGAGATTAGTTAGTCTGATACTAGTTAGTCTGAGACTAGTTATCCTGAGATTAGTTAGTCTGAGATTAGTTAGTCTGAGACTAGTTAGTCCAAGACTAGTTATCCTGAGATTAGTTAACCTGAGACTAGTTAGTTAATGCTTCATTGGGAAGTATTTCTCACATTTTGTAACCTTAACCCTTCATCTTATATATATTATATATATATATATATATATATATATATTTTATATATAATATATATTATATTATATATATTATATATTATATATATGTATATGTGTATATATATATATATATATATATATATATATATATATATATATAATTAGGTAGTGTCCCATGTACCCAGTAGCAAAGCCGTCTAAAAATAGAACCAATTAATAGCCGTCATCTGGAGGACGTCGTGTAACTTTCTGTCTCGTGGTCTCGCTCAGGAGAGACGGCCCGACGGCGGCCGAGGGGATACGAGGCCGGATGCCGGGGGCGATGCGCCGCACGCCGCCGAGAAGAAGAGTTCTCAAAGAGGGAAGAAAGTGAAGGAGAAGAAAGACGAGTGTAAGGAGGCGGCGGGGATGAGGAGCCAAGGGTCCCAGAAGAAGAGTCCGCCGGGCGAGTCCAGGAGAACCAGAACCACCGCCGGGAACCCGGAAGCAACCGCCGCCGCCACCACCGGGAACCCGACCGCCGTCGCCGAAACCCTGGAGCGAATCCGGCTTGACGACCCCGCCGTCAGCGAAGTGAACCTCAACAACCTGAAGGACATTACCCAGGAGACCTTGCTGCACTTCGCTGACGCCCTGCGCAACAACACCCACGTGCGCGTCTTCAGCCTCGCCAACACGCGCGCCGACGACCGCGTGGCGCTCGGCGTGTCCGAGATGCTCCGCGAGAACCGCTCCGTCCGCAACCTGAACGTAGAGTCCAACTTCCTGTCCGGCCGCGGCGTGCTGGCGCTGCTGGCGGCGCTGCGGCACAACGGGGCGCTGGCCGAGCTGCGCTTCCACAACCAGAGGCACGTGTGCGGCGGGAAGGCGGAGATGGAGATGGTGCAGCTGCTGCGGGAGAACACCACCCTGCTGAAGCTCGGCTACCAGTTCGACCTCCCGGGCCCGAGGATGGCGGCCACCGACATCCTGACGCGCAACCAGGACCGGAAGCGGCAGCGGAGGCTCCGGCAGAAGGAAGAGCGGGAGCCCGATCCCCCGACAGCAGCGGGACGAGAGCCCGGTTCCCCAAAGGAGACTTCGCCATCTCCTAAGACTGTCGAAACCCAGAAGGGAAACCCTCCTCCGGCTCCCCCTCCTCCTGCGTCTCTAGCCCCGCCCACGAAGAAGATCTCGGCGATAGTCGAACGGCGCAAGGGCGTCGCCGCGGCCACGAAGACTCCGTCCGACCGAAGGGAGACCGAGTCGAAGACGCTCAAGAACGGCGCCGACGAGAAGGAGAGCGCCGAGACCCTCAGAGACCCGAAGAACGGCCTGAAGCCGGCGACGCTGCGGGTGGCGAGCCGTGACGACCTGATGGCGGCGATCCGCGAGAGCAACGTTGGGTCCTTAAGAAGGGTAAGACTTCCTGTGAGGCCTTCAGGGACTCGTGTTCTAGGAAATGTTTGTTTTGCATTGTCTTAAAACTCCTTTCTCTCTCCTGACCACCAGGGGGCGACTCCTCTGGTTGTATAGAAGTCTATGCTTCATGTGTTAAAGCTGCATTCTCTCTACTGGCCACCAGGGGGCGACTCCTTTAAAATCGCTGTCATAACTTTGTGTTTTTAAACAGGATTTCTTCAGTTATTAGTGTGCGCTGTACCTTTGAGGGCTCTGATGTGTCGTTTCAGGTGGATCTGTCCCACGCCTGAACTCACCTGAACTCACCTGAACTCACCTGAACTCTGCTCACGTTGATTTCACACTAAAATGTCACATGTGAATTAAAGCGTGTTTTTTAATTACTGGTTGGCTTGTTTGTTGTTGTTAGTTATTGAAGCCACAACTTTGCAAAGTTGTGTTGGTACTTCCGTCAACTAATTTGCAACGTTGCAGTTTCATATATTTTGTCACTCAAGATTTTTTCTTTTCTTTTGTCCATAAAAGTCTGTTTTCTAGGGATCTTAATTATTATAATAGCTACAGATGGGAAGCTGTGTGTGTGTGTGTGTGTTTGTATGTTTATATGTGTGTGTGTGTAAGTAATAACAGATTGAACCTCACAGCAGACCCACAGAGGGAGTTGCTAATTGAGCTGATGCAGCAGCAGCTGCAACACACACACAAACACACGCACACTTCCACACAGTGAACAAGATGACCTGGTGTGCGTGTATGTGTGTGTGTGTGTGTGTGTTTGTGTGTGTGTGTGTGTGTGTGTGCGTGGTCTGTCATTCAGAGGGTCGGCGATTCGATTCCCACCTCCGGGGAAAGAAAGCTCTACAAAATAAAAGCATCGGACTGAAGCCGATCTAGACACACAGACACACAGACACAGCTCTGTAAATATTAACATTTATTTAAGTATACAATTTAGTACCCCCCCCCTCACAGGTTCAGTATCTCGTTGCATTTAAACTGTCAAATGGAGCGAGGCGTTCGTCTGGTTTCTCTTCAGGTGACACATTTGGTTTATCGTTATAATTATTTGCTCTTTAAAACAACGGATGGATCACCACGACGAGGCTCAACTGGAAGAGGATGAATTTATATTTATATATTTTTATATATTTAAGTTCATTTGCAGGGATGCAATGGTTTAAAAACAAATACCGACCGTGAAATAACGAAATGTCACAACAAAAACAAGACAACAAAACTTCTATCATTAAATGCCACAGTGTGTGTGTCAGTGTAATTGTGTGTGTATGTTAGTGTGTATAAGTGTGTATGTGTGTGTATGTGTGTATGTGTGTATGTTTGTGTGTGTAGGTCTGTGTGTGTATATGTGTGTTAACGTGCTTCAATATGAAGCCAAAGAGGGTGAAGTATCTTCAACCATGTTTTCTTTCTTTTTTTAAGATCTTCGTATTGTAATGTTTTTTTAAAAAGTGTCCGTCGTCACGGTAACTGGCTTGAAACTGAAAAAATAAAACAAAAAATCAAAGACTTCGACAAACACAAACGGAACTATCGTAAGAAGTGTGTAAAAAATTAAAATAAAACTAATCCGACCCGCATTCATGTAAATACAACAAGATCATGAAAAGTAAAATAACACGACGAACTTTAATTTCTGTTTGAACTGAAAAACAAAGAGGCATCAGTCCTTCAGTCGGATGAAAACAACAACAAATAAACACCAAACCATAAACGTCAGACTCCGAGGGTTTCATGTTAATAAAGCGTTACGTGCTTTCTCATGACGGCATGAAGGGGGAGGAGCCTAACGGATGAACACATGAGGTATTGCACGGATTAATTACAATAAATCGTAAAAAAAGAAAGAAGATTAAGCAAAAAAGGCAAAAATAAATATACAGCCAATTCTTACAACATTTACATTGCAATGTTAGTCGGATGCTGGAAGATCTTTTTAGAGAATATTTTAGTGTCAGTGGGGGAGGGGGGCGGGGCTTCACTAGTCGTCCCATTCGTCATCGTCTTCGAAGTCCTCGTCTTCGTCGTCATCCTCGTCTTCATCTGGTAAACACAAACATCTCGTTAACAGCGATAAAATAAACAGAATAATAAAAAGGTTACGAAAAGGAACTTTGATATCTTGTGTTGGTTCTGCTGCCCCCTGTGGACTAAAGTGGCAGTGTTGGTTCTGGTTTTGTGCTATGCTACGCTAAGCTACACTACGCTAACCAGCGTGTGAGGTTACCTGAGGAGTGGATGGCTTTGCTCCTCTTCTGCATCACCTCCATGAGGGCACCGACGATGCCGGCCGTGGGACCTGACCCTGGCGCACCGGACTCCGGGAGGTCCGGCACCTGGAGACACACACAGGGGTCAAAGGGTCAGAGAGGTCAAAGGTCCGTCACTCAAGCGTTTTTTTCTTCTTCTTCTAATAAAAGGAACATTTCCGACTTACGTTCTTGAGCCGGACGCCCTGGCGGATCTGGCCCAGCAGGGCATCCCGCCCCACGCCGGACGCCGGCGCTCGGTCGTTCTGCTCCACCTTCTTCAGCCGGGCTCCGCCCCGGATCTGCTCCAGCAGCGCCAGGGGTCCGCCGGGGCTCAGCGAATGGGGAGAGTCTTCGCCCCCGCCGTCCGGCTCCGAAGGGGGGGGCGGCGGGCCGGGAGGGGGAGGCGGAGGAGGAGGAGAGACTGCTGGGCCAACGGGGGAGGCGGAGGGGGCGGGGCTTGTGGGGAGACAGAGGAGTGCAGGGAAGACGGAGGAGGTGGAATGGGAGGAGGCTGGTGGTGGAGGGGGGGAGGAGGGGGAGTGGGCTGGTGACCCCCCCTGGTGGGGGGAGGTGGAGGAGGCGGAGCACCCAGAGTTCCCGGTCTGGAGGGAGGCGGAGGGGGAGGAGCCGAGGCAGGGGCTCGTGACGGAGGAGGGGGAGGCGGGGCTCCTCGCCCTCCTCTGGACGGGGGCGGAGGAGGGAGAGGAGGCGCAGATGAGTTGTGTGAAGGAGGAGGAGGGCCGCCACGAGAAGGAGGCGGAGGAGGCGCTGCAGGGGGGGGGGAATGAGTCATGACGTCATTTACTCCTTTAGTTCAGTCACTGAGATGTACACCCTGTGTGTGAGTGTTTGTGTGTGTGTATATATGTATACTGTGTGTGTGTATACGTGTGTGTGTATACGTGTGAGTGTATACGTGTGAGTGTATACGTGTGAGTGTGTGTGTATATATGTGTGTGTGTGTGTATATGTGTGTATACGTGTGTATGTGTGTGTGTACATGAGTGTGTGTGTGTGTGTATGTACGTGTATATATGTGTGTGTATATGTGTGATTGTATATGTGTGTATGTATATGTGTGTGTCCTCACCCTGCCTCCTCAGCTCCTTCTTCACCGCCTCCACTCCTCCCTTCTTCTCGATGAAGTCGTAGATGACCTTGGACGTCTCTCTGTCCTTCAGCTGAGCCTCAGAGATGCCGCACATGTCGAACAGGTTCTTCAGCTCAGGGTCCAAGTTGTTGAGCTGCAGACAAACAAACAAACAAACAAACAGATAAACAAACAAACAAACAAACAAACAAACACACACAAACACATTTTATTCCACGCGTAAAATCTCATCACAAATAAACAGTAAACAGAAAAAAGTATATATATATATATATATATATAAATGTATATATTTATATAAATAAGTATATATATATATACATATATAAGTATATATATTTATATAGATATATAAATAAGTATATACTGTATATGTATATATAAATATATATATACACACACTTGTATATATATAAATAAGTATATATATAGATAAATATATAAAAAAATAAGTATATATATATATATATATATATATATATATAAAATGCACACACTTATATGCATAAATAATGATATATATAAATATATATATACACACACACACTTATATATAAATAAATATATATACACATATATATATATATAAATAAGTATATATATATATATACACATATATAATTATATACAATATATATATATATATATATATATATATATATATATATATATATATATATATATATAGTTGTACAGTAAACTCTCAGAGCTCCGCTTGAAGCTTCTGGATGTTTGTGAATAAAAAGAATAAAAAGAGCTCATTGTGTGATTTCATCATGTAGCCGCCACACAGGTCGCTATTGTGTGTCTGTGTGTGTGTGTGTGTGTGTACTCACATCAAAACCTGTGTTTGGATCCCAGCCAACGTGACCAATGTGCCTGAAGAAGATGTGAGATCACACATTAATATACAGAGGCATGTTCAGCATGTGGGTGGCCAAATAGTGAGCCCACACGCACACACACACACACACTGAGAGTGACATCAGTCAGAGAGACAGAGCGGTCATTGAACTCTCAGAGCTCAACGCAACATGTTTACCGCTTCCATGAAGAAGAGTGAGTGTTACTGCGGCAACACACACACACACACACACACACACACACACACACACACACACACACACACACAGCGCCTGTGTCATCTTTGTCTGCCGCTTTGTTTGAAAAACAGTTGACGGAACAAAAGAGTTCTAAACACAAGCTTCTAGAGTCTTTTATTTTGAAAGGTCTCTAAAATGAAACCGTAGTCTTTTTTACTTTCTTTCAACAATCTAAAAATCTATTTTGTGTGTTTATTATTTACACCCAATAAAAGTGTAATCTTTTTAAATGTCCGGCTTTATAAGAGCCTGAAAGCTCCAGAAGATTTATTACTGAAATAAAATAATAAAAGGTAATATTATTATAAATTATATTTAAAAAACAATAATAATAGAAACAAATCTTAAGATTAAATACATTATTTCTCAATAACTTTGCTTTTGTGTTTAATTTATTATAAATGTTATTTCATCTTTATTTATTAGGACTTTATCGTTTTCTGTTTTATTGATTACATTTTAATAAAGTTATTATTACTATTGACCCATTCAAAGCCAGAGAACGAGGCTCTACTGGTGAGGTGCATTGTGGGTAGCGACTCACTGGAAGTTGCTGGGCGTGCCGATGTCGGCCTTGGTGAGCTTCTTCCTGCCTTTGGGCTTCTTGTCCCTCTTCTTCCTCCTCATGTCGTGGAGGAGGAACGGAGGCTGCTGGCCCTGGAACCGAGGAGCGCTGCTGATCTCCGGGTACTTGATGTCCACCGTGGCCATGTGCAGAGCCGGACCTGCACACACACACACAAACACACACACACACACCGGGGTTAATGGAGGACTTCAAACAGGACATACAGGCTCCGGTACCCAGAGCTCTGAGGGGTCAATGTGGTCCTACATAAACCTCCTGATCCACGAGAACCCCCCAGTCCAAGTCCACGGGATGTATTAAAGCTGCATTCTCTCTCCTGAGCGACTCCTCTGGTTGTAAACATCCGTCCATCCATCCATTATCAATACCGCTTAATCCTCATTAGGGTCGCGGGGTCGCTGGAGCCGATCCCAGCTGACATAGGACGAAGGCAGGGGACACCCTGGACAGGCCGCCAGTCATCGAGGGCACATATAGAGACATACAACCATTCACTCTCACTTCACACCTATGGGCAATTTAGAGTTCAATTAACCTGCAGCATGTCTTTGGACTGTGGGAGGAAGCCGGAGAACCTGGAGAGAACCCACGCTGCCACGGGGAGAACATGCAAACTCCACACAGAAGGAAATTGAACCCACGGCCCTCTTGCTGTGAGGCGACAGTGCTAGCCACTACACCACCGTGGAGCCTTGGTTGTAAACAAACAGAACTAAAGCATCAGTTGCCGGGCGGATTAGCAGATTAAGGTTTAAAGGTTTAAAGGGACTGACAACAGAGGCCATGTGGTCTACATACTGGTCCGCGGCTCAGTTGGTACCGGTCTGCGGGAAAAAAAGTGAATCAAAAAAGGTGTATTATTTTTTTTTTTATCAGTCGGAAAAAAAATTTGATTTTGAAAAAGGACAGGATACACCCGCGTACGTCTGAGCTGTGTTCAGGAGTCTTAAAACTCCTCGGCTCGCGCGCGTGACAGAGCTTCGCTGCCGCACACGGAGAGCAAACTCTCACTAGCCTCCCCGGTCCGTGAAAATAATTTCTGACAATGAACCAGTCCATAGCTCAAAGAAGGTTGTGGACCACTGACATATGGCAGGGGGGGGTCACAACAACGGCCAAATAACGTCGGGAGGCGAAGGTTTGTAGTCCAGTCGGATGTCTGAGTGGACTACAAACATGTCTGGAGTTCCCCCCGTGCTTTTATTTTGAAAAGTAAAACAAATATTCTCTGTTGTTGTTGAAGACGAACAGACCTGCAGGTCAAAGGTCACAGGACATCTACGTACCGTTGGGAGGGTCTCCTCTCCTCTCTGCAAGGGGGGGGGCAAAATATAAAAATATAAAAAATCATAGTTTCTCATAGTAAAAAACGGAAGATATTGTAGTTTCTTTAAAAAGACTAGAGGAGAGGAAGAGGAGGAGGAAGAGGAGGAAGAGGAAACTGGGCCGGAGGTTAGAGCCGAGTTGGTCGGTTTGAGCGAGGCGGACCACGGGTTTGAGGCTGGAAGGTCCAGGATGGATTTTAGGGGTTTTGTTAGCAGAGAGAGAGAGAGAGAGAGAGAGAGGGGGGAGAGAGAGAGGGGGGGGAGAGAGAGGGGGGGTAAGAAAGAGAGAGGGGAGAGAGAGAGAGAAGGGGGGAGAGAGAGAGAGAAGGGTGGCGAGGGAGAGAGGGGGGAGAGAGAGAGCGAGAGAGGGGGGGGGGGGAGACCGAGAGAGAGAGAGTTCTGCAGTCTGAGCCAGTTTGTGAAAGAACGAGTGTGAAAGGTCACACACACACAGACACACACACACACACGTACCAGTCTTGCGTTGCCGCCGGTTCAGCAGGTCGTTGATGGCGGCTCTGAATCTTTTGGCCTCTTCTTCACTAGCGAAGTTCAGACCGATCTGACAGGTCTGTGAGGAAGAGGAGGAGCAAGAGGAGGAGCAAGAGGAGGAGAAAGAGGGTGATTCATTGTCTCTTAGGGCAGGAGGCGCTCCGTCCTGAACTCACGTCTCCAGTGAAGCTGATGAAGTACGACCGGCAGCAGCTGATGGAGAAGTTGAGGTAGAGCTCCTGCTCGAACATCCTCCGGCCCTCCTGCCAACATACCAGAGGGTCAGCACCTCCTCCTCCTGCTGCTGCTGCTGCTGCTGCTGCTGCTGCTGCTGCTCCTCCTCCTCCTCCTCCTCCTCCTGCTGCTCCCCCTCCTGCTCCTCCTCCTCACCTTGATTTCCAGCACCCTGATGAAGTAGGACCTCTGTATGTTGTCCTTCACCAGACACGCAACGCCACAGCAGCGCTTCACCCAGGAGGAGCTGGAGGAGCCGTAGAGCTGGACCACGGCGGAGCACAGGGTCTACACACACACACACACACACACACACACACAGACACAGACACACACAGACACAGACACAGACACAGACACAGACACAGACACAGACAGACACAGACACAGACACACACACACACACACACACACACACACACACACAGACACACACACACACACACACACACACACACACACACACACACACACACACACACACACACACACACACACACACACACACACACACACACACACACACACACACACACAGAGAGAGAGACATACACAAACTTTTAACACATGAAGCATAGACTTCTATGCAACCAGAGGAGTCGCCCCCTGGTAGTCAGGAGAGAGAATGCAGCTTCAACACATGAAGCAGAGACTTCTATACAACCAGAGGAGTCGCCCCACTCTGACGTTCCTGTTCCACAGGAAGTGAGCCTCAGGGTGAAGGAAGAGGAAACGCCACTCGGGTTTCCTCTTCCCATGATTTACGAGCGAAGGTCGTGAGAGCGTCGACACTTCCCCGCCGCAAGACCACCGCTCGGCATCACACGGGTCAAAGGTCATATGTCAAAGGTCGGCCAGCCAAACGCCTCAATTAGGGAAAGTATGCGGCCCAAAAATAACCTGGTCTGTGATTCCCTCCAGTCGGAGGCCTTCACACATGTCGTCATTTTATATTTATTATTTTATAATCTTAATCAAAGAAATCTGTTCTCATTTTTCTTCCAGAGGTTAATTTGAAGATGAATGTGTAATAAAACATCAACTTGTAGACTTCAAACCTGCTATGATAGCATCTCAGCCAATCAGAAGAGTGCAGTTGGAACTCCTTCAGCTGAGTGGTGGTGCATTCAAGTGCAAGAACAGACGATCGGAGATTTGAGAACGTGTCAGAGCGAAGTGGAAGAGCTGAGGTTTCAAAGCCTATAGTAAAAATAATACAAAGCGAGATGGTTTGAGCTCATCTGTTGTTGTTGTTGTTGGAGGAGGACACTCACGCTTTTTAAAAGGTTTCCACTTGAACTGCTTTTGAATTTTGAAGATAAAAAACCTGATTGCGACGCCAGTAAACAAACAAACAGTAAAAATCCTGTATCGATGACATCATGTAACCCCCCCCCCCCAGGGGGCTCTCCTCAAAGCCGGATTAGTTAAAGCCCCACTATGTAACTTTTCCACCTTAAAATAACAGCTGGAAAAAAATTGTGCCGCTACAATGACTTTTAATATGTTGATTTGCGCCTCCGCCACTGCCATCGGGGGTCTGTGGCCAGAATACTGCTGAATGTAAGATGTTGGGAGCCGCCCGGTACTTCCGGCGGAAGTACGTCAACTTGCTGTCTGGCAGTAATTACCAACGTCATATAGTGCCAGTCCACGCTCACAGGTGACTCGTACAGACAGAATGACATGCGCGGCTGAACGGCTAGCTGCAGCTGCCTAGACGGCTGTGGCAGCGCGCATCAACAGCTGGGAGATCAGCTGGGAGCTCACAGCCCATATATGGCTCGAGAGCCAGACGTTAAATACCTGAAGGGGGCGCTACAGGGGGAAAGTTACATAGTGTCGCTTTAATTAGCCGCTTTGTTTAAAGACGCTTGCGTCTAAAACCTTCAGAAATATATATATATAATACTCGTATATAATACATATATATAATATAAATTATATATAATATATATATTATTATATATATTGTATAATAAATACATATAAGATAAATATATATATATATATATATATTTATGTATATAAATAAATAAATATATATATATATATATATATATATATATATATATATATATATATATATATATAAATAAAGAAAAATAAACTTGGTTGTCTGGTTTCATTCCCTTCAGCCCATAACTCTAAATGTTAATTCACATGAATATAAAATGGTAAATATTCACATTTTAAAAAAGGAGCAAAAAGTTGATTTAGCCATTATTGTCCCAAACATTACTTTGACTATATTAATAATAAGTTATCAAAACGTATTTGTGGATTATTTTGGGGTCCATAATAAAACAAATATATAACTAAATATATAAATTATCAGTGTAAACAAATATGATGTTTAACAGAAACAGAAACAGAATACTGTGTATTTATTGGAGTGTAAATGATATTTAAATATGATTTAGTGTTGATATTAGTATAGGTTTTGATTGATCTGAAAAGGGTCAAGTTTATTGTCTTGGGGGGGGCATATCTTGTTTTATTTATTTCAAGAACTACGTGAGAACGGGTTTCACTTGCAAACCGTTATTTTAACGTGCAGGTGGTAAACAAACATGGGGGTGGGGGGGTGAGGGGGGGGGGGTGATGGGGGGAGACTTACGGCGCATTTCCTGCCAAGGTACCCGAACAGGCACTCGTTCTCCTGCGGGGTCAGGAGGATGGAGCCCACGTTGGTCGCCCTGCGGGGCAGCGGCTGGTGGTTCATGGCTCCGGGTTTCTTGTCGTTAACGCCCCCCTCCCCCGCAGTTATCCCGGGAAGGACTCCGCAAAGCACCGCACCGATTCAGAACGTCTCCGTGCGGGCTCCGGTCGCTGTGGCCTGCAGCCGGATCATGTCCGCGGAGTCCCGGCGGCTCCCCCGGTTCGCCCCCTCCCGTTTCCCGGGCTCGCTCCTCTCGATCTCGGGGAAAGCGACTCGAAGGTGTTCTCCGTCGGGCAGGTAAATAACAACAACGCGCGGCCCCGCGGCGTGTCCGTGCGCGGAGGAAAAGCTCAACTTTCATTCGGAAACTCCTGCAGCTGCAGCAGGGATACGTCCATCCAACATGGCAGCCATGCGGAGCGTACCACTTCCAAGAGGAGGGGGAGGGGTGTGCACGTGTGTTCGGCTTAACTACGTAACCTTCTCGCTGTCACGTGACGTGTTTAATGCGGGCGGACATGTTGGATTCCATGTTCGTGTGAAGTGTGAAACTACGTGGGGTTTTGGGGATTTATGGGTAAATAGAGACGGTTCGTTGCCGCCACATCGGACCGGAGTGGTTCGGTCCGATCTGGCGGCAGGAATGCAGCTCTGCGGAGGGAGTGGGAGGGGCGACGGGCTGTGACGTAGAGCGGGGAGGAGCCAGACAGTGGACTTAAAAAAAATAATAGAGTAAATAAGACGATTGTCTTCATAAATAACATGAACAATAAACTTGAAAATTAAAAAAAGATATATAATATACTATAGATATAATAGCAATAATACCGAATTATTTTTTAATTGTATTTTTTAACTAAATCGTAACATAACCTTAGACTACTGGGCTGTACAACAGAATGCCATTGTACTAAATAACTGAATATTATTACAATTTTTTTAAATAAATCATCAGCGTATTCGTTGTGAACCTTTATGTCAGTGTGGAATACATTATTCCATTTATTGATCAGCTTGGGATGAAACCTTCACATTATCTCTATCAGTAGGAAGCCCATCCTATAAATCTAGCATATCTTCTGCACTTTACAGTTTATTAAAACCTATTGCTTTGTATATATATTTTGTTTGGAAGTGTCACAATTCAAACAGAAGCTAGAACAGAGAGTAAAACAACTTTAATCACTTTAATTGATCCACTATGTTTCTGTGTTTGAGGTCTATGAGTACAGATCTTTAAGTTTATTTCCACAAAGCTGGCTTTCTCCGCTTCCATGAAATCCCGTTGGTTTAAACTTTACACACTCTATGAATTAGGAGGCGGGCTGGTAGATGGACGTCGGCGTCTTGCGGCTCTGGCCCGCCTGCCGCAGGGTTAAAGCCCGTCAGCGGCATTAACACCGACACTAATCCGCAGAGCAGCTGCTTCAACCCTCTGCCGACGCCAAGACGAGCTGAAGGAGCCATCCACAGCTCTGGGCCCTCAGAACCAGAGCAGAATCTGAGCTGTCGGTCCTGTAGGGGAGGCGCCGATGGGAGGGGGGTTTGGAGCAGGTCTTGACGTCATAAAGGGTTCATCTTCTAGAGAGCAGGTTTGGAGCCGTGTCGAAGAATATCGTATCAATCTGTATCGATGGTTGTTGAGATATTTGCGTCTTGGCCTCAGATTCATGGCCCCACGTGATGTATTCTAATGCTCGTGGTGCTCCGACAGGTCAGATTGTCTCCTGTGAAATATGTGGACATCTACTGGATGGAGGAGCTGCACATTTGGGTACTTATTATACTCAGATAACAACGTGACCTTGAGGACCTTTCGTCTGGTGCCACCTTGAGGTTCACATTGATCACTTCAGAGATGCCAAAACAGCTACAAAGATACACAAACATTTACTTCAAGAGGCAAGATACTAAGAAAGTGTTACAGAGTACCTTCAAAAAGACACAAAGTAACAACAAAGAGACACAAAGTAACTACAAAGACAAAGAGACACAAAGTAACTACAAAGAGAATCAAAGTATCTGATTGATTTTTGTGATTTGTGTGTATTTTAAAAAGAAGCTCCTCAGTTATTTTGACTGACTTAGTGAAGTATTGGTTTAGTTCAGGAGGCCGTAACGGGGCGTCTCAGGGTCTCTGACGACACGGCACCACTAGATGGCGGCAGACACGTGGCAGGAACACAGGACGCTCATACGTGACATTAAAAAAGACAAAAAAGTTAAACGTGATGATTTGTATTTATTAATAAATGTGGAAACGTGAGGCTCTGAATGCTGTGGGAACAAAGCCCTGTAGAAAGGTTCTTTAAAGATGTACGGATGAAACAAAGTTACATTACACACATGTTGAAGACTAAAGGGGAGGAGGGTCAAAACATGACCTCATAGAGATCACATGAAACGTCACCAATTCATCACTGGCATTAAAAGGAAGAGTCATGGTCTATGTTTGTTATTTGAAGAGAATATTCCGTTGTTTCCTTCTTCTCTTAATTTTTAGTTCAAAACAAGTTTTGTGATTTCTTCTACATCCCGACAATCGAACTTCAGCGATCCAAAAGAAAAGTTCAAACCAAAGCGAAGAGCTTTGGCAACGACACCCTCTACCAGAATGCTCCTCTGCTCTCAGTGCGCCGGCGAAATCTACTAAAAACTGCTGGTGCGTGATGGGAGTCATCACGTCTCATTGAGCGACTCCCCGTGATCACAAATGACACTTTCACCGTCTTTGAGGACTAGAAATGTGGAAATGTGGCCCCCCCTCCGTTATCCCCCGCAAAAAATAAAAAAGCTGGCTCCAAACACTGAACGGAAACAGACGTTACCGGTAATTTAAAAAGGGAAAACAAGACTCCAGACAAAATCAGATCAATACGTATAAAATTTCACATTAGTGAAGCTCTAATGTGTTTTATTCCAGGCTCATTTTGCACTTCCCTTTCCCTCGTCTCCAAATCATTGAGTTTCCTTTCTGGGTTTTCGGTTTGATGCCCTCACAGTCTTGGTGTTGTCGCGCTGATGCAATGTTGTCTTTCGAAGCAGCTGTGTAAGTATCATGAAAGTTTGTTTCTGAAGAAAATTAGTCGAGGCCACTTACTGTTGTCCTCAGGCAGCGACTTCTAGTTATGCCTTCTCTCTCCTGACCACCAGGGGGCAACTCCTCCGGTTGTATACAAGTCTATGCTTCATGTTAAAGCTACATTCTATCTCCTGACCAACAGGGGGCGACTCCTCTGGTTGTATAGAAGTATAAGCTTCATGTGTTAAAGCTGCATTCTCTCTCTTGACCACCAGGGGGCGACTCCTCTGGTTGTATAGAAGTCTATGCTTCATGTTAAAGCTGCATTCTCTCTCCTGATCACCAGGGGGCTCCTCTGGTTGTATAGTGACTCTACTTCTCTTGATGTATTCCCTCAGTAAACATAGTAAACATGAGTTTATGGTCTCAAAACATTCCACAAACCAGCGTGCTCTTCCTCGGTGACTCGGCCGACCACATACCCTCGTCATCCCTGCAGCGCGACCCGGGGACTCAGAGCTGATGCTGCAGTTTGCCTGTGTGTGGTCGTCACACCACCAACAGTCTCACTGCCACCAGTCTCACTGCCACCAGTCTCACTGCCACCAGTCTCACCGCCACCAGTCTCACCGCCACCAGTCTCACCGCCACCAGTCTCACCGCCACCAGTCAATATTTGTAAAGAATTTGACTGTAGCCAATGTTTTTACAGTTCCTAGCAGATATATATATAGAAACAAATATATGTATATATTTTTTTCTGGAAATGTGGTGTTACAGCAGATTAAACTTTTTATTATAATAATAATATAATTTAAAGAATATAGAGGGATACATTATGAAAAGTCCAGCTACTGATACATGTTGAGAGCCTATAGTTGGTGCCTGGTTTGGAGTCTCGGGAATGTGGTTTGAGGATCTTAGGGAGTCTAATTAAATATTTAAAAACTCATTTCTTGTGGAGTCCCAAAACTGTCCCTATTCCCAGAGAACAAATGTCTGTCTGGTAGTGAAGCACATGGACGTCAAGGTTCACCATGGATACGGCTGTCAGAGATTTAGGTGAGGGAGATTACTTGTCTCTGCATTAAATACATTTTTAAATGATAGCTCGGTGAGTGTAAACTCCAGTATGTTTACGGTCCAGTAAATTAGGCCGACAGGGGAGGGGCCAATCCAACAATAGAGGGTCATCTCTGCCCCGAGAGCACCCAGGGGACCCGGGAGAGGGAAACCGGGAGAGACCTTCCACCGCTCATCGGACGGTCGCCTTGTGAGTCTGAAGAGATCGTTCAACAGGACGCCTCGAACCTCGGACGGGACGGGAAGGGACCGGAAGGTACGTTAGCCTAGAACCACAACACCATCGTTCCTCTTATTGAAACCGTCTGGTTACGGTTCACGCGGTTTGAATACGCTTTGTGCCGATTTTTCACGTAGTAACAATGTAACCAGTGAGAGAGAGAGAGAGAGTATCAGAGATAACCAGAGAGAGTCTCAGAGATAACCAGAGAGAGAGAGAGTATCAGAGATAACCAGAGAGAGAGAGTATCAGAGATAACCAGAGAGAGAGAGAGAGAGTCACATAGGTAACCAGAGAGAGAGAGTCACAGAGGTAACCAGAGAGAGAGAGTCACAGAGGTAACCAGAAAGAGAGAGAGAGAGAGTCACATAGGTAACCAGAGAGAGAGAGAGTCACAGAGGTAACCAGAGAGAGAGAGTCACAGAGGTAACCAGAAAGAGAGAGAGAGAGTCACATAGGTAACCAGTGAGAGAGAGAGTCACAGAGGTAACCAGAAAGAGAGAGAGAGAGTCACATAGGTAACCAGAGAGAGAGAGAGTCACAGAGGTAACCAGAAAGAGAGAGAGAGAGTCACATAGGTAACCAGAGAGAGAGAGAGATAGAGAGAGTCACAGAGGTAGCCAGAGAGAGAGAGAGTCACAGAGGTAACCAGAGAGAGAGAGAGAGAGAGTCACAGAGGTAACCAGAGAGAGAGAGAAAGAGTCACAGAGGTAACCAGAGAGAGACATCAGCACATTATGGGAAATGAAAATAATTGCTAATCTGCACGATGGAGAGAAAGCCATGACTTTACTGCACTGGAAACACCACACACACACACGCACACACACACACGCACACACACATGCATGTCTTGTAGACACGTGTGTAAACCCACACATTCATAATGAAAGAATGTACATGCTGGGAGTCGAATCAGAAGTCTGACTCAGACTTTCTGTGGTTTTAAAGTCCCTTGAACACACACACACACACACATACGCACACACACACACACACAATGGTGTGTGGTGTTGCTGAATGGTCTCTGCTTGTTCGTCGTTAACGCTGGATCATTAAATGCTAATTCAAGGCCTGCTTCATTTTTTCCGACAAGCTGGTCCTGAATCAAACGGACCCGTCCAGACGGCCTCGGACCCTCACATCCCGTCTCACACAGCTGCCACCGTGACACCTCCCCTCTTCAGCGTGAATGAAAATCAAATCAAAGGCCAGAGGGGGAGTAAACAACCCGGAGAGAGTGGACAGAAACCCAGAAAGCAACCGCATTCTGGTGCCAGGCCGTTATCCCAGAACCCCAAACATCTGAACAACAGCCCGTCGGACCCAGAAGAACATGTCCTGACAGAACGTTATCCAACAATGATCCCAAGTCCCATGAATAACAAACCAAAACAATCATACAACAGAAGCATGGGGCTAATTATCATGCAGGATGATGCTAACCTCCATCACCTTTACTGGGCTAACCCTGAACGTAACCCTGAACTTAACCTGAACTTAACCCTGAACTCAACCCCGAACTTAACCCCAACCTTAACCTGAACTTAACCCTGAACTCAACCCCGAACATAACCCTGAACTCAACCTCAAACTTAACCCTGAAATTAACCCCGAACGTAACCCTGAACTGAACCTCAAACTTAACCTGAACTTAACCCCGAACATAACCCTGAACTGAACCTTGAACTTAACCTGAACTTAACCCTGAACTTAACCTGAACTTAACCCTAAACTTAACCTTAACTTAACCTGAACTTTACCTGAACATAACCTGAACTTAACCCTGAGCATAACCAGGTTTGTGTCCGTCTGAGACCAAACGTCTCACTGGATCTCCGTGTCCGTTGGGACTGCGTGTTGGGGGGTCCTCCTCGTGGTTTGGAGCTGCCGTGTTTCCAGGCCTTCTGGTGGTTTCTGAGGGCAGCCTGAGTGGCTTCACCGCACTCTGTTTGTCTTGGATCGGCGTCGCCGGAAAACCCATCCAGCCCGGAGGAACCCGCCTCCCCGAGCCGAGCGGGACGCGATGAAAACCTGTACAGCGCCTCTCAGAATGTTCTGGAAGGATCCATTCTGACTACAACTCACTGATTTGCATCAACGTTGAAGGCGCTCACAGGGTTCTCAGCGGAGGAGATGGAGGAGGAGTGGAGGGAGCAGCCTCGGCCCGCCGGTGGTTTCCCGCTCCGCTGCTCCGGTTACCAAAGAGGATGATGGGAGATTTCTTTCCGTGGCGTCCTCGGAGGCAAACCTCAGTTTCACTGAGAGTGGGGTCATGATGTCCGTCCCCCCTCCCCCCCCTCCCCCCCCCCACCACCACCACCACCACCCCAACCCCCACCGTGGCTTTGGAAAAACAAAAAATATGAATCACTTGCATATGAGGGGGCGCCGTCGGCAATTAGATGGGACTCTTGCATAAAGAGCTCGAGGGAGCGGTTTCTCAGGAATGACATGTGAAAATAAAAGCAGAGCCGCAAAGAGACGAACCGTGGGTTAAAAGTGTAAAAGTACAATGCATAAAAAATAACCGCTTGATTCTGAAGCTGCTCGAAGGTACCAAGAATGTACATCTTTAAAATGTCCACCAACATGTGTTGACGGAGAACAACCCGTGCAGCAGCTATCACCTCCTCCATGCTCGTCTACATGTTCATGGATGTATTTCTGTCTATTTCTACGTCGGAGAATGTCGTCCACGGTCTGAATTTCTCCCGGAAGTCCTCATCGCCTGCAGCAGATTGTTCATTTACAAAAAGCAGGACTATATATGTGATGTTTTTTAATGAATGAAGTCAGTAATATTCCGTGAAGCCTTGCAGATGGACCTTCTGACTGGAGAAAGCGTCCCTCAGTTACTAATCAATGGGAGTCAAGAGGGGAAGTCTCTGCTGCTTTGGGATTTCAACCAGCATCCTTTGCATCACGGCTCCCTCCTGAGAACAGGGAGGCGGTTGTTTTGTTGCGCGGTGGAATGTGGAGCCTTCACTTCTCTGATGACTCGTTTCCCGGCTCATTGTTTCTGCTCGCTGAAGCTCGAAATCTGTTTAATTTCCCTCCAAACATGTCGATCATCTCCTTCTTTTCTTTCCTTCTTCTGTAGGACCACTAATTGCTCCATGAGGACTCGGGGGCCATGGCGCTGATGGGGCCCCGTCTCCTGGCTCTGGCCTTGTGGGTCGGCGTGGGAGAACAACTGCAGGTTCCGGGTCACTGGATGAAGCCGGCCCGGGCGCCTCTGATCCCTCACCGGCCTTTTGTTGTCGTGTGGAACGCTCCCACCGAGTCCTGCCGCCTCCGGTTCAAGGTGGACTTGGACCTCAGCGTTTTCGACATCGTGGCGAACCTTAACGAAACCCTGAGCGGACCAAACGTCACCATCTTCTACCACAGCCACTTGGGATACTACCCGTACTACTCCAACTCCGGGGTGCCCATCAACGGTGGGCTACCGCAGAACCAGAGCATCTCCAAACACCTGAGCAAGGCCCGGGCGGACATCGACAAGCTCATCCCCCACAAGGACTTCCGAGGCCTGGCCGTCATCGACTGGGAGAACTGGAGGCCCCAGTGGGTCCGAAACTGGGGCGCCAAGGACATCTACCGCAACAAGTCCATGGAACAGATCCGGACACTTCACCCGAACTGGCCGGAGAGCAAAGTGGAGAAGGAAGCGAAGGAAGGATTTGAGAGGGCCGGGCAAAGCTTCATGAACCTGACCTTGGCCCTGGCTGAAGGTCGCAGGCCGGACGGACTGTGGGGGTTTTACCTGTTCCCAGACTGTTACAACTACGGGTACAAGCAGCACCCGCAGCGGTACACCGGCGAATGCCCCAACGTGGAGCACGTGCGCAACGACCATCTGATGTGGCTCTGGAAGGAGAGCACGGCCCTGTTCCCGTCCATCTACCTGGACTACGAGCTCAAGTCCTCCGCCAACGCGGTCAAGTTTGTCCACTACCGGGTCAAGGAGGCCATGAGGATCGCGTCCATCGCCCAACCGGACTTCACACTGCCCGTGTTTGTGTACTCCAGACCGTTCTACGCCTACACCTTTGCGGTTCTTTCCGAGGTGAGTTTTTCTAAACCTTCTAACCGTTAACCTGATCTTTCTTTCTTGCTGGTTGTTCGTGTAAATGTTGTATTTATTGCATCGTATTGAAATAGAAGCAGTGAATCTTTTGTGTTGTTGCACTCACCATGGAAAGACCGTCTTTACCAGACAGTCATAGGTAGATCCGGGTGTTTACCAAAGGTGCCTATTCTGGTTTTCTTTTAGAGCGATCTGGTTCACACCATCGGGGAGAGCGCCGCCTTGGGAGCGTCGGGCGTGGTCCTCTGGGGGTCGTCAGAGTACGCTCGATCGCAGGTAACGGACGACTACAAGCACAACTACGTCCTTCAAGGCGGTTTCTATACACCACAGTTTGAACATAAGTTACCATACTACATTCAAAACCCAGAGCTTTAAATTCACTTAAAATCCGATCAAAGTAACAGCCTTTAAACTGAATGCATACGACGCATCGCTCCCTTGGCGTAACACGCGTTACATGAAACGAGCCGCAAAGCCTTCGGGAACAATAAATGTTAATGGCAGAAATTCCTCGCAGTCACATGTACACCAAACAAAGCAAACCCAACGGTTCTAAATATAGAGATCTGTCTTTTCTTCTGAGCAAACTTCTTCTGAGACAAAGTGTTTGATGTATGTGAGGAAGCGGTCCGGACGTCTGTGGATCGTCTCACATCGAATACATCGTGAACAGGGAGAATCTGTCATGTGATTATAGGAACTGAATGCAAACTGTTCTCACTGGAGACGTTTCCAGAGTCGCTCAACAGCACTTCTAGCATCCGGAGCGATACTTACAGCAAGTCATGTGCCGGAATTCATAGATATCCTACAAATAATTGTTTATGTTATAAAAAACAAAAAGCAGCATGGCGGTCTGAGGGCGGATCGGGTCCAACACACAACGATGTTTCAGCGATGTTTCAGCACGTAACTTGTGCAACACAGACGACAATTTGTTTTGTTGTTGGAAACTTATTATTCAGTATTTCACAATCTTTTCCCCAACATGACTAAGTATTTTTACGATCTTTTCCTCAACACAACAAACTATTTCATGATCTTTTCCCCAACACGATTAGGTATTTCACGATCTTTTCCCCAACATGACTAAGTATTTCATGATCTTTTCCTTATGTGGCATCTTATGAAAGATCTGTCGTACCTTTTTGCACGATGTCGAACAGGCCGTGGTTTGGGGAACGTTGCCCCCCCCCCCCTCAATAGAGCGTAGTTAGTTTTGACTGTCTTTAGCATTTCTCTAATCTCTACTCCCGACGTGTCTCCTCCAGAGGAACTGCCTGACTGTGAAGAAGTACATCGACGGTCCTCTGGGCCACTACGTCATCAACGTCACCTCCGCCGCCAAGCTATGCAGCAAGGCGCTCTGCAAGAAGAATGGCAGGTGCGTTCGCAAGCGCCTGGACTCTGGCGCGTACCTGCACCTGAACCCGCGCCTCTTCCACATCCGGCGCCGCGACCTGGCGCCCTCCGGGGGCCCCCGCTTCCACGTCGGAGGCCATCTCGACCGCCACGACGTCCTGGACATGAAGCACAAGTTCACCTGCCAGTGCTACCAGGGCTGGACGGGCGCCTACTGCGAGGTGCCACAGGCTCCTCCTCCTCTTCCGACATCGCCTCGGCCCGCGGAGCACGGCCTGCTGGGAGAGTTCCCGGTGCTGCTGTCGGCCCGCTGTCTCTGTGTCGTCGTGCTGTTGGGACTCTGCCTGGTCATCAGGTGTCTGATGCTGTCGGCTTAAGCTTGAAGCGCAGTCAGCTGCAGTTCCTCTTACGTCCACAAGGAAACTGTATTCAAATTTAGGCTGAAAAGGTTGTAAATCACTGAATGAGTTAAGAAGTGTACGTGCAGCACCTTTATAGGGCTTCACCGACCAATCACAAGCCAGAGAGAAGGTGTTGATAACACAAACAAAATATGTGAAACTAAAAACCACAGAGACAGAAGAAGATAAAGGAGGAGGAGAAGAAGTATAAGAAGGAGATGGAGAAGAAGAAGAAGAAGAAGAAGAAGAAGAAGAAGAAGAAGAAGAAGTAGAAAAAGAAGGAAGAGGAGGAGAAGGAGAAGGAGAAAAGGAAAGAGAAGGATGAGACGAAGGAGAAGAAGGAGAATGAGAAGGACATGGAGAAGAAGAAGAAGAAGAAGAAGAAGAAGAAGAAGAAGAAGAAGAAGAAGAAGAAGAAGAAGAAGAAGAAGAAGAAGAAGAGCGTGGTGGTCTGTAGATCACCTTCTGATGAACCCTGAGGGTTTTTTAACTTCAGAGCTTCTCGGCTCCTCCGAGGACTCACAGTGGAAACTGTCTCATCCAATCAGGAGGAACTTTCATCCCCTTTTGGCTTTGTAGTTCTTTTAATGAATATAAAATAAGAACACCCACACTTCACTCCACCTGGCCACTTCTTTACTTCCCGGCAGTCATTTGTCATTTCTATGGAAATCAACAGATGCAGAACATTTTACTGGCTGTTTTTCAAGGTTTATGTGTGGTAATAATGTTAGAGAATAATCCATTTGTAGAGTCTGACATGTTCCTGGAGGCCTGTTATTTTTGGTGTGTTTGTTTCTTCCCACACAATCCTAATTTTTAAAGAGAGTGGAAGTTTTCGGCAGTTCACACCCGAGAAAAATGAACATTTTATGAAAAGTGACATTTTATTTTGCATCATCTTGTGAAAATTGTTGGAAATGCATCTTAAAACTCAGACTAAAGCTCTCCGTAGTGGATTCTGATGAATAGAACGTGTTTGTTTTTTAACAATCATGAACATGTGGAACAACCTTCATACAGTTGACTCAACATTTCTTTAGAGTTTCAACAAGCGGATCTTTTTTTTAACCTTTTTACGCGGCTGAAGGTGGAAAGTCAAAGGACTAGTCCTTAAGATCCACCCTCTTCCTATCTGAACCAGGTAAACACGATAGGAGTGACATCATTGTCGTTAACACAGACATGTTGATATGTTGTCCTCGAAAGTTAGATCACAAAATAAAACATCTCTTTAAAGTTACGCAGTTAGTTTTCTGCAAATGTTTCTACACAACCACATTTAAGAGTTCCCTCTCTCAAACACTGTATCTTATGACCTGGTTTATGAAATGAACTCTCCTGGTTCATGATTCAATATGTCTTAAACACACAGAAACCAAACACCTGTCATCTGGCCGGCCGCAGACATCAGTAAGCTCCTGTACTTTGAGCTAATCCCCGTAATCGGCTCCAGCTCGGTGTCAGCAGTCGCTGCTCGTGTTCACTCGTCTGCAACCAATCAAACGGCGGAGAATCAGTGAAGTTACAAGACACGCCGTCGCATATTGGGTCTCATTACGTCTTGTGTTAGTTTCCCCTCGTGTTTACATTGTTCCATCTGTCAACAAATACCAACTATTAAATTACAATGTGCAGCAGCTGTGGTTTGTGTTTCACAAATGTGCTAATCTGTTTTTATTCAACCTAGAGTCGGAAAGGAAGTTTCTTAGTTCCTGACGGAAGATGTAGAAACTCTCTGCTGGAGAGCTCGTTCCACCAATGAGGAGCCAGGACAGCAATCAACCCTGTGATTGAAAGACGGGCCTGCTACCCACTGACCCATAGTCGCCCGTAGTTCTACCTAACTACCTTATATCTACCTACCTTTCTACCTAACTTATATCTACCTACCTTCTATCTACCTACCTTTCTACCTACCTACCTACCTTCTATCTACCTACCTTCTACCTTCATACCTTCTACCTTTCTACCTACCTTATATGTACCTACCTTCTATCTACCTACCTATCTACCTACCTACCTTATATCTATCTACCTTTCTACCTACCTTCTACCTACATACCTTCTATCCACCCACCTCCCATCCACCCACCCACCTTCCCATCTCACCCACCTAGCCACCTTCACCCACCCACCCAACCCCCACCCACCCACCCATCTACCCACCCACCTTATATCCACCCACCTTCCATCCACCCACCTTCACCCACCCACCCACCTTATATCGACCCATCTTCACCCACACACATAGCTTCCCATCCACCCACCTCCATCCACCCAGCTTCCCCACCCACCTTCACCCACCCACCTCCATCCACCCATCTCCACCCACCCACCCACCTCCATCCACCCAGCTTCCCCACCCACCCACCTTCACCCACCCACCCCATCCACCTACCTTTCTACCTACCTACCTACCTTCTATCTACCTAGCTTCTACCTACCGACCTTCTACCTACCTACCTTCTATCTACCTACCTTTCTACCTACCTACCTACCTTCTATCTACCTAGCTTCTAACTTCATACCTACCTTCTACCTACCTACCTTCTCTCTACCTACCTTCTATCTACCTACCTACCTACACAGAGGGAGAGTGACTCCTCTGCTCAGGTAGACATAACTGTGTCTTCACATGCACAACAGTCGAGTCCAAGTTTGACCTGTGGCCTGGCTTCAGTCTGCGGCTCTGATTGGCTGTTTATCAGCCGCTCATCACCTCTCGGCTGCCTCTCCATCAGCTTCATCTGCTGCCGCTTGATTACAGGCCGGGAAGGGGAAAAGCAGATAAACATTTACCACCTTGGTATACAAACAATTAACAAGGTATACACTCTGACGACTGATGATCCAGATGGAAAACCTCCAAAACCAACTCACATAGAAGGAACACAAAACACATCTAAAACTCACTTCCTGCTTTCTGTAAGCAAAGACTGATGACTTTCTCCTCTGGAAAACCCAAAATTCCTCCTGGATTTCAAAATGAAAAGTACAGAGGAGTCGATCTGAGGAACAACAAACAGCAATCCTTCACCCAGGAGACGTCGTTTGTATCACATATTTTGCGTCATGTAGTTAAGGCTCTGGACGTTTTGTTGCATAAACCGTACGGAGGTTTATCTTGAAAAAGACCGTATGCGTGTAACAAAAGGTGTGAATGCCTTCGCCTCTCCAAGGCAGGTGAGGCCCAACAAACACAGGAGGTTCACCCAGGAGAGCCTGAAGTAAACGGACCTTGTGAGACGTTCAGGGTACTTCAGGGTCCATGACTCTGAACTGTTATCTGATGGAACTTCAGAGCAGAAAGTTTGGTTGTTTTCCCACCAACTCATTAGGATAAATGAGCTCCATCTGCTCCTGACGCAGGACGAGGAGAAAAGAAGGAAAAGTTATTCAAGGAAAGTAAAGTTAAAGACTCTCGTGAACGACGACTCCTGAAGACGTGCGTTGGTTTGATCACGTTGGCTTCTCTGAGTTTAAAGCGGTCGATTACAATGATGAAGATAGATAATGATGATGATGGAGAGGAGGTGACCTTCGTCATCAACAGCCACGGAAACCTTTTGAGAACTCATTTTTATTTATTTTGACGATGACGTTACGCGGAGGAATCTGAATCTCCTCATTCGCTCACGGCAACGAGTGATGGGAGACGGACCCCCTCTTCCCCCCTACAACCCCCCCCACCAGACCCTCCTCTCCCCCCCACCACCACCAGACCCCCTCTCCCCTGCCTCATTACAGCAGCGGTCTGAGCCCAGACGTTTCCATAACACAGTCCATGTGTTCGTGAGGAAGCTCTGATGGAGAGGCTGAGGTTTCTGGGGGGGGGGGGGGGGCTTTCATCCAGAGGTGGGGGGGTGTTTGGTGGAAACGGATCACAATGCCAGGCCAGGGGAATGTGGCTTTTTTACACACACACACACACACACCATAAACTTTACAATGTTTACTGTGGGAATAGGAAAGTCATTTTCCATAGACTTCTATACAACCAGAGAAGTCACCCCCTGGTGGTCAGGAGAGAGAATGCAGCACACACACACACACACACACACAACACAATGTTGTTGACGGGTGTTTTTGTCTCATGATGATTGAAATTGATGAGTTAAGACTTTTTTTCTTGCAGAGGATCAAAAAACTTTAAAACCTCTCTCTAATCCTGTGTTGTGGTGGCGTCTCCTCTCTCTCTTTCTCTCTCTCTACCTCCCTCTCTCTCTTTTTTTCTCTCTCTGTCCCTCTCTAATCCCTGTGTTGTGGTGGCGTCTCCTACTCCTCTCTCTCTAGTCATCTCCTCCCTCTCTCCCCTCCCTCTCTCCCCTCTCTCCCTCTCTCTCTAGTCGTTTCCTCCCCCCTCTCTCCCCCCCCCTCGTCTCCTCCCTCTCTCCCCCATATATAAGTGCTTGTTTTGTGTCAGGCTCCTCACAGTGAAGCCAGGCGAGCCGTGCGGCGCAGAGGGCCACCATGACCCCGACGGTGACCCCCGAGGAGAGACCCCCGCCCCCCCGAGGAGAGACCCCCACAGGAGAGAGCCCCGCCCCCCCACCGGACTGCTCGCACGTCTCCAGGTGAGAGACTTTGCAGCTTTTGATCTTCGCTGCAGAAATAAAAGAGGAGGGTCGAGTTTATTTTGGTACATTCAGCAGCGCGGCTCGTCTGTTTTGGGAGATGCAGGGGGGGGGGGGGGGGGGGGAAGGGTCTGGAAGTAGAGAAAGTGTCTGAGATGTCGAAAAACTATTTTTCTTACCCAGCACTCATCATCACGTCAGCTGTCATGGAGACATGACAGGCTTCTCCCTGACTTTTCTGTGACAGAAAACAAATAAAAAGAAGAAAGGCAGAAACATCTGGATTAAAGCTCACCAGGCCGATAGAAACACTTAAAGTTACTCATGGGAGTCGTCTCTTGTCTGTCTGGTTGAAGGCGTCTGTCGTCTTTACCAACGGGGCTATGTGGTGTCTGGAGATTATAATCTGAAATTAAAATATATTTTTTTTTAACTAGCTTGAAAATATTCAATTAAAATAATCATACTTTTTTTATTAATGTCAAAATATATCAGTTAGAATTCTGAATTTAAATCGTTTTCCTTATTGTCTGTGAGTTAATTGCCACCATAAACTTTTTTCCTTTAAAAAAAAAAGTTTTTATATATTTGTTGTTGTATTAATGATTTTGGCCACAAGGGGCTGCAGTGCATCACTACCTTGTGTTGTTAAGAGGACATAAAGCATCAAAATACTCTGTTTACATATAATAGTTGTAGTTTAATCTCCCTTTGATGAAACATTAATGTTTTTGGTTGATAGTGATGAACGTCATCGGTCTCTTGTGGCCAAAAAGAGTATTACAACCACCGACACGCTCACAAACAGACATTCACCAAAAAATAATAGATAAATAAAAAGGACATTTTGAAAGATAATCGTGGCAAAAACTTTTTTAAAGCCCTTTTTCTGGGGGGATCAATAAAAGTCGGCGCGTCACATGGCGTCCGATATCAAGGCGAAACCATCAGGATGAATAAAGATCCTTTTAAAAAGCCCAGCATTTAAATCATCATTTTTTTTTTTATTTAGAAGTTCTCATATCAACCGGTTTGTTCTCTCACCGTCTCTGGGCGGCATCTCGGATGAGGGCCGCCGCCAAGTTGGTTATATACTGTACACGCAGAGGTAGAGAGACCTGTCAATCACCTCGTAGCCCCGCCCCTAAAGCATCCTCTGCTTCGTGGTTCCCGATGGACGGCAAAGTGCTGAATGGAGACGCAAAGTCCGTTTCTCCAACGTGGCCGTTGCCTCGCCGCGTAGCTCAACGGCTCACTAGCTTAGCTCGACGGCTCACTAGCTTAGCTCGACGGCTAACTAGCTTAGCATCGTAAACTTCTCCGACGTGTTTTACCCGGCGGCCGTTGCCGTGACAACACCTTGCAGAGCGAGAGGCTACGCCGCTTTGGGGGGTCGTCGAGTTCCAGACTGCAGAACACAACGCCCCCTGGTGGTCACCGGGAGATGGACCACTTCTTTATTCACAGAGCGGCTGGACTAAAACAAGATGTTCAAAGACTAGATTAATCAAATATTGATGTATTTCTTACTAACTATTTAATTAGTAAGTCCTTCCCTCCTCCCGGGGACCGGTCCTCGAAGCCAGAAGCAGGCGGACTGAGTCATGGTTCTGGTGTTGGACCGCTTCCGGGGGCAGATGGCGGTGAGGGATTCTGTTGTTGGCTGGCCGTTGTCGGGGTTCGGCTCGGAGGTGATATCATCAAAGCGCTCGGCTCTCCGTCCTCTGAGGGAAAAGCCTCCGTCCAACGCTAGATATAAATAAATAAATAAATATATATAATTATATATATCCATATATATATATATATATATAATTATATATATCCATATATATATATATATATATAATTATATATATCCATATATATCCATATATATATATATATATATATATATATATATATATATATACATCCATCTATCTATCAATACAAAAGGTAAAGGAGGCTCTAAAGCTACAATAAATAAAGCACAAGGTACATTTATAAAAAGTTAAGAGTTAAGAAAGCGTATCAAGTTCTCAAAGTCTGAATAAGAATTCGTCGTCTGTGTGAAAGCGTGACCCGGTGACCTCACCGGGAACCTCTGGAGGAGGAGGAGGAGGAGGAGGAGGAGGAGGAGGAGGAGGAGGAGGAGGAGGAGGAGGAGGAGGAGGAGGAGGAGGAGGAGGAGGAGGACGAGCAGGACTGTTTGTGGAGAGGAAAGTGGCGGTCTGTCCCGGGTGTGAACCTACTTCCTCAATGAGGTCTCTCGCATTTTTTCTAATCCTGAAATGCAGCGAGAACCTGATGTGATGAAGTCATTTATTGTCATTCTTTAATCTGAATACATCCACATATAAAGTACTGAGGCAAATATCCAAACTCATCAAGTAGTAATATTCCACATGATGAAGTAGTAATATTCCACATGGCGCAATATCGATCCATGAGGAGGAGTCGAGTCTGGACTTGTCGATAGTCTGGAGGGATTCACTGTTTCTGCTCCTCTTCCTCTCTTCAGGACGATTGACCGCTGCTCTTCCTGAAGCCCCCAGGATGCCTGTGGTGCCAGTGGGCGGGGCCTCCTCCTCCCACCACGTGGTCTCCGTCGCCCTCGCCTGGTCCTGGCCGCTGCTGCTCTTCCACGCCGCCGTCGCCATCGCCGTCGGTCAGAAACCTGCCAAGCTGCCGCTGATTGGCCGGAAGCCCTTCGTCGCCGCCTGGAACGCCCCTCTGGACATGTGCGCCCTCAAGTACAATGTGACCATCAACGCCCACCGCCTCTTCCACATCCACGGCAGCCCCCGGGCCGGCTGGACGGGCCAGAACGTCACCATCTTCTACGCCAACCGGCTGGGCTACTACCCCCACTACACGCCGCAGGGCGCGGCCGTGCACGGCGGCGTGCCGCAGAACGGCAGCCTGGACCGCCACCTGCTCAAGGCCCGCCGGGACATCGACCACTTCATCCCCTCGCGGGACTTCCGCGGCCTGGCCGTGATCGACTGGGAGTTCTGGCGGCCTCAGTGGAGCCGCAACTGGCACAAGAAGGATATCTACCGGCGTGAGTCCCGGGAGCTGACCGCCGGCGCCTACGTCAACGTGACGGCGGCGCAGGTGGAGGAGCTGGCACGCCGGCGGTTCGAGAAGAGCGCCGAGGCGTTCATGCAGAGGACGATCCAGCTGGGGACGCGCCTCCGGCCCGACGGGCTTTGGGGCTTCTACCTCTACCCCGACTGCCACAACTACAACCTGCACGAGCAGAACTACACGGGCGTCTGCCCCCTGCTGGAGAGGCTGCGGAACGACGAGCTGCGCTGGCTGTGGAACAGCAGCACGGCGCTCTTCCCCTCCGTGGCGCTCCGGAAGAGCCACGCCGGCAGCGTCGGCAACCTGCGCTTCTCCCAGCACCGGATCCGGGAGTCGCTGCGCATCGCCTCGCTGACCTCCGCGGAGCACGACCTTCCCACCTACGTGTACCTGAGGCTGGGGTACCGGGACGAGGCCCTGGCCTTCCTCACCACGGTGAGAGACGCCGTCGTCACGGCAACGCACTCGCTCTTCCGCTCGCCGTCGAGCTCTTTGTGCTCACGCTCCAGCGGTCCATTTACGGAGGGTTTCAGTTCACAGCCACGCAAACCGAGAAATAAGCCACGTTATCAGAATTTGTGGCGATGGAGGAAGTCTGAAGACCCAACGGGCCGCGTGAGAGGGGCGGAGCGATCCTTACGCTCCTCGCGTCGAGTCAACACCAACGTACACATCGCAGAACTTCGTAGACAACGATCTTTTCCCGAACCCGACGAAGTAGTTTTGTAGCCTAAAGGTGCGTTCACACCAAAAGCGATGCGATTTTTTGCGAACGTGTGCGTTTACTCGCTCGACCGTTCACCGTAGTTCACGTGTTTAAAAAAAAGTTCACCGTAATCAGCAGCTGGCCGCTCTGTCCATTAGCGCACCTCACATTTATATTATCTTTTTCATCGCAGCCTTATTTTTGCCTTAGGCACTCGGGAAATCGCTTTAGGCCCCGCCCACATTTTCTCTATGCAGGAGAACCCTGGTGTTTATGTGGTGGTGGGGGTGTGGCCAGACTCAATACATGGCCGTGCTTTATATCTACCTAGACGTTGGTGGTGATCCCATTTGACACACTCCAGCATATCGTTTCTGACATAGAGGACCCAAAACAAGCCGCCTTTTTTCCCAGCGTTTTTGTGTTGGTAGACATGCCAGATACTCACCTTAACTATAGAAGCATTAAATAAGTTGGAATTTTTATGTCACCTTTAAGATTCTTTGTCACTGAAATGTGCCGCCAGCAGAGGGTTCGGCACCTGAGACTCGCCTGTAGCGATAAATCCGAACTTTAAGACTCCTGAACACGACTTAGACGCAAACACGGGTGTATCCGGTCCTTTTTCAAAATAATATATTTTTCCGACTTTGATTTAAGTCCGGGGGTTGGGGACCACTGATCTAAACGCTGTTATTGTGTTCATAACATTATAATATTTAATATATTTTATTGTGTTCATAACATTATTGCGTCGCCCCAAACGCGGCGCCCGGAGAAATATGGCATCTATCGCCGCCATGCGCGCCTGTAAGATAACATTTCACGGGATTAGGTCACGCAAAACAAAATGTCCTCTCTTTTTAACTTTACTGTTAACTACAAACAACAAGCTCTAGTATCATGAACTCTTCTTCTAGTATCCAGGAAGTGGAGCAAACACGACTAACTGGTGCCGCTAGCACTCGCAACTTAGAATAAAGTACAAGTACGACATTAGAGGAGACATTTTAATTATGCAGAATTAAAGAACTAATTCAACTTATTCGAAGACATTTCTAGAAATGTAAACATGTGACTTAAACATGTTTTTTATGGCTGAAGGTCAGATTTTATTTTTCCATCGCTGCCATCTGGTGGAAATCCACCGGATAGCAGCCCAAGAGTCACAAAACAGAAACAGGACGCTGTGGTTTCCTGGTTGTCTCTGAACGTCACCACTAAAACCAGAGGGCAGATGTAACCTTTAACATAGTGTATAACCAAGACAAAAAGACAACACACACAACATGTTTATTGGAAAAGTCTTTTCTTGTGCTTTATTGAGCAAAAAGTAATGTACGGGAAACTCTTTGGCCTCCATAACAGGAACAAAACATAAAAATAAACATTTATGTCTTTATTGGTCTTTGTCTGTTTGCGTCTGTAGATTTATCCTAAATCCATCAGTAATTTGCATATTTAAATATAACATTTCATAAGCCGTGTGACAGTAACTAATGAGGTCTCTCCCCGTGCCGCTGCAGAAGGACCTGATCCACACCATCGGGGAGAGCGCCGCCCTGGGGGCCGCAGGGTTCGTCATCTGGGGGGATTTGAACCTGACCACGTCCCGGGTGAGTGTTCACGCCCTGATTAATACACTAAATATACACATATATTTATCGCACTCCCATTGTCTGTAGTTTAGTTTAGTTTAGTTTAGTTTATTATATGTTACTATATGTGTATTATATGTTATATGTATATAGGTTAGTATTATATGTATAGGTTTGGTATATGTCTTAGCATGTTGTATTATATATTATCTTGCATATTTAGGAAGGTTATTATATGTGTCAGTACTTGTACAGAGTCTATGTCATGTTATGTTATGTTGTATTATGGTTGTGTGTTATGCTATGGTAGTTGTTGTGTGGTGCCTTGTCCTAAGAATTTCAGTGCCCAGTCTGACCCTGTGTCATTCTGTGCATCTGACAATAAAAGACTTGAAACTTAATGTGTCTCATTATACACTATATATATATATATATATATATATATATATATATATATATATATATATATATATATATATATATATATATATATATATATATCTCATAAGGAAGAGTCGCCCTCTGTTGGTCAGAGAGAAAGAATGCAGCTTTAACACATGAAGCATAGACTTCTATACAACCAGAGGAGTCTCCCCCTGGTGGTCAGAAGAGAGAATGCAGCTTTAACACATGAAGCATATACTTCTATACAACCTAAGGAGTCGCCCCCTGGTGGTCAGGAGAGAGAAGGCAGCGGTAACACATGAAGCAGAGACTTCTTTACAACCTGACAGTGTGTGGTCTTGTTCCACAGTTCAACTGCACCAAGGTGAAGACCTTCCTGAGCCGCCGGCTCGGCCAGTACGTCACCAACGTGACGTGGGCCGCTGAGGTCTGCAGCGACTTCCTGTGCCGGAGCAACGGCCGCTGCGTCCGCCGGGACCCGCTCGCCCGCCACTACCTCCACCTGAGCGCCGCCGACGGCTACCACATCCGGCCCTCGGGCGACGAGGGCTTCGCCGTCAGCGGGCGCCACTCGCGGCGCGAGCTGCGGCTGCTGGCCGAGAGGTTCCGCTGCCACTGCTACGAGGGCCACGAGGGCGAGCGCTGCGACGGCGCCAACGAGGTGCGGGAGGAGGAGGGCGTCGGCGGCGGACCGCGGGGGGCGGGGCGAGAGGAAAAGGAGGAGGAGGAGGAGCGGCGGAGGAAGGCGTGGGAGGACGAGCAGGGCGAACGATGGGAGGCGGGGGAGAGCGAGGCGGCGGTGACCGGCGGCGGCGGCGTCCTGATGCTGCTGCTGGCGCTGCTGGTGAACCTGACCGTGGTCACATGACCAACAACACAACGTTAAGGTTGTGAAGGCGGAGGGAGGCGGAGCTTTGAACTCTGGACGATGATGTCATCCACTGACGTCTGGTGGCGCTACAGGAGGAGAGAGAGAGAGCTCCTCCTCTCACGGGCGTGAACAGTGTGGTGGTGTTGTTGTGTGTTTAGAGCCACACAACAACAACAACAACAACAACAACAACAACAACAACAACACACATGAACTGAGGGGGTGAAAAGTACAACAACTAAACATTATTTTGAGTGTGATAGCACTTTATACACACACACTTACACACACACACACTCTCACACACACTGACACACAATCACACAAACACACAGTGACAAACACACAAACGCACATAGTTCCTGAATGTACTGCGAATAAAAGACTTTTCTTCAGCTGCGTTTCTATTGGTTGTTCTGTTGGCGGCCATGTTGGCGGCCATGTTGGCAGCCACGTTGGCGACTACGTGAAAAACAACCTGAGCCCCAGTGGTAGAGTGATGTTTTTTAGTCTGTTATTTAAATTTTATATTTAATATTGAAATAAACCTTAAAGTCACTATTTACGTGAGTCATGAATCAGCCGGAGGACCGAGAAGAGGAAGAGAAAGAGGAAGATGGCCCACATTGAAGAGGAGTTCCATCATCACAGGTTGTGTGTGTTTGTGTATCCTTCACATTGTCCAGAGCCGTGGAGCCTGATCCAGATGTTACTCACAGTATTACACTGTTTAAAGTTAGACGAGAGGAAGATGAGAAAGATGAGGAAGATGAGACTCATTCAAACATCAGTTCACACAACAGATGTTTGACCTCAGGCGACCTTCACAGAGGTTAAAAACTAGGAATACTGCATCACAATGTACTTTATACACACACACACACTGACAAACACAAACACACACTCACACACACACACACTTACACACAAACACAAACACATTTACATATACACTTACAAAAAGCACATTCAAACACAAACACACAGACGCACACTCACAAACAGTCACATACACACACAGTGACACTCGCCCGCACACACTCACACACACACACTCGCTCTCACACACACGCACTTACAAACACACACTCACACACACTCACACACACTAACACAGACAAACTCACACACACACACTTACAAACACACACTCACAGAGACACACACACACTAACACAGACAAACTCACACACACACACACTTACAAACACACACTCACAGAGACACACACACTAACACAGACAAACTCACACACACACTTACAAACCCACGCACACACTCACACACTTACAAACACACACACACACACACACACTTACACACATTTACACACACACTCACACACACACACACATTTACACACACACTCACACACTTACACACACACTTAAAAACACACACTCACACACACTAACACAGACAAACTCACACACACACTTACAAACACACACTCACACTCACACACACTTACAAACACACACACTCACAGAATAAGGAATGTTTCATTTAACTTAAACGAAGAAGACAAGTTAAAGTCCGGTGTGTGTGTGTGTGTGTCGGCCTCTTCGGGCCTCGTCTCTGGGCCCTGAAGGAGGAAGTCCGGACGTCGATCAGATCTCGATCAGCGTGAAGAAAGCGTTTCGTCGCCCCGTGAAGCAGCAGCTCAGACTCCGTCCTCAGTGAGAGCAGCAGGTAGGAGCTCCTGGTGTTTCATTGAATCAATATTCATAAATGATGTGTAATCAATGACATGGACCGTTTGTTTCTCAGTTTTTGAGCAACATTTTGACTGATTGATCTCCATAAATACAGGTAATGAACAACGTGAGGGCTTAATGAATATGGATGTATATCTTAGGTTATGCAGTCTATAGTCTCGTCTTTCTTTGGATTGTTTCCAAGCTTCCACAGAATCATTTCATTCAATCTGTTCTTGTCTTTATTGATCAACAAGGAGCATCACATGTTTTATCAATATATTATTTATTTATATCCATTACAACAAAGTGATTATTATTATTTTGTCTACATCTTTCTTTATCTTGGGTCGGATGCTGAAAGAGGAACATGGAAATAAAACGATCAGATTCACATATGGTATGAATATATCGGAGAACATGTTAACTCCAACAAATAAACTAATTAAACTATTTAATGCCAAACCAATGATCTCCAAACCACCTGCACTGTTTACAGTGCTTAGTTAAAGCTGCATTCTCTCTCCTGACCACCAGGGGCGACTCCTCTGGTTGTATAGAAGTCTATGCTTCATGTGTTAAAACTACATTCTCTCTCCTGACCACCATGGGGCGACTCCTCTGGTTGTATAGAAGTCTATGCTTCATGCGTTAAAGCTGCATTATCTCTACTGACCACCAGGGGTGACTCCTCTGGTTGTATAGAAGTCAATGCTTCATGCGTTAAAGCTGCATTATCTCTCCTGACCACCAGGGGCGACTCCTCTGGTTGTATAGAAGTCTATGCGTCATGCGTTAAAGCTGCATTCTCTCTCCTGACAACCAGGGAAAACTCCTCTGGTTGTATAGAAGTCTATGCTTCATGTGTTAAAGCTGCATCTTCTCTACTAACCACCAGGGGGCGACTCCTCTGGTTGTATAGAAGTCTTTGCTTCATGTGTTTAAGCTGAATTATTTTTCCTGACCACCAGGGGGGTGACTCCTCTGGTTGTATAGAAGTCTATGCTTTGTGTGTTAAAGCTGCATTCTCTCTCCTGACCACCAGGGGGGACTCCTCTGGTTGTATAGAAGTCTATGAGAAAATGACTCTCACTACATTATGGTTAACACATCAAACAATCTGACTTGGACAGACGAATGGACGAGTTGGGACTGAACTTGATTCGTTGTCTTTCCGTTCATCCAGAGCGATGGCCTCGTCCTTCCTGTCCTGCGTCGCCCTCTGTCTCGTTGGATCTGTCCCCCCCGCCGTCCTCGCCCCGCCTCCCACCGAGCCGCCGCTGATCCGCGACCACCCCTTCGTGGCCGTGTGGAACGCCCCCACCGACCAGTGTCGCCGGCTCCGCATCCCGCTGGACACCGCAGCCTTCCAGGCGGTCACCGCGCCCGCAGCCGGGCCGGGTCAGTTCCTCACCATCTTCTACGAGGACCGCCTCGGCCTCTACCCCAAAGTCGACGCCGCCAAACGCAAGCTGTACAGAGGCGGCGTCCCCCAGAGGGGCAACCTGACGGAGCACCTGGCCGTGGCGCAGAGTCAAATCGACCGCTCAATCGCCCAGGATTCCTCTCCCGGTCTGGCTGTCATCGACTGGGAGTCCTGGCGCCCCCTGTGGGACCAGAACTGGGGATCCAAACACATTTATAAGAAGCTGTCCATCACCCACGCCTTGCAGATGGCCCCGTTTTTGTCATCCGAGAAGATTTCCACTCTGGCAAAGAGCCAGTTCCAGCGCTCCGGGCGGCGCTTCATGGAAAAGACCATCAGCCTCGGCATCGGCGAGCGTCCGAGCCGCCGCTGGGGCTTCTACTTGTTCCCCGACTGCCACAACTACGGCTGGGGGAAGCCCGGCTACACGGGGAGGTGCTCCCCGAAGACTCGGGAGCAGAACAACCAGATGCTGTGGCTGTGGGAGCACAGCACTGCCCTCTTCCCCTCCGTCTACCTGCAGCACAACCTGAGGAACTCCCCCCAGGCCGCGCTCTACGTCCGCAACCGTGTCCAGGAGGCGCTGAGGGTCGCCGCGCTGCCCAAGCGCCCTTACACCATGCCGGTCTACGTGTACTCGAGGCCTCTGTACCGGGACCAGACCCAGAAGTTTGAGACCAAGGTGAAACTAGGTTAAAGTCACTAAAAGGAACCTTAATGGCCAACAGCTGGATCTCCTCCTGCCGGTGTCGACACCGTGATGTTCCTTTGTTTCAACCAGTCAATGTTCCCTCCAGTCGGTTAACTTGTGAACAAGTCTCAATGTAGTCCTGATCCTCTGTAGACCTCTATCAGTAAACTAGACCACCAGAGAGAAGATGGTCCGGTTTTGTAGAGGTATCCTCAAAGCTGGTAAGTGATAAAGAACTCGTTTAAGATGCGTCCTCTTTCAGGCGGACCTGGTGAGCACCGTAGGAGAGTCGGCTGCTCTGGGAGCCTCGGGCGTCGTGATGTGGGGAGGAACCAAAGACTACAGCGACAAGGTGAACACGGTCCGAGGGGCCTCGATGCATGTGTAGAAACGTGTTCTTCATACCTGTGTCACTTTGAAAGTCCCCGTTTGAGTCTGCAGCCATGACAAAGTCCTGTAAACTCTTCGAAAGGGGAACAGATGACTCAGGATTAATCAGCAAATAATGAACCTGCCTTGCTTCCTGTTTATTTTGAGGAAATGACAGCTGCGTTACTTGCTAGTGCTCATTATCTCAACTCACAGATGTGAAGAGTTTTTGTTGGTGGTGTGAAGACGAGGGTTATGAGTGTGTCGCCATGACATTCGTGTTCCCCAGAGAATCACAATGATTTTGTGGACGATCGGACATTTCTTTCTAGCGCCTCCAGCAGCTTCATTTAATTGATATTTCCTCCATTTCGGCTAACGCTATGGTACATATCTAATTGTTTAGCCTGGTACCTGACTTCTTCTTCTAACAAGCCTGAGTCTCGGCCCCGCCCCCTTCAGGCTGCCTGCGAGTCTCTTGCCGAGTACCTGACCTCCACCTTCAACCCGTACATCGCCAACGTGACGGCGGCCGCCATGCTCTGCAGCCAGGTCCTGTGCCAGGGGCAGGGCCGCTGCGTCAGGAAGAGCTACGACTCCGCCCACTACCTGCACCTGAACCCCGCCCACTTCAGCATCCTGCGGGCCCGGAAGAAGTACGTGGCGATCGGTCTCCCGTCCGCCGCCGACCTGAACATCTGGGCCGAGAACTTCACCTGTCAGTGCTACGCGGGCCGGAGCTGCTCGGCCGCCCTGTGGCCGCCGACTGCCATGAAGCTCATCTGGGTTTAATCCGGCAGGCGGTTTTCAGAACTGCACTTCCTGCCCATCCACAGATTAGTCACTGAGACTTCTGTCTGTCATTGGATGAACGTAACATCGGTGATGTCTGTGTTTATTTAAACGATAGAAGACACGTGGAAAGATTATATGTTCTCCAAATTACATCATTAAATGTGTCTTTCTTTCCCACGTCAGTAACAACACTGGGTTATTCTAATTTAAAATCACAAGTCACCTAATAAATGCTTTTCTGAAAACAATCATCTTTGCATTCTTTTGGTTTCCTTTGACAAACCGTCCAAAGAGTGAGAAAAAAGTAGAATATGGCCACCGAGCTTAAGCATCTACACGAGACAGAGAAGAGTCAAAACACCCACGAGTCCAGGAGAGACTCATGAGACAAAGACTTGACAAAGTCATGAGACGAAGAAAAAAGAGTAAAAAGACTCGTGAGACGAAGACTTGTGAGAGTCGAAAGACTCAAAAGAGTCACGAGACGTAGACTCGTGACTCTTCCCCACCCCATTGAGTGTCTTGGATTCTCACTGCAGACTTGTTTCAGATATCATTTCAAGAGAATCTCAGGCTGAAGGACCACGTCGTGGAAGCTTTACATTCAGGTGCATCGGTGACCCCCAATGAGTGGAGAGAACACCTTCTGGTATTCACGAGTGAGGACACATTATTATTGTCTTATGTGTGTTAGACAATCAGGCATTTTACCATCAGGGCTGATGCAGAGTCATCACTCAGGTGACGTGTCCAGGACCACGCCTGAGTCCTGGCCTCAAACGCCATGAAAAGAACCACACACAACAATGATGAAACCAGGACTATAAGACATGAGGCCCCCGGGGGCCGCCCACCTCCATCCAGTCTGTTGCCAATCGGCTCTTTGTTTTGGTCGTATTTAATTTCTCAAGTTTGTCTTGACACTTTTGTAGCCACGTTGTTTGTATCTTTTGGGGTTGTTTTTTGTATCTTTTGGTGTGGTTTTGTATCTTTGGGGTGGTTTTGTATCTTTGGGCTTGTTTTGTATCTTTTGGGGTTTTGTATCTTTGGGCTTGTTTTCTGTCTCTTTGTGGTCACTCTGTTTCTTGTAGGATAATATATCAATGATATAACTAATGAATACAGTATCTGAGCTACTTTAGGTCTCTTTGTAGTAATGGTGTGTCTTTGTGGTCACTGTGTCTCTTGGCAGTATCCTGGTTTTTACATGCTTTGCTGTTGCCAGGAAGCTTGCTCAGTAACACTAACCCAACGGCCAAGTTAGTTCAGGAGGCATCTCCCGACAGAACATCTACGCCCCGCCATCCAAGAGATCATTAAAACACGTCGAAACAGAAAAGCACTCCGGATGATGACTTGTTATCGCCATCTGACTTCGAGAAGAGGCTGTTGATTATCCCCCCCGATGAGTCGATCCCCAGCTCAGTTACATTTCTGACCAAGTTAAAAAAAGCTCCCTCGGAATTCTCTGCGTGTCCCGACAAGAGGCCTTGGATGGACACACTGTGTCCTCGTCCCCGGAGCGTCCTCGGATCTCAGGGGGATGGGTGTAAGGGAGGGGGGGGGGGGGGGTACCTCAGGCGCTTTCTGCGCTAACAGGTTTCTGCCTGTAGTCGGAAGCTCCTGCAACAGCTTATTTAAAGAGGAACTATCGAGAGTCCCGGAGGAGAGCGACAGGTAATCACTTCCCCCAACGTGAGAGGAGCCGAACCCCCAAGAACAGGTTGGTGGCTTCAATAACTCCATTTAAGCGTCTCTCTCTCTCTCTCTCGGGTTCAAGAGGTTTACCGCCGTTTTATTTTCTCGTGTCATTTCATTAGGCTGTTTTACAGAAATTGTAAAAGCGTAACACGCCTGGAGACACTCCAGTTACAAGCCTCATAAAAAAAACAGCGGAGCTCCCAGTGTGCCGTGAGGTCGGCAGGTTTATGGCTGAGAAGTGTGTCCATGCAGCATAATCCATAAATCAGCAGACAGGTGGACCGATAAACTCGTGAAAATGTTCAGAAGTGCAGACGAGAGACGGTTTTCTCCTTTAAAGAACTAAACTTTGATTAGAAGTAAATCTTTAGCATCTGTAAAGTGTCCTCGTTGTTAGCAGACAATGCCAAACACGAATCATAGATGAATATTACGTTGATATTTTTAAACGTATATTGATTTAAATACAGGTAAATACATATGAATGATCTTTTTGTGTAACTGTGTAGGAAAACAAGTGTAGCAATACGAGTAGCTCGTTTTACAGCTCAACTTACAGCTCACCGTGTTGCTTCATGACAACAATAAGAGCCCTCAGGTCATAAGTTGCGCGCACTCACAACAATTACAAAGTCAAGTGTCTTCAGGATATTAAAACACCATAAATCAATTACACTCCATGTTTGAACTTGAATCAACGATTCCTCTGATCTGATTGGCTGGAAGCTAAATATGAATGTGTTGATGCCAGATATGAGTTATGAAGGAGAAATTGAGCCGGAGACTATAAAAGAGTACCGAATATAACATGCTCTCACTCCTCACATGCACACTCTCACACACTCTCTCACACATACACTCTCTCACACACTCACACTTACTCTCTCACTGTAACGCCCTGTTCTGTGTCCCCTGTCTTCTCTGTGTCTCCTCTGTCTCGTTGATTGTTTCATTCCCTTCACCTGCCCTCAGCCACTCCTCTGTCTCCTTGATTGTTTCATTCCCTTCACCTGGCCTCAGCCACTCCTCTGTCTGCTTGATTGTTTCATTCCCTTCACCTGCCCGCAGCCACTCCTCGTCTCCTTGATTGTTTTATTCCCATCACCTGCCCTCAGCTTCTCGTCTCATTACTGTCTCATATCGTACACCTGATCCCACACTTATATATTGTGTCTTTCCCTCGTCTCCTGCTGGATTGTTGACTGTAGTTCTATTCTCCTTATGCCTTGTACCTTGTGTGTTGTTTTGTGCCAAGCTCTCCAGCGCTACTTGTATGTGTTCCTGACCTGACCTCCGATTCTCTGCCTGCCCCTTTTTGGACTTTGGACCTCTGCCCCCTTAGCCCAGCTACCCGTCCGTCTACCAGCCCCAGCAGCAAGGCTTTCCGCCAGTCTACCGGCATTGGTCTTTCTACCATAGCAGCCCCCACCAACCCCAGCTCCCGGTATTCCATCGCTGGTTCCAGCTCCAGTGTCTCTGTTCCCCGTGTTCTGTTGCCGTCCCGGCCAGTTCCAGCTCCCCCTCTCTCTTGCCCCCGGCTTCCACTGTCCTGCTTCCGGCTCTCATGTCGCTGATTCACCCTTTCCAGGTTCCTCATGTCCCGTCGTCGTCCCGGTTGGTTCTAGTACCCCGTTTTCTGTCGCCATCCCCTCCGGCTCCAGTCTACACTCTCACTTTTTATCTTCGTACTTCTTTTATGGCAAATAAACCAAACTTTCCTACCTCCTAACGTCTTGTTTCCTTTGTCAGATTTGCCGTCTTCAAAATGAATCGACTCCAGCCGCCGGAGGGTGAACGTTTGGCCTCCGCCTTCGTCGCCACCTTGGTCCTGCTGAGCTCCGTCCATGCCATGCCGAGCACGGACTCCCCGCTCCGCCCCGGCCAACACTTCCTGTTCATGTGGAACGCCCCGACGGAGCTCTGCGACATCCGCTTCGACATGCCGCTCGACCTCTCCCACTTCCACTTGATCAGCAGCACGCTGAAGACGGCGGTCAACCAGAGCATCTCCATATTCTACACCGACCGCTTCGGCCTCTTCCCCTACGTGGACGAGGACACCGGCGAGATGCACGACGAGGGCCTGCCGCAGCTGGTGGACCTGCAGGAGCACCGCGACCTCGCCGAGGACGACATTGAGTTCTACATCACCGGCAACCGGCCGGGCCTCGCCGTGCTGGACTTCGAGGAGTGGAGGCCGCAGTGGGTTCGAAACTGGGGCAGCAAAGACATCTACAGGCAGATTTCCATTGACACAGTCCAGGCAAAGTACCCGTTAATGACGGAGGATGAAGTGGAGGACCGGGCGAAGGCCGCCTTCGACCGTGGCGCCAGGAGGTATTTTGTCCGCTCCATCCGCATTGGCAAGGCACTGAGGCCCAACCGCCTCTGGGGATACTACCTTTTCCCTGACTGCTACAACTACGACTACCATCAGGACATGGAGGGCTTCACCGGAGAGTGTCCCGCCACTGAGAAGGGCCGGAACGACAATCTGCTGTGGCTCTGGAAGGAGTCCACGGCGCTCTTTCCTTCCATCTACCTAGAGCTGACGCTCCGGGACTCTCGGCAGGCCAGGCTCTACGTCCGGCATCGCATCCAGGAGGCCATGAGGGTGTCGACGCTCCCCAACAGCTCCTACGCCATCCCCGTCTACCCCTACATCCGGCCCGTCTACAAGGACAGCACTGACGACTACATGTCAGAGGTCAGATGCACCTTTTTGAATCACCTTCGAGAGCCAATCTATGGTGTGCGATACACATCTATGTTAAATACTGACCTGGCGGGTGTGTTGAACTGCTGAGGCGGGACACAAATACACAATGTGGTGCTAATCTAGTCTAGAAGTAACAAACGTGAACTAGTTTTTCTGCATCTTTATTGGACAAAATGTGCCTGATTTTCTAATTGTACATAAATACAAAGAATGCAGTCCTTGAGATTTGCTTTAAAGCGACACTATGTAACTTTTCCCCTGGAGCGCCCCCTTCAGGTATTTAACGTCTGGCTCTCGAGCCATATATGGCTCTTCCGGCTCGTGAGCTAACAGCTGATCGCGACTCGCTGCCGCTGATCAGCGGCAGCGCGTCTCGTTCAGACCCGGCCCGGTGTTCCCCACAGCAGCATGTCACTCCGTCTCTACGAGTCGCATAGCGGAGCAAATAAAAAGTCACCTGCGAGCGTGGACTGGCACTATATGACGTTGCGTAATTACTGCCAGACAGCAAGTTTAAGTACTTCCGCCGGAAGTACCGGGCCAGTCCCAAAATCTTACATTCAGCAGTTTTCTGGCCACAGACCCCCGATGGCAGTGGCGGAGCCTCAAATCAACATATTAAAAGTCATTGTAGCGTCACAATTTTTTTCAAGAAACATGTATAAGGTAAATCAAAGTGGTCCGAACACATAACCTTGTGGAACTCTGTGACTAACGGTGCTGGTCATTGAGGTTACTAATGTCTAAAAACTTTCAGTCAAGAGGTTGTTAAGAGGTTTGTGGTTTTCATGCGTTGGCTTCTTTTTGATTACACTCCTCAGTCTGATCTCGTGAACACCATCGGAGAAGCTGCTGCTCTCGGCGCCGCTGGCATCATTTCCTGGGGAGACATGGACGTTACCGACAGCAAGGTAGAAACGTACCCCCCCTCTTCATCTTTCTTCTCCCCCCAACGTAACTAGACCCCCGCTAACTTTACTTTCTGTCTCTACAACCCTGCAGGCCTCCTGCTGGGACGCCCAAAGCCACCTGCTGGAGGTCATGAACCCGTACATCCTGAACTTGACCACGGCGGCGCGGCTCTGCAGCGAGGCGCTCTGCCAGAGCCGGGGTCGCTGCGTGAGGAAGCACTGGGACGAGGACGTCTACCTCCACCTCGACCCGCGGCGCTACCGCATCAACCCGCGGGTCCCCGGTGCCCCGTTGACCGTGAGCGGCAGCCTCTCGCAGCGCGACGTCGACTACTTCGACCGCAGATTCGACTGCATTTGCTACGACGAGAAGACGTGCCGCTCAGTCCTGTTGCTCAAAGCCGTCTCCGAGGCCGTCGTCAACACGGCCGCTAGAGCCGCTCACAGGCCCCGCCCCCTCCTGCTGGCGACAATTCTGCTCAGTCTGATGATGATATAAGTTCATGGCACAAAACTGATCCTTGGGATTTAGGATGTGTGGTTTTAAACACCTGAAGGACAAATCCGCAGTTTTAACAGCCCACTTTATTTTACTGCTCACCTTTTTAACCCGTTTGTCTTTTCAATCCGCCTTTTTTAACCCGTTTCTCATCTGCTTTCTATTAAAGATGGATTCAGTTTAATTCACAGAACTTTATAACAATAGGAGACCCACTGAAGTGCAAAGCCCCTGACTCCCACACCCCCTCCCCGCTGCATCAGAAACACATCATGACGGGGTGGAAATGCAGTACAGACAGATAACCACTAGAGGGCAGTGCAGCGCAACCCCAGAGGGAGGAGGAGCAGCAGCATCCGGGAAAGAAAAACCAGGAGCCGTTACATTATTAGGGTCCGAGCGACAGCGAAGCTGTCCGAGAGGACCCTATTGAAATTGTAAGAGTTGTTATTATTCCGGCCTCTTGTTTTAGAACATTGGGGGCATATTGGGGGTACGTATCATATCCCAAAACTCACCAAATTTGACAAGTGAGTCAGGATTGGTGAAAATAGACGGATGACATAGACCTCGAAATTCGGCTTTCAAAAATTGCTCTCTAGCGCCACCTACAAGTTTGACCGGCGACGCCCCTCACCCAGTATGTTTAAATGACTATCTCTTTTTTAATGAGTACCTCTAGGACCGGCTCTACAAAAAAGCAATTCATGACCCTAAGCTCCGCTTACTTTAATTTTCCACCATTTTGAATAATGTGAAAAACACAAAAGTGACCACCAAACCTAAACAATAGGTCCAATATTAACAAACCCATTAGAGATAATGATAAGTGAAGCTATATCATCCGGAATCTATCATCTTTTTTCAAATGGACTATTATGGTAAGCATCTATGGCCCGACAAACATTTTAGGGGCGTGTCCCGTTTTGTACTGCTCATAACTTCAACACTATTGGTCAAAAAAAATAACAGACCGTCAGGATATGTGCGGGATTGCGTCTGGATCATTCACAGCAAATTTCGTGCAATTTAAACCGTAGGTGGCCCTACAAATATTCACCAAAGTTGGCTATTTTGGCTATTATTCACTTGCATGACAGGCCTGAACACCTTCACCAGAAAAAAAAACTCATTTTTGAGAGAAACACCTATTTATGAATTATAATACGGGTTGATGAAATCAAGCATTCTGATTGGTTGAGAGTGAGTCACGGGGTGTGTTATATTCAGCCCATAATGTACAGTAAAAAGGCGCGTTTCATATCAATGCGCACTAAAACTAAGGTTAGCTTTTGCGCGACCGTTAGTTGTCATTTCAAATGAATCCTGCGGCTCCCTTCAAAGCTACTGGGCACCAAATCTCAATGAAAGACAGCGTTAGAGTGATATCCACATTATCCTCCTGGAGACGGCACTTCAACACGAAGCTACCCGCAAAGAGAGAAGAGGAGGCGATGTCATCAGAGACGAAGAGGACATGAGAAACGTTTTCCACGGATGATTAATGGAGATATCCAGATCTACATAAGCAGGGCTTTCAAGTTTTGAAGACAGGCAAGCGTGACATGACATGACCAGCGATAGGAAAGTGACCCACGGCGAGCGTTGAGACGTGGGTCTGAGCTGGACTCCTCCACAGAGAGCGGCTCATGTTGGCGCTGCGGCACATTAAAACATTAAATAGACCAGAGCTTTTTCAGCGTGAGAAATACGATTTGTGGAGCGAGTGTGTGACTTAAGACCGAAATGCGTGAGTCTCACGCTCAATGCGTGAGACGTGAGAGCCCTGATAAGTCAGCCTCAACAGCAGCCGAGTGTTAGTCTATCGAGTCCCAAGTCGCTCGTAACTATAGTTTAGTAAACAGCATGTATAGCTTACATAGACCCAGTGCCTACGAAACATTTAATAAATATTATTTTATTGAAAGTGTCCCATTGTCATTGTTGTTATTTTAAAAATGAACAATTTGAATTAATGAGATGTTGCGAGAACTAGCTAACTATCTCCCCTCCTTTAGCTAGGCTAACGAATGTAAACAAAGCTGTTTGTCCGTTAGCCACACGGAGGGGACTACTTTCACACAGAGGGGACTATTTTCTCTCGGCTACTGAAATGCGATGCATAACTTTGGTTGGCAACAACTATTTTGTGCTGAAAGGCAGCTTACTATTTACTTACTATTTATAATGTCGCTGGTGACCGTATTATAAAAGCAATAAGGGACTCGAGGCATTACTTTAACGTCAATAAAGTACTATTCAAGGGTTGCCTAACAACACCCTTGAACACGTACTTTATTGACGTCAAAGTAATGCCTCTCGTCCCTTATTGCTTAAGTAAAAGCACCATACATTTTTCACTTTTACAATAATTTTACCCCCTACAGCTGATGCAATTACCTCTAATAAGGTGTACAGAGCAAAATGTGCTTGCCTAGTGACACAGAGACCTGTTTTTTATTCCAGGCTAAGGCCAAAATAATGTTATCGTTTTTTTTAACATTAAATGTACATGACGTCGACGCTTCAAGGGTGCATGGATATGTTCACAAACTCAAAGCGCCACCTACTGGCTCAACTGGACTTCCTTCAATATATGCTTGATAATAGCAGCATTTTAAAATATGCAGATGATTCAGTCATAGTCAGTCGGCTCAGGGACAATGAGACCAGCCACGGTCCAGTCATCCAGGACTTTGTGAAGTGGTATGAAGAGTCATATCTGCAATTAAATATATCAAAAACTAAAGATATGATCATTGATTTTAGAAGACATGCCCACACACATGAAGCCACATGCATCAAGGGTCAGACTGTTGAAGGTGTGCAATCTTATAAATATCTGGGGACAATTATTGACTCAAAAATGAACTTTGAAGCAAACTGTGAAGCCGTGAGCAAGAAGGGGCGCCAGCGTTTCTTTTGTTTAAGGAAATTGTCCCACTTCCACATTAACAAAACCATGATGACCTTATTTTATCGTGCTTTTATTTAATCTATTTTATCTTTTTCTTTGGTCTCATGGTTTAGAAATCTATCAGAACAGAAACTCTCTGGTTCAGATAGTTAAATGGTCCAGCAAGCTGATTGGTGAGACACAACTCAGTCCAGAGTCCCTGTACATCAGACATTACATTACATTACATGTCATTTAGCAGACGCTTTTATCCAAAGCGACTTACAAGAAGTGCATTTCAACCTAGAGTACAAACTAAGAACAACAAGAATACAGAAAGTAACATTTCCTCAACATAGTCAAACTACAAAAGTACCATAATAAGAGCCATTCAAGTGCTACTAAAGTGCAAGTCTGTGTTTTAATCCAGATATGTCAGACAGATCCAACGTCTAACCGGCTCCATCTTAAAGGACACTTCCCACCCCTTGCACAGGGAATTTCAACTTCTTCCCTCCAGACGGAGGTATTTAGTACCACGGTGCAGAAGCAAGCGCTATAAAACCAGTTTTGTTCCAGCGGCCATCACGCAGGGGAACACATTGTTATAATAATTACAGCAGTAATGATCTGATCTTAACTTGGAGTACTTTTATCATGTTTGTCTGGTTGTTTGTGTTTGTATGTCGAGATGGACGCCTCATTTCTGTTTTGTACTGTCTTTTGATTTGATACTGCAAAACAAGTCTACCTACGGGTACTAATAAAGTAACCTAACCTAACCTAACCCGCCCCTAATTTGTCCCGTCCCAAATATTGTGAGCGCCTCCGGATGCCTGTAAACCAGTAAGGTCTACAGCTCAGCAGATAAGTGCACGACCGGATTACCTGTCATATCTGGATCAATTCCCAGATGAGATGTCTTTTTTTAATCTCTCTTTTTTTTACATTCAATTTACACGCCGTGGTCTGCACTTCACGTAGGGACACGCGACGCATGAATATATTCACGCGGTTAAAGCGCAAGCTAGCGGCTAAACTGGACTTTGTCCAATCCGCCCCAAACTCCTCGCGCTCTTTACGAGTCGCTGCCCGAGTCGAGTCCGACTGGCACGCCCTCGGCCCAGCGGGCCGGCGACTCGCCGGCGCCCCCGACCTAGCAGCTTTAATTAAAGTGTTATTTTTGTATGAATATGAAATGCATTCGTACGGTGATCCCTCCTCTAGAGACCGAGGCAATGCAAAAGACAGAACTTTGTATTGAACCGATTGCAACTTACAAAATATGTCCTCTCTCTTCTGGCTCAGTTCATTCTGCATCGGCCTCAAATCAAAACTTATAGGAACATTTTCAATAAATGTTTGTACAGAACGAAGACTGAATGTCTGTCCCTCATCCCTTACGTCCCAAGTTTATAATAAAAGGGATCCTTCATGTGAACGGGATCCACAACTAGAATACATCGGGGCCTGACAATTATATTAAGATAGTTTTCTATGCAGCCAAATATAAGAAATATTTGTGTATGTTATCCATGTAATTATGAGCTTGGATGTATAAAGACAATTGTCTTCAGGATATTAAAAAAACATCTATCAATCACAGCCTTCCAACTCCATGTTTGAACTTGAACCAAATATTCCTTTCATCTGATTGCCTGGAAGCTAAATATTAATGCGTTGACATATGCCAGATATGACTCAATTAGTGGAGTAATAAAGCCCTGGGACTACAGTAAAGAGGTATCGCCAAATACAAATATAACACAATGCAGAATACTGGTCAATACATCCTTTAAATGAACAATCAACACAGCCATACTTTAAACCAAAATGTATTCATTAAAACTATATTGTTGCGCAAGTGGAGTCTGTCTCTGAGGAGAACTAAAGGCTTCAGTTCCCCGTGAGGAAGGGCTTCTTTCAGCAGAACATGACTCAGGGCTAACAAGCCTCACCCAGGTGTGCTGCATCTGGGCTAACGAAACTCACCCAGGTGTGCTGCATCAGGGCTAACGAGCCTCACCCAGGTGTGCTGCATCGGGGCTAACGAGCCTCCCACCCCGAGGCGTGAAAAGAAATCTGCAGACGTGTTTCCATTGAAAGGAGGAGAAGAAGCAGCGTCGGTGACCGGAGGCAGAGCGGAGGTTCGGATCAAGCTCCAACTGCCAAGAGGTAGTCGCTCCAATCAAAACGCTGAGGCCTCACTCCCTCACTCTCTCTCTCTACCAAACTAAAAGACTTCAGGACAAATTGCATGTTTTAAAAAACACAACCTAGAAATTAAAGGTACCAGTAATCAAGGACACATTATTCCAACCGATACAATTGGGAATACATTAAGAGAAGAAATAAATAAAAAAAAAAAAAATATATATATATATATATATATATATATATATATATATATATATATACGTAGATGGAGGTTTTTTCACTCAATCAGGTAAAAAAAAAATGGACCCATATTGTTTTCTTTTATATAGTGTTGTAGAAATGTACTCTGTCTGTTATTAGAAGTTATTAATTGGGCTCTCTTTTATATTTCAGAATCTGTTATAAATCAAACTAAGCTCATGGAGAGAGTTGTCCCGTAACCTCAAGGTACCCGGTTCGAGAGAGAGAGCAAGCAAGGGTGGGGGAGGGGTCCTTCCTTCCTTGCCTGGCTTACTTTACTTTCCTTCCTTCCTTGTTGTCTTGCCTGACTTCCTTCCTTCCTTGCCTTCTTACCTTCCTTCCATGGATTTCTGTCCTTCCTTTCTTGCCTCCTTACCTTCCTTCCATGGCTTTCCGTCCTTCCTTCCTTGCCTGGCTTCCTTCCCTTCGCTTCATTGCATTCTCCCTTTGCTCCCTTCCTTCCTTGCTCTGTGTCACAATGAACACAGAGACACACACATTTGTCTCTCTCCTCTGCAGCGATGACCCCACTATGTATTATATATATGAGAATCTGTGTGTGTGTCTTTGGTTCTGTCAAACTGCACACACAAACACACACAGCCAGCATGTGTATCACTGGTTGCCATGGGGACAGGGCTGTTACTTGTGCTGCCCTGATTAGCTCATTTAAAGCAGCTGGGTCTCCGAGGGGGAGAGGAAGCAGTTTTTTTTTTTTGTAACTCAAAATGTAGAATTTCCGAAAAACCATACCTCCTGATTGCAAAAGTGTCGGCAGCATGATGGGGTCAAGGCTTTGAGGTTGTTTACCTGTCCTTGAATGTTTTTTGGGTTTAGAGATGACATCTTAATCTCATTTCACAAAGTGCTCTCGTTTCTTTGCACAGCCACACAGATTTATTATTATTTAGCTCACTGTTGAGAACCACGACTCGTTTCCTCTAGAAGTGGAGCGGCTGCAGAACTGCGCTCCAACTTCTTGAACTCTTTCCTACCTCCTAACGTCTTGTTTCCTTTACTCACCAGTCAGATTTGCCGTCTTCAAAATGAATCGACTCCAGCCGCCGGAGGGTGAACGTTTGGCCTCCGCCTTCGTCGCCACGTTGGTCCTGCTGAGCTCCGTCCATGCCATGCCGAGCACGGACTCCCCGCTCCGCCCCGGCCAACACTTCCTGTTCATGTGGAACGCCCCGACGGAGCTCTGCGACATCCGCTTCGACATGCCGCTCGACCTCTCCCACTTCCACTTGATCAGCAGCACGCTGAAGACGGCGGTCAACCAGAGCATCTCCATATTCTACACCGACCGCTTCGGCCTCTTCCCCTACGTGGACGAGGACACCGGAGAGATGCACGACGAGGGCCTGCCGCAGCTGGTGGACCTGCAGGAGCACCGCGACCTCGCCGAGGACGACATTGAGTTCTACATCACCGGCAACCGGCCGGGCCTCGCCGTGCTGGACTTCGAGGAGTGGAGGCCGCAGTGGGTTCGAAACTGGGGCAGCAAAGACATCTACAGGCAGATTTCCATCGACACGGTCGAGGCGGAGTACCCGTTTATGTCGGAGGATGAAGTGGAGGACCTGGCGGAGGCCGCCTTCAACCTTGGCGCCAAAAAGTATTTTGTCCGCTCCATCCGCATTGGCAAGGCGCTGAGGCCCAACCGCCTCTGGGGATACTACCTTTTCCCTGACTGCTACAACTACGACTACCATCAGGACATGGAGGGCTTCACCGGAGAGTGTCCCGCCACCGAGAAGGGCCGGAACGACAATCTGCTGTGGCTCTGGAAGGAGTCCACGGCGCTCTTTCCTTCCATCTACCTAGAGCTGACGCTCCGGGACTCTCGGCAGGCCAGGCTCTACGTCCGGCATCGCATCCAGGAGGCCATGAGGGTGTCGACGCTCCCCAACAGCTCCTACGCCATCCCCGTCTACCCCTACATCCGGCCCGTCTACAAGGACAGCACTGACGACTACATGTCAGAGGTCAGATGCACCTTTTTGAATCACCTTCGAGAGCCAATCTATGGTGTGCGATACACATCTATGTTAAATACTGACCTGGCGGGTGTGTTGAACTGCTGAGGCGGGACACAAATACACAATGTGGTGCTAATCTAGTCTAGAAGTAACAAACGTGAACTAGTTTTTCTGCATCTTTATTGGACAAAATGTGCCTGATTTTCTAATTGTACATAAATACAAAGATAACGTTGAGATTCTTTCCATCTGCATAACAATGAAAGTTTATGGAGGGTTTCTTGATAGTATTTCCCAAAGTAAGCGAAGAAAAGTAAATAAAAGTTGTCCGAACCTTGGGGAACTCTGTGACTAACGGTGGTGGCCATTGAGGTTACTAATGTCTAAAAGGACCAGTCCAGAGATGAGTCCTTTATCTGATGCAATTAGGGGGTCATGAGTAATTTCTTTGTTTAAAAGGTTTGTGGTTTTCATGCGTTGGCTTCTTTTTGATTACGCTCCTCAGTTTGATCTCGTGAACACCATCGGAGAAGCTGCTGCTCTCGGCGCCGCTGGCATAATTTCCTGGGGAGACATGGCCGTCACCGACAGCGAGGTAGAAACGTACCCCCCCTCTTCATCTTTCTTCTCCCCCCAAAGTAACTAGACACCTGCTAACTTGACTTCCTGTCTCTACAACCCTGCAGGCCTCCTGCTGGGACGCCCAAAGCCACCTGCTGGAGGTCATGAACCCGTACATCCTGAACTTGACCACGGCGGCGCGGCTCTGCAGCGAGGCGCTCTGCCAGAGCCGGGGTCGCTGCGTGAGGAAGCACTGGGACGACGACGTCTACCTCCACCTCGACCCGCGGCGCTACCGCATCAACCCGCGGGTCCCCGGTGCCCCGTTGACCGTGAGCGGCAGCCTCTCGCAGCGCGACGTCGACTACTTCGACCGCAGATTCGACTGCATTTGCTACGACGAGAAGACGTGCCGCTCGGTCCTCAAGCTCGACTCGGGGCTGATGGACGACGGCGTCCCTGAGGTCGTCGTCAACATGGCCGATGGCACCGCTCACAGCTCCCTCCCCCTCCTTCTGGCAAAAATTGTGCAGAGTCTGAAGTACGTCGTTTTTTACCCATTTTAATCTGCCTTTCCATTAAAGATGAATTTAGTATAATTCATAGGACTTAAGAACAATAGGGTGTGCACGGAAGTGTGAAGCTGAATATATTTTTCTCCTCGCTGCAGCAGAAACGCAACATCAGGAAGGTGGAAATGCTGTACAGACAGATGGCCACTAGAGGGCAGCACAGACCGACCACAGATGGAGGAGCAGCGGCATCCGGAGAGGAAGCCAGGAGCCATTACATATTTAAAATGTTTTTTTAATTCTAAAATGCACTCGCTGTACTGCAATCCCTCCACCAGAGGCCAAGGCAAACGCAAAAGACGAAACTTTATATTAAAGCCACCCGAAATTTGAAAAGATGTCCGCTCCATTCTGCATCGGCCTCAAATCGAGACTCAACTGACTGGATTGTTGTCCCTCCACCTTAAGATCAAAGTCCACAGTAAAACGCATCCTGCGTATGAATGGAATGCATATCGGCGCCTCTCTATTGTTTAAGACGGTTTTCAATGCAATCAAATTAATAATTTTTAAGAAATCATCTCGTATGTATGAGCGAGGATTCATGAAGACTACCGGCGTTTCTCAATTCAAAGTACACGACTACAGACTCCCGAGTCTGGTCTTGGGAGTCCAGACTCCGGAGGACAGGACAACGGGAGGACGGTCTTTCTGCGATTGGACCAGCAGCTGATTTGATAATGTTACCAGATCAGCTGTTCTTGCTCCTGAGTTTACTCTAATTATTCAGTGTAAATTATTTTTGACAGTCAAATAAACAAAACCTCCTAAAATGACATTCCTGACTCAACAACAGTATTTATAAAAAGTCATCTGACAGTAGTTTATTTTCTCCTCCGCTATTGTTTCCGGTTGCTGGTGAAATGCATTCTGGGATATATGCTGACCAGAGTACGCACTCCTCTGATGCATCCTGGGTAAAGTGGGAGGATCAAGTCACATCCGGGCATTATGACCGTGAAGCGAGAAGCAAACTTTGAATGTGAACATGTACCCGGGCTGAGTCTGACATTTCACGAGTCCACGAGGACACAAGTAGAGGAAAGGACACAAGTAGAGGAAAGGACACACAAGTACGCTGATTGAGAAACGCTGTACAAGTCCACGTGGCGTCAAGGCTAACAAAATGGCCGACTAAAGTGTTGCTCAAGAGCTTTCTCCTTAGTGTTGATGAATAACAGCGCTCGGAACTATGGCTAACTATGGCAATGTTTTTTTATATATGAACTTAACAAGATGACATGATTATTTTATTCTTTTGAAGTGCAAAATTAGTTCAAATCATTGAAGTGAAAGTTTCTGAAACCACACGGTATCTACCCCATTCAGCCCTGACTGTAAGACTATAGTTCTCTCTAGTGGGGCAATATGGTACTACAAGCTCCTTAAGATATGATTGAGCATCACCAAAGGATGAGTTGATTTACATTTTTATAATCTTTACTTGCAAAGTATATTTTTGAAGTTGAACTAAAGTAGCAGAAATGGTAAATAGTTATTTATTGGTTTTTATTTTGTTTTAGTGTCAGGGCCTTTAGAATAAATGCACTTATCTACTGGCTGTAATAGACTGAGCTGCATGGTTTTGTCCTGTAGGGGGAGCCAGAGCTGCGTCCCTCCACACTGCACTACATGGATCTACACAGGACATACATTTTTTTTATTTACACGGAAACACAGAGACAAGAGACACTGAGACACGCGCTTTGTTCGGTCGCATGAACTGACTGAATTCCAGAGCACAGTGATGTTTTATGTCTCATAACACATTTGTTCCTCTCATCCATATTCAGGCTCGTCATCGTCAGCCGGAATCTGAGCCGCTCTGACGAACAGCCGGCCTCGTTGCGCGCCGTGGAAACCGTCAACTTGTGTTTTTGTTGACGGCCCTCGGCACCAAGTCGTGGTGGAAGAAGATTCCGTGGTAATGGACTCCGGCCGTTGGGTCTACGGTGGCCTCAGGTACTTTATTACAGGTGGGAGACGTATTGTAATCTGTTGTACTTGAGTTGAAGTACCAACACTACATTGTATAGAAATTAGGGCTGGCCAACGATTAAAAAATGTAATCGCGATTAATCGCATGATTTCCCCGATTAATCGCATTTGTATACGCAAAATCCAATAATTAATTCAAAAGTAGTGTATAGCGCACTTGTATTTTAAATGTTGTGCCATATGAATGAATGTGCCGGAACATGTGTTGTCCTGTTAGAGAGAGACACCAGAAAACACTTTCAGGGCAGTTTGTCAACTCCTAGAACTTGACACTTATTTTAAATGTACTGACATATGAACTAAAGGGCCATCAGATCTGTTGTGCAAACAAATACTTAACATCAGCATTTGTATAGCAATTAAATAAAATAAATACTTTGTGTATATCTCAACTTAAACAATGGTATCAAAACAAACAGAACTAAAGCTTATTGCCACTGTTGAGTGTTGATAAATGTATGGATGCATGTCATTATATTTGTTCAGGAGGAGGCGCTGTTGCGCCTCATGTGGCATGACGTCACAATGACACCACTTCCTTATAAGGGGGATGTTCGGCTCTTTCTCTGTTCAACCTAGCGACTAGCAGAGAGTTCACCTGCGGCATAAAAGCTGATTGAGGCACAGCTGAGCGGGACGTGTGTGACGGGGAATAAATAAAACATAATTAAGCCTGCGTTAACACGCAACAAAATAATTGTCGGCGTTAATTCAGTGATGCGTTAACGCACAATTAACGCGTTAACATGCCCAGCCCTAATAGAAATACTTCAATTAAAGTATAAGAAGATGCATTCTCCCTACTGACCACCAGGAGGCGACTCCTCTGGTTGTCTAGAAGTCTCTGCTTCATGTGTTAAAGCTGCATTCTCCCTACTGACCACCAGGGGGCGACTGATGATATGTGGCGATAGATAATGAACGAAGTGAACCAATCTACTACCAACTACACCACATATATACATTATATTTATATATAAAATGTTATGTTCCAGAGACTGTTAAGCCTCCATGTTGAGTTCCATCCCCCCCCCCCCCCCTGCTCTGGCGGCCGGTCCAGCCCGGCCGAGCTGGGCTCAGCCTGGTCCCCCTCCCAGTATAATCTGCTCTGTGACTGGTGGTGGTGGTGGTGGTGGTGGTGAATAGGAGCTTTATTGTCCTGATCCTCCTCCTTTGTTGCGGCTTGCAGAAACATTTGTAGGTCACGGGCTGAACGCCGCGCTGCCTAGACGGATTCCTCAGTGAGGGGGTTCAGCCCCCCCCACCCACCCCCCCCCTCCAGGAGGAAGCTTCATTATAAATATGCTCCCAGCAACTAACAGCCGGGCGGTGGTCTGACCCATTATGGATGCCGACTCAAACAGAGACTCTTTCATGGTGACGACAGGGCGGCCGGCCTCTCAGGCCCTCTTCTCCATTCACATTGCTGCTCATAATTATCCTTAACCTTTGACCCCTGCTCTCTCTCGGAGGGGTGAAGCACAAATGAATGTTCTGGCCCGATGCCGCTTTCAAAGGCTGGTGATGGTGTTTGTTTTAGAGAAGAACCTTTACGATGCAGTCATTTAAACTCCTATGGTTGTATAGAAGTCTATGCTTCATGTGTTAAAGCTGCATTCTCTCTCCTGACCACCAGGGGGCTCCTCTGGTTGTATATAAGTCTATGCTTCATGTGTTAAAGCTGCATTATTTCTCCTGACCACCAGTGTGGTGACTCCTCTGGTTGTATAGAAGTCTATGCTTCATGTTAAAGCTGCATTCTCTCTCTTGACCACCAGGGGGCGACTCCTCTGGTTGTATAGAAGTCTATATAAGTGTGCTTCTTGTGAGCAGTAACCCATACAGCTATAAACATGGCTTCTTGGCAGATAGCCCCGCCCTGTTTTATAAATTTATATATATATATATATATATATATATATATATATATATATATATATATATATATATATATATAATTTAACGCCGCACCATCCAGCGTAAATGCCTCGGTTGCCGTGGCAGCCTGGCTCCTGTCCACCAATCAGAGGGCAGCGATCCCAGCCCGCCCAGGTCGTCCCAGAAAGCCGCCCATGGGGGCCTTTGGGAGGGCAGCGAGCCTCAGGGTGCCCATCGCCCCATTGTGTCTAAATGAATGGGGCGGTCTAATTACTGGAGCGGCTGAGGTTCATCTCGGTGATGAGAGGAGGACGTTGTGTCGTTAACACGGTGGCAAATCAGAGGAAAAGTTTACAGGATTTTAAATGTAATTATTTATAACCGGGCTAAGACCATCAGATGACTCTTTCACAATAAGAGCGCCGAGTCCAGGACAATGCTCCGCTGTGTCCTCCCAGCTGCATGGCGGTGGCGGCGATGGCGAGAGGAAGAGCAGCTGTCTGTGGCCAGTAAGATGCAGAAACAACAACAACAACAAACTTATCTTTTCATAATGAGGACAGTGAAGACGTTGACTCTTTTCAGAGCTCTGGACGAACATGTTTCCTCGACAACTGGCCCCAAATAAATATAGTTTAGTGATTCTGCTGCTTCATGTCTTTTATTGTATTTTATTGTATTTTGTATCAATGAAACCTAAAAATCATGAGAAAGTTCCCTCCACAACTTTAATATTTATTTATATATAAGACAAAATTCAACTTTTCTTGCCTTAATTGAATTGAATCATACCAAAAAAAATAATTTTCAACTATAACAACAAAGATATTCAAGGTAAACTTTTTTTTGCTATATTTTTGAATCTACACTACCGATCAAAAGTTTGGGGTCACGTAGAAATGTCCTTATTTTTAAAAGCATTGTTTTATTCATTGAAGATAACATTACATCATACTGTAAATACTCTCTACATAGTTAATGTGTACATGACTATTCTATGGTGTTTAGTGAAGTCTCTACAGAGGTGTGTAGAGGGTTGAAGTTAGGGTTAACCCTAACGCTCTACAGAGGTGTGCCCATCTCCAGGGTACATTGTGTTATCGCCTTAGAAGACTAGCGGAAGGGTAGAAAACCCGTTAAACCCTTTTTATGTGAGAGCAGCTGAAAACAGTCATGCTGCTGCTGAAGCTATAAAACTGGCTTTCCTTTGAGCCACTAGAAGAACTACATTAAAGCGACACTATGTAACTTTTCCCTTGTAGCGCCCCCTTCAGGTATTTAACGTTTACTTCAGTGTCGTGAAATTCAGGGTCTCGAGCCATATATGGCTCTTTCGACTAGTGCGCGCACAGCTGATCTCACAGCTGATCGATGTGCGCTGCCGGCAGCACGCCTGGCAGCCGCAGGAGCCTCGTTCAGCCGCGGCATGTTATTCTGTCTGTACGCGTCGCGTAGCGGAACAAATAAAAAGTCACCTGTGAGCGTGGACTGGCACTATATGACGTTGCATAATCACTGCCAGAAAGCAAGTTGAAGTACTTCCTGTTCCCAACTGGAAGTACCGGGCGGCTCCCAACATCTTACATTCAGCAGTTTTCTGGCCACAGACCCCCGATGGCAGTGGCGGAGGAGCAAATCAACATATTAAAAGTCATTGTAGCGGCACCATTTTTTTCAAGCTGTTATTTTAAGGTGGAAAAGTTACATAGTGGGACTTTAATATTTACTATAAAAATCATTATTTATAACCTCCTCAATGTCTTGATTATATCCTATAGTATTTTTTCTATTTCATATGAAATGATATGAATAAAAGTGAGTTTTCATGGAAAACACCAAACTTTTGATCGGTTTGATCGGTGTACATCAACATCAGATGAGCAACTTCACTACAGTTATTATCTTTAGCTTTAGAAAAATGTAAAACATTTATTTTGGAACTCAACACAATTCAAAATAAAAGCCCTCGCTTCTTTCCGTTGATGGGAGGCTTTTATTCTGAAAGATTTGCAGGACAATGTTGTGGGCCTGGAACGGCCTTAAACTTCATTGTGATCCTTATTTAACGCTTCTTAATTTTAAAATTAATGATGTATATATATATATATATATAAAATGTCATGAAACACAAAGACTTCAACTTGTTTCACACATTTTATTTTAAATTTAAAGTGGTTCAGTTTATGTCTCTAAACGCAACTTCAACATATTTCTAACAACATTTAAAGTGATACTTTCATGTAGCTAAAACAACAACTCGGTCACATTTATAAAAGAGCAGCATAAACGGCCATTTTTCTATATACAGTATATAAAACATATTTTTGTATATATATATATATATATATATATATATATATATATATATATTATGTATGCATATATATACAGTATATATACTGTATATATATATATATACATACAATGTATATATACACAGTATATATACTGTATATACAGGACTGTCTCAGAAAATTAGAATATTGTGATAAAGTTCTTTATTTTGTGTAATGCAATTAAAAAAACTAAAATGTCATGCATTCTGGATTCATTACAAATCAAGTGAAATATTGCAAGCCTTTTATTCTTTTAATATTGCTGATTATGGCTTACAGCTTAAGAAAACTCAAATATCCTATCTCTAAATATTAGAATATTTCCTCAGACCACGTAAAAAAAAAGATTTACAGCAAAACAAAATCAAACATTTGAAAATGTCCATTAATGCACTCAGTACTTGGTTGGGAATCCTTTTGCACGGATTACTGCATCAATGCGGCGTGGCATGGAGGCAATCAGCCTGTGGCATTGCTGAGGTGTTATGGATGCCACTGAACACTTGCTTTCGTCTGAAAAGAGGACTTTGGACCACTCTGCAACTGTCCGGTGCTTCTTTTCCCCTTGCAGGTGTTTCGAGTTAATTAGACGATTCAAGTGATTAGTTGAATACCCTACTAGTATACTTTTTCATGATATTCTAATATTTAGAGCTTGAGTTTTCTTAAGCTGTAAGCCATAATCAGCAATATCAAAAGAATAAAAGACTTGCAATATTTCAGTTGATTTGTAATGAATCCAGAATGCATGACATTTTAGTTTTTTTAATTGCATTACAGAAAATAAAGAACTTTATCACAATATTCTAATTTTCTGAGACAGTCCTGTATATATACTGTATATATATACTGTATACATACTGTATACATATGTATATATATTTATACTGTATATATATGCATAAATATATAATATATACAGTATATATAATATGTATGCATATATACAGTATATACTATATATTAAATTGATATCTAAGAGTCTTCTTTTCCTGGTTTTAAAGTGATGTAATTTCTTAAATGAATTAGCTTAGCACCTAGCAACAAGTTAACTGAACGTGCAAAAAAAATCTAATGTAAATGTATAAATGTAGATAAATGGAGGACAGCATTCCAGATTGGAATGTTTTTGAAATGCGTATTTTGTATTTAAATGGACGAACTTACCAACCCCTGAACTACAGCATCCCCTCCTCGTGACCTCGAGAGTCTCCGCATCACGTCGTCACGACGACCACAAGTGACTCAAAATAACTGTGAGCTGAAACCTCCCGTGTTCATAGCGTCCGTCAGTACCTCCAACCTCGGGAAGCTCCGCCCCTGACGCGGCTGACCTTCGACCTCTTGTGACCTCAACAGTGAGTCGCCGCGCAGGAGGTGGACGCCTCCCTGCTGATGGTGCTGAAGGGCGACAGCTCCAGCTCGGCGGCGGCGGAGTCGTCGTCGTCGCCCCGGCGACGGGACGGCGGCTCCACGCCGCCGCGCGCCGCACTCGCCGCAACAGCAGCAGCAGCAGTCCATCAGCGCGCCGCTGAACGGCCGGCTCAGGCAGAACAGCAGCACCGGCGTCGCCGCCGACTTGCAGAAGAGGAACATCTGGCTGACCAGCTGCAGTACGTCCAGCGTCCTCCGAGCGACGCCGGCCGCCATGTAGGCGGCCACCACGTTGCAGATGTTCTCGGGGATGATGCAGAAGCCGTAGAGGATGGCCAGCGCCACCACGGCGCAGTTCATCTGGCTCTCCAGCCGGATCTGCTCACGGCCGCCGCGGGCGCCGCGGGCGCGCTCGGCACCACGCCTGATCTTGCGTGCCGTGACCAGCGAGCTGCCGATGGTGAAGAGCGTCGGGAGGCAGAAGTAGCAGCCGAAGTGCCACCAGAGGCGGGCGCCGTCGTACGTGAGGCCCAGCACGTACAGCGTGTCCGGGAGGTCGGTGGAGATGCGGACCACGCAGCGCTCACACGGCGCCGGCGCCGCGCCGCCACCCTCGCTCTCCAGCTGGCGGATCAGCAGCTCGGGCAGCGCCAGCAGCAGAGCGCCGGCCCAGATGACGGCCAGCTTGGCCGCGGTCGACGCCCAGTTCTCCATCATCTCGTAGTACAGCTGCACGTCGGCGGCAGCGCGGAAGCGGTCGATGCACAGGGCGCAGAGCGTGAAGGTCGTGACCCCCAGAGACGCCACCTGGTGGGGAGGGGCGGAACTGTTTGACTTAACTTGAACTTTCGACTTTATGTCACAAAAGAAAACAGAATTTATTGTAAAACGTCTTTATGAGATTAGAGATGAAATATTCTCAAAAAAATAGTGATAATAATCTGACTAATAATTGTCATTATTAATATTATATAGTGATTATAATAATGAGATTAAATAGTCATTATGAGATTAAAGTCATACTTGAAAAATATTAACATAAAATAAATTATTTTGAAGAGACAGGAGAACAGCTGCTGTGTCAACATCAACAATGTCATGTAGGTCAACGAGAAGATAATCCATCAACGCTCCAGAGGAGTCGCCCCCTGGTGGTCAGGAGAGAGAATGCAGCTTTAACACATGAAGCAGAGACTTCTATACAACCAGAGGAGTCACATGGATGTCACAGGATGTCACATGACCAGCTGGCGTCGTCAGATTAAAGACGGTTAAACCCGGATTTAGTCCGAAGAACCAGACATGGAAATATTATCTTCCATCGATCGTTGAAAAAAATATTTTGAGAAAATCCCATTTTGATGTTCAAACAGTTTCACTATCGGTGGATCTTAAAATGTAAAAGTTACACTATTTAAGTTTCCGAACGAGACATTTAAATAAATAGAGATAATCATATGCACTTTATATATACCTGATTATAATAAAGAGGGTATTATATATATATATATATATATATATATATATATATATATATATATATATATATATATATATATATATATATATATATATATATATATATATATATATATATATATATATATATATATATATATATATATATATATATATATATATATATATATATATATATATATATATATGTATTAAGGATTTAGCTCCACGTAACTGTACACAGTGTTTAATTGTGTTCACATTTAAATGTTTGTATTTTAATGATTAAATGACAAAGAAGTGTAACAGTCATGTGAGGACTCCCTGTCTCCTCTTGTGACCTTCAGCTGAGCTGATAAGCTGCATTGAGGACTTAATACACACCTTCAACCTTCCGGCTGTCGGGTATTAAACTATATTCTACAATATCTGAGTTTTGTTTTATTGTGGCATGAAACGTGTTCATTCATGCTAGAAATGGGCTTATTTTATTCATCGTAACATCTGATCACAAACTTTCAAAAACCTGCTGCCTCTAAATATCACACACACGCACGCACGCACACACGTCCGGGTCCCCGCTCTCACCTCCAGGTACGGGATGATCCTGCACGAGAAGTCCCCGAGCAGCCAGTCCTCGGTGAGCTCGCGGAACACCACGAGCGGCAGGCAGAAGAAGATGACGACGAAGTCCCAGAGCGCGAGATTGGCCAGCAGTGAGTTGGAGACGCTCCTCATGTAGTAGTTGTGGCACACGATGCACATGACCGACACGTTCCCGATGACGCCCACGCCGAAGAGGACGGCGGCGGCGATCGCGACCGCGTACGCGCCGACCGCGCCCGCGGTGAGCGGGTAGAACGGGTTGCGCAGCCGCTTCCGTCGGGTGGTGCGCGGGTTCAGCGGTGCGAGCGGCGTGGCGTGCGGCGGCGGGTCCTCCTCCTCGTAGTCGGTGCCGTTGGTGAGTCCGAAGGTGGGTCCGGCCTCCTGCCCCTGCGCCATGGCGGCTCCGTCGCTGCGCTTCCTCCTGCGCCGCCGGCCGCGCCCGCTCCTCCCGAGGCGACACGCGTCTCCCGGGCGGCATCCACCTCTCCCGGCCTGGTTCACATCCGTGCGTAAAGCTTCCTCTCCGGACAGCAGCTGTCGGGCGCGCTGCGCTCCGTTTGGCGCGTCGCTTTTACGCGCGGCGCGCCGGGGCATCTGCGTCCCGAGCAGTTCAGAGGATGCCGGGTCGACAGAATCCAGCCACGAGGACTGCGCGCTCGCGCCGCGCGTGACTCCATTGTCCTCCCAGGTGACTGTGCGCCATCTCCGGCTCTGCGCGTTTCCGTCCGCGGCGGTGGCCCCGCGATGAGGACTGAACGTGGTCTCCGGAGTGTGCCGGTGGAGCTGAGTCGCCGCGGCCTCGCTGCACAGCCACGCACACAGCAGCGGGAGCAGCATTGCGCGCGGTCGGGCTAACCCGGGAGATCGAATTCACGCGTTTTCCAGAACGATCGATCCATCTTCTGATAATCGGCCCAAAAAGAGAATTTCGACTTAAATCTGCCAACACGACAAATCAGGTCTCCTCCATCTTTACGCACGACCAGCTTCCACGAGCTCTCCAGTGGCGTCAGAGGAGCAGCTCCATTGAAGCATCACCGAACACAGAGTCCACTGACCGGTCAGAGCCTCCGAGGGGGAGGAGGAGGAGGAGGAGGAAGAGGAGGAGCAGCTGCTTTTTATTCACTTACTAACTACTTTCGAGACAATTAGGAAAACACTTGGTCATTATTAACCCTTTAACGGTCACGCCATACTTTAAATTTTTTTTTTTTACTTGCACTTGTCCCATGATTCAAACTACTGTGTACAAATACTGAAACACAAGTATACACAATAGTATTCCGACACTTATATTGAGTTTGTCTATATATGAGATAATAATAATAATAATACGAGTTTTTATTATTATTATATTATATACTGTATACATATATAAATATATATATATATATATATGTGTGTATATATATATATATATATATATATATATATATATATATATATATATATATAGACTAACCCATTGTAGGAATACTATTGTGTATACTGTATACTGAATGAATCATGTAATTTTCCCAGCATGCCTCTGCAGTTTCTGCACAAAGTGAAGCAACAAACCTGACGCGTTCTGTGCGCCCTCTAGCGTCCAGTCTGAGTATTACACCAACACTCGGACGTCTATTAAACCACAAGAGAACGTTTAGGAGCAGATTCACACGTTGATGATGAATGTTTATGATAAACTGGATCATTAAATGTTCCTTTATATCACGAGAAACTCCTCCCACTTCTTCAGCTAAATAAGGTCTAAATAATGTCAGAGCATGGAATGGAAGAAATTGATCATGGAGATGGTCAGAAAGGGTAATTCTACAACAAAGCTGCATATATTTACTTATACATTCATAAACTACTACAATATTACAGACACTGTCATCAATATGAAGATGCATCACAGTTGGACTCCTTCATTCAGGTTCTGATGACCTGCTCCACCGAGAGGATAGACACTGAGATAGAAGAGGCTAAAGGTCGCTTCCTGAAGTGTAAGGAAAGAGAGGCAGAGACGGCGAGACACGTCTCTAAAGAATCATTCAACTGAATTCAGAAGCTTTTACTCAACAACAACAACAACAGTCTCTGACAAACACAGGTGAGTCCACTGTTCTACAAAGTTAAATACACTCACTACATGTTTGCTCCGCGTTGAGTTCAAACTAGAATCTGATTGTTTTACATCTCGTTTTATCGTATAAAGAATATGAACCATATAAATGTGTCACTGTAGATCAAACTAACAGATTTCTATTTCACCTTAACTGTACCAATTGAGATATTTTACAAAGTTGAAATGTTCTACCTTTTAATAGTTCATGTTTTAAAATATTTATGGTGGTGTGAAGATATTTATCACAATAATTCCCAAAACATGTTTTCTTATTTATTTTTTATAGTTAAGAGATTTATCAAAGTAAACCTACAATTTTCTTGAGAAATATCTATTGACTGAATATCTGACGTGCTCTAAAAAAACTTTTCTGAATAATTCTAAACAATGATAAAGACGTCTCTGGTTTCTTCCATAGTGAAGATCAAATATCTTTACTTTACTAATAAAGACATTTTTCAAAATAAAATGTATACATTTGTATATTCAATAATACTTTGTATCCATAGCTATATTAGTTATTTTAAATGGATATATCTATGCATCTTGGATGTATAGATATATCATGGTGAATCATTATCAAAACCCCAAACAATCCCTGGTGAATAGTTGTTATCTTACATAATCACATACCATGCACAAACATCTAGAACCGTACTATTACCAAAGTGGGGTTGAGTACTTTACCAGGTGCTTCAGAACAGGGGTCCCCAAACAAATATGAAACATCCCAAAGGCAATGGAGCCATGGCAGCTAATTAATAGTCAGGATGATGGGCCCTACGCTGTGAGGACTGTCCTGGGCTGGATGGTGTGTGGACCAGTGGCGTCGCTACGTTAAAAAACCCGGGTCTCCGTGCAACAGACAACACAGTTTGTGGATGGGCACTACTGCACAGGACTTCCATTGAAACATGAAGCAGCTAACATGCCAAGTAACCTCTGTATGGCAATACAGCGAGCTGCTAGCCTGAAGAAAAAAACGAAAAAGATTGATGTCTTTCTTGAAGGCTTCATGAAAAGCATACTGGATAAAGGCTACGCCGTTGAAGTTCCTGAGTAGCAGCTTGACCGTGACGACTACAGGGTGTGGTACGTTCCTCACCATGGGGTGTACCACCCGAAGAAAAAGAACATGTGTGTCGTCTTTGACTGCACTGCTTCTTTTCAAGATGTGTCATTGAATGGACAATTATTGCAGCACTCCATCGGTCAAGTCAAAGAAAATCCTCAAAGGCTGAAATTACGCATGCAGCAACAAATGAAAAAGGTCAAATCTGACATAGAAAAGAGCACACTGAGCAGGGAAGAGTTGCTGCCTGCAGAAGTGGAAGTTATCCAACATAGTCAGAAGCAACGGTTTCCTGAGGAAGTGAAGGCCCTCCGCGGTAGTGGAACTGTCAAGAGGCACAGTCAGCTATACAAGCTCGATCCCACTTTGCAAGATGGCATCTTAAGAGTTGGAGGGCACCTGGATGAATCCACCCTGACAGACGGTGCCAAACACCAAGCAATTCTGTCAAAAGACTCCAGAGTTGGCTTCCTTCATTTTGCGCGATCTGCATGTAAAGACTGGACATTGTGGGCGCAACTACATGTTGTTGCACTCAAGACAAAAGTGTTGGATCCCGAAAGCAACCACAGCCATCAGAAAACTGATCTCAAGATGCACAGTCTGCAGGAAACTCAGAGGCAGAGTGGGAGAGCAAAAGATGGTGAATCTGCCAGAAGATCGCCTAACACCAGACCAGCCACCATTCACCAATATGGGCGTGGATTATTTTGGCCCCATCAAAAGCACTGTCAAAAGGTACGGTGTAATGTTTACCTGCCTTGCCATCAGAGCAGTGCATATCGAGATAGCAGACAGTCTTGACACAAGCTCTTGCATCAACGCCATACGCCGCTTCATAAGTAGAAGAGGCCAGGTCTCCATCATGCTCTCTGACAATGGCACACACTTTGTTGGTGCAGAAAAAGAGTTGCGAGTGGCCATTGAGAGCCTGAACGAGTTAAAGATTGAAAAAGCATAAAAGGGGCATTAAATGGATGTTTAAAGGCCCGGCTGCTTCCCACCAAGGAGGAGTTTGGGAGCGGCAGATTCGTACTGCACGGAGGATCCTTGGCGCTCTTGTGAGAGAACAGACCCTCACTGACGTCTGTGGCAGCTCTCCCCAGTTTGGCCTCGGCTGCTGGCTGGTTGACAATCAGTCAGCTGCTCTCACTGATTGGCAATCAGTCAGCTAGCCGATGCTGTCGGTATAAAAGGGGCAGCAGAGCTGAAGAGAGGAGGAGAGTGAGCAGACGTGTCGTGGTGCAGTCTGCTCGTTGTGTATAGTTGGAATAAAAGCATGTCATCTAACGCAACCTCATCGTGGCTATCGGCTGATCCTTGGTGCTGGGGGGGGAAACCCACGGGTGCCGGCATGGGACTCGTCACAACGACGACCTCCAAACACTGATGTGCGAGGTCGAGAGCATCATTAATGGACGACCACTCACAAGCCCGTCCGATGACCTGTGCGACATGGAGCCTCTGACGCCCAATCATCTGCTGTTGATGAAAGTGCAACACAACATGCCACCGGGAGCCTTCAACAAGAACGATCAGTATGCAAGGAGACGCTGGAGGCAAGTACAGTACCTCGCAGACCTGTTTTGGACCAGATGGACTCAAGAATACTTACCTCTCCTCCAGGAACGGCAGGAGTGGTCAACGTTGAAGAGAAACTTCCAGCATGGAGATGTGGTGCTAGTAGTTGACAGCTCGTCACCACGAAACACATGGATAATGGGAAGGATAACCCAAACCATACCGGACTCCAGTGGAACTGTACGCAGAGTGAAGCTGCAGACTAAAAGCAGCACGCTGGAGAGACCCGTCAACAAGCTGTGTTTACTGCAAGAAGCAACGTGAACACAAGAAGACCAGATGACGAAGAAATGTTTTAAAAAAGAAAACTGTTAAACAAGACTTGGCAGTGATTATGAAGATTTGTTTAGTTTGATACTTGACTCAGTTGTTGGCTCATTGAATTTTTAAGTTATTTGGTAATCTTTAAGCTTAACCATTCGGAGCCGGATATGTAAGAGCCACAAGTGTGTTTTTAGTCAAATCAGCTGATGGACCCCGTGGAGAACCTGGAAGACAGGATGTGTCTGAAGCACAATAAACCTCTGGAGCTGTTCTGTAAGACCGACCAGACGTGTGTCTGCATGCTCTGCAGTGTTCTAGACCACAAGAACCACCACGTTGTTCCTCTGGAAGAAGAATGTGAAGGAAAGAAGGCCGAGATGAAGAAGACTAAGGCTGAAACCAAGGAGATGATCCAGGAGAGACGCCTGAAGATTCAGCAGCTCAAACACTCGGTGCAGCTCAGTGAGGAACAAGCAGACAGAGAGATATCAGGTGGTGTTCAGGTCTTGACCGCTCTGAAGGAGTCTGTTGAGAGAAGCCAGGCCAAGCTCATCCTCACGACCAAAGAGGAGCACAGAAACACAGAGAAACAGGCTGAAGGCTTCATCCAAGAGCTGGAACAGGAACTCTGTGAGCTGGAGAAGAGAAGCACTGAGGTGACGCAGCTCTCACGCTCTGAAGACCACCTCCACCTCCTCCAGAGCCTCCGGACCCTGAAGGCTGCTCCACCCACCAAGAACTGGACCGGAGTCAGAGTCCGTCCACCTTCCTATGAGGGGACAGTGATGAGAGCTGTGAAGCAGCTGGAGGAGACGCTCAGCAAACAGATGAAGAAGCTGTTTGAGGGCGAGCTGAAGAGGGTCCAGCGGTCTGCAGTGGATGTGACTCTTGATCCTGATTCAGCAAACCCCTACCTCATCCTGTCTGATGATGGAAAACAAGTTAAAGATGGTGATGTACGGAAGACTCTTCCAGACAACCCAGAGAGATTTGATACTTGTCCTATTGTCTTAGCAAAGCAGAGTTTCTCTTCAGGAAGATCTTACTACGAGGTTCAGGTTGAAGGGAACCCTGACTGGGATTTAGGAGTGGTGAGAGAGTCCATCAACGCGAAGGGAGTCATCACAGCGTCTCCTCAGAAAGGTTTCTGGTTGATATGTTTGTATGAGAATGAGTACTACACTCTTGCTGATCCTTCAGCCCCTCTTTTTGAAGTCTCATCCTCAGAAGGTGGGGGTGTTGGTGGATTATGAGGAGGGTCTGGTCTCCTTCTATGACGTAGATGCTGCAGCTTTGATCTACACCTTTACACACTGCTGCTTTACTGAGAAACTCTTCCCATACTTTGGTCCAAGTCGTAATGAAGGAGGTATAAATTCCGCTCCTCTGATCATCTCTCCTGTCGACCAGGACTGTGCGTGTGTTCCCCAACCAAAAACCCAGGTTTAATGGGGACGTAAAAAATAACATCAGTTAGGAGATCAAGAGAATAAAGAGAGCCCGGTACGAGCTGCAGAAATCCATCAGAGCAGCAAAGAGGCCTCACTCCCAAAAGTGTGAAGGCTACTATCTAAAGTCTAAACCATAACACACGCAGGATGTGGCAAGGAATCCAGTCTGTCACTAATTATAAGAAAACCACATCAACCACAGACCCCCGTGATCCCACCCTTCCAGACAATCTTAACCACTTCTATGTTGTGACCCCATGGACTCTGCCTTTCAGGTGACTCACACACAGGCCCTGAAGGCCCTGAAGAGGTTAAACCCCTACAAGGCTGTGGGACCTGATGGAGTTCCCCCCAAAGACTTAAAGGTCTGTGGGGAACAACTAGCCGGAGTGTATGCTGACATCTTCAACGTGTCACTATCTCAGGTTGTTGTTCCCCACTTCTTCAAATCATCAATCATCATACCAGTCCCCAAAAAAAACAGACACACCCACCTTAAACAACTTCAGGCCAGTGGCACTCACACCAGTCGCCGTGAAGTGCCAAGAGAAACTGGTCCTCGCCCACATCAACCACATGGTCCCGGACAATGTCGACCCCCTCCAGTTTGCCTACCGCCCCAACCGATCAGTGGATGACGCGGTAGACATCTGACCTGAGCTGGACTCTTCCCACCACAGCCACGGTGAAAAGGGCCCAGAAAAAGCTCTATTTCATCAGAATGCTCAGGAAGGCTGGTCTGAACCGTCGCCCTCTCACTCAGGCCTCCAGAGGACTGACAGAGAGCATCCTCAGTGCAGGCATCACTGTGGTATGGAAGCACCACACAGGCAGAGAGGAAGGCTCTGCAGAGTCATGAGGACCGCGTAGTGTAACCCCTTTGAAGATGTCTCCTGGTCAATGAATCTCCTTGGAGCTGGACAGGATGGTTGCAACTGTTTATTCTCTGCATTCACAAAGGGACAGAGTACGCCGTCAGTGTCTGTGGGCAACGGCACGTGCTCCGTTCTTGCGAGGAATCCCGAGTCGGTTACCCATTTCAATACAGAAACATTAAATAATATACAAAACAGTGAACTAAAGAACAAGTGATCGTCACAATCCCTTGCGTCTAGTAGTGAAGTGCAAGTGCACATTAACCATAGCAGGTGACGTTAATTCCATTTTAGCTGGATTTATTATCAACCTGCTTGACTATGCTTACACTAGCAGGCCCACAAGAGCCAACTCTAACGCTGATTGGTTGACACAACATTTTCATTTCCATTCACTTTAAGCTACCAGCGCCCGCAATGTTTATTCTGCAGGCCTAAGGGCAGATGTTAGACCCCTGGCAACACACGATGGCTGAATATGATTGGATAAAAGATCTAACATAAAGACCAGCCCTCCTAATCTGAACCTGGCACCGGCAGCAGTGCAACCAAGAGGAAAGCTATGAAATGAAGAGTATAACTCTTACTCTGGAGAATAATTTAATACATATTTGTGGGAACATTTTTTTTTTTTAAATATATATATTCTGATGATGTTTAGGCCAGCAGAGAAGGCCTTGCTGGCCCTGACGGCCCACCACTGGAGCCGAGTAACTCCAATAAACTATGGAGGACTAAAAATGACTTAAGTATAAATAAATAAATAAATATAATAAATAAATATAAATATAGGAATAAATAAATAAATGCTTAAATAAATGTATAAATAAATAAATACAGGAATGAATGAATATAAGTTATAAATCAACAGGACATCATTAAATAAATATATTTCTAAATTTCTGTATTTCTTCATTTATTTATTTCTCTATTTATGTGTCCACACGTATTTATACATTTATTTTTAGAGGTTCGGACCGCCCAGCTCATTTGAATATACGGACACGTAAACGTCACATAAATAAATGTATAAATACGTGTGGACACACAAATAGAGAAATAAATAAATGAAGAAATACAGAAATGTAGAAATATATTTATTTAATGATGTCCTGTTGATTTATAACTTATATTCATTCATTCCTGTATTTATTTATTTATTTATACATTTATTTAAGCATTTATACATTTATGTATACATTTATTTAAGCATTCATTTATTTATTCCTATATTTATTCATTTATTTATTTATTTATACTTAAGTCATTTTTAGTCCTCCATAATAAACGGCTACATTTCTTAAATGAGATTTAAAGTCGAGAAGCAGCTATGAGGACCTGTGTGACTGGTGTCCCTGCAGGTGTGTGTAGGTGGGCGGGGCAGAGGTTCATCAGAGGAGTGGGAACACCTGAGTCCATGATCAGCTGTTGAAGATCTTTTCAAACATTACAGGTGGTAATAAAGGCGGTAAATACACACAGGGGGGTGAAGGGTTAAATCTGAAAGCACCACTGTCTCTCATGTGTCCTTCAGTTCATGTGTTTCGCTACGTTTCATCACTTTTAGGAGTATTTGTGTGTCAAGTGTGTGAAGAGGACGTGTTTCCCCTCTTGGCCTCCGGGCGCCAGAGAGGAACACCCGCTCCTCGTCGACAGCAACGAGCTCTAGACGAAGAAGAGACTTCGCTGCCTTGGTGACGTCATGGAGCTGAACACGGCTCCTCCGTACGGACACGTTATAGCCAGTGAGAAATGGAGAAACTCGGCCCTCATTCAAAGTTTAAAGGGTAATTATTATTGTTAATGTTTTGATTATTTTTTCATGTGGAGACAACAAACTTGCGGCAAAACGTCATTAAAAATAGCGACGTTTAAGATAGTTTCGCTGTAATGCAGTGTTGAATAACACGACTGAACACTTTGTATGCTTTAAATACCTCCTGTCTTTAATTCGGCTCACATGCTGTTGTTTAAAAATGTCTTAATAACGTGAATACAACTTATTTAAGTATTGCACGACGCGCCTGCCTTTTACTCACTTCCGGGTTCATGACCGGGAAGAAAGAGGGTTGCTATGGCAGCGGAAGGCGTATTGTCGTTTTTTAAATTTTTATAATTGGATTAATTTTCCATTAGGATATTTTAGCGATTTGTTATTTTTACTTTATATCTCGTTCATTATTTCGAGTATACATTTACTTTCTTTCTTCTTTTCCGTTCGCAACCCCGGAAGTAGCGTCACACTGGTTCCCTCCGCTGGCAGCCAATGGGATTCTTCCATTGGATGTCAGATTTTAGTTCATTAAATAACCTGTGTAAATGATATTTACACATTTAGTTCAGCGATATCATCTTCACTAAATGTTTAGTGCGAGGAGCAGAGTGACTTTTGCCTGAATATTTTAATAGTTGAGCCCCTATAAACATGTGCTTAGTACGTTGTGGCCTCCGGCAGAAGGACAACAATAACCAATAAGCAATAAAAGAGAGGCGTGTTCCCGCGCTGCAGGCGCCGCTGTGAGAGTCCTCCTTGAGGACCGGCTCGGCGTGGCCGACTTCCACCTGCCCAACAACTGCGTCCTGTACGTGTCCGAGAGTGACGTCATCGCGGGGAACGGCTACAAGAAGAAACTGGTCCGCTACCGCAAAGTGGGTTTACGTTTATATGAGGGTTATAACATGACTTATCTCCTTTATAACATGACGTCATCTCCTTTATAACATTATAACACAACGTTATTTCCTTTTATAACATTATAACATGACTTTATTTCCTTCTCTAACATTATAACATGTCTCTCTCTCCCTTTTATAACATGATCTCCTTTTATAACATGACTTATTTCCTTGTATAATATTATAACATGACTTATCTCCTTTATAACATGACTTAGCTCCTTTATAACATGACTTTATTCCCATTTTATAACATTATGTTATGAAAGGGAGAGAGAGACATGTTATAACATGTCTCTCTGGTCTCTTGTGTGTCCCCAGAGCGGCAGCCGCCTCCAGGAGCTGGTTCTGGTGGAGAACACCCGGCTCAGTGAGCAGTACTTTGCCGCCGTGCAGAAGTTTGTGGTGTTGGACCTCGGCCTGACTCTGTTGCCGGTTGCCGGGCCGACCGAGGCCTCACAGCTCATCGCGCAGATCGTGAGTGGCGATCGCCGCTTTGAATTCAGCGCTAACCTCAAACGGTCTCTTTGAGGCTCGCGCAGACACGTTCTCCGTCCTCCGGTCGCCTGCAGGTCCACGGCGAGGGTAGAGAGAACCCCTTCCGGAGGAGAACGCCGTCCCGGCTGCCGGAGCCGCCGGCGCTGGCTCTGGTGCGCCGAGTCCCCGGGGTCGGCGGGGTCAAAGCCGCGGCCCTGCTGGAGCGCTTCTCCAGCGTCCGGCTGCTCTGCAACGCTGGCCCTGCCGAGCTGGAGCCCGTCGTGGGTCCGGCCGCAGCCCGGCAGATCCACGACTTCTTCCACAAGCCCGCCGCCGCCGGAACCTGAAGCCTCGGGTCTGGAGTCCTTCTGGAAGGTTCTGGCCCACAGCACGTGGAGACGGATTCCCTCGAGTCCGGCGCTGCCCACGAGGCCAGGAGGAGGAGCCCGGGAGCCACGTGGGCTGTGATTGGCTATCCGGTTCTCGACTGCTGTTTGTTTTGTCCTCATTATTTTATACTACAAATCACATTTATGACGTTTAATATTACGTATTTAGTCTGGAGAACAGTGGACTCATTCTGTTGTTGTTGTGTCAAAGGACTTACCACACTGTAGCAGTCTTGCATTGAACGTCTTACTTAAGAAAAAAAAGTACAACCAAGAAATGTTACATAACGTATTAAAATGCAAAGGACTAAAATGTCCCTGTGACTTTTATTCTATAATAATATGACATCGTAAAATGATGCTTACTCGTGAATCTTTGTAAAAGCAGCATTTTATTGAGATATTTTGTAGCGTGGTACCGTTTTCATTTCTTGTAATAAAGTACAATTAATAGAAAAGAAAGTATAATAATCTGAAATGTGTCACTTTACTCTGAAAATAAAGGTTCAGAATAAGTTGAGAAATATAATTTAAAATAATTGTGCTTTATTTTGTTATTCAATATCTCCTCGTTCCCTTCTTTGAAAAGAATAAAATGTGTTAAAAGTAATTAATTATTTTGCCTCGTGAGTAAATGGTTTATGCTCCCTAGGAACCGCTATTGCAAAATAGCATATAGTTCATCCTTTATAATTGTCCTCATACGAATAAACATTAAATAAAGTAGTTTCAAAGAATATTCAGATCAAATAATTGTTCAATCTAATCTCTAATGAATGCAATACAAGATAATAAAAACTTTTTAAGTATCAAAGCTATTTCAAATATTAAAGTTGTGTTTTTAAATAAAAAGAAGAATGTCAAATACCTTTAAAATATATATTTCAGAATATGCTATATTTTATTAGATTATAATTATTAGATAGTTATTAGTGGATAACATGTTGCTCTGAGAATCGGACTAGAGAAGCCTCACTAAAGATGATCCATCCATCCATCCATCCATTATCAATACCACTTATCCTCATTAGGGTCGCGGGGTCGCTGGAGCCTATCCCAGCTGACATACAACCATTCACTCTCACTTCACACCTATGGGCAATGAATGGGCAATTTAGAGATCAATTAACCTGCTGCATGTCTCTGGACTGTGGGAGGAAGCCAGAGAACCCGGAGAGAACCCACGCTGCCACGGGGAGAACATGCAAACTCCACACAGAGGGATCGCCTCGACCGGGAATTGAACCCACGGCCGTCTTGCTGTGAGGCGACAGTGGTAGCCACTAAACCACCGTGGAGCCCCACTAAAGATGATAACAAAGTTTATTAAATAATAAAATCACTCCCTACCACCAGGCGTCGCTGTGGGTAGCTTTGACCTATTTTTCTGTCGTGAGTCAAATCTCGCACAAAAGCGCGTGGTTTACAAATCCAGTTTCTCTTCCGACTGACGTCCAACATGGTAGGTGCCGTCTCGAATCCCCGTGCGCAGAGAAGCTGCTATATCTGCGGCCATCCTTGTTCACCCGGACACCAAACGGTCCCCCGGTGACGGTTTACGGTGCAGCCAGCTCCCGCGGTCCTTTACCGGGGTTTATTCTGCGGAATTTTATATCATTATGGGGTCTTTTTGAGCTGTGTACTGGGCTCACGTCGGCCCTCCGCTAGCAAATCCTCTCTCTTTTAATTAATGTGATGGCAGCGTGAAAACTAAACTTAATTACTCTAAACGTTCATTATCCTGTACACTATGTACGTTAACAGTCTGCCGGTAAATACATCCCAACTAAACGTTAAAGGCTATTTTGCTTTGCTTGCTAGTTACTACTGGCTGGCTTCTGAACCCGTTGTATTCTAATCGATACCAACTCTTGTTTCTTAACAGACCCGCAGGACCAGGAAGCATCGAGGACCGACCTCCTCCCGGAGGCCGTGCTGCTGGGTGACGTGACGGCGATCTGCTCTCAATCCACACTCCGTGTTTACAAACTGATGGAGGTTTGTTCCGGTTCGTTCGTATTTGTCTGTTTTGCTGTAGAGACTATAGTGGGCGTGCACGTGTTCTAGGGACTATTAGCGAGCCTGCACGTCTCCTAGAGTGAGTGTGCTAGAGACTAGTAGTTCTGTAGTGTGTGTGTGTGTTCACGTGTTACCAAAATCGTTTCCTTCCGCCTCCTTGTGCCCATAGAGACTAGAGTCTCACCTTGACATCCCCCATTGGCCTGGTGTGCTAGAGTCCTCTTAGAGTGAAGACTGCTCCTATTCACCGACCGGGTCTCTGTAGGCCGGTCGGCCACATGGTCAGTTACAAACGGCACTGACAATGATGTCATGGAAAGTGTTGCTGGTTTAAGGCCCACTTTGGTGAAGTCTCATGATCATCTCACCACGCTCTGGTTAATCTAGAATGCATTTTGTTGCAGTAAAGAGATGTCCACATTATTAGAAATTACCTATAGAGACGTGTCCTGAAGTCTGTGTTTACTTCCAGCTCTGGGGACTTAGTACTTGAGTAAAGTCGGTAGGAGATGTCACCGTCTGGAGAGGAACGTCACAGACTACGGCAAGAAGCCCGGCGGCCATCGTGGTTGTCCAGCGCTCCGTGAGTATTGACCAATTATGTCGTCCTGAAACAAAAGGCTTGGCGTCCGTCGGATCTACAGACTGAAGATATTCTGTATGAGAAATGTCACTCTTTTAATGTAGAGACTAGTGAGTGTGCACATGTTCTGGAGAGACTGGATTCGCACCTCGATGTTTCTCGTCGTCTTGGTGTGCTTAGAGTTCTCTCAGAGTGAAGACTGCCTCAATTCACCGGCTGGTTCTTTGTAGGCCACTCGGCCGCTTTGTCAGTTACAAACTGTTAGTCACGACGATGATGTCATCATGGATGAACCTTCTAGACCTATCATGGTGGAACTGGCTGTGATGGCTTATTCTAATGGATACCAAATCTTTTTTTTTTCCCACAACAGCCGGCAAAGAAGACCGAGGCCGCGAAGCTCCGAGGACGCGACTGCCAAGTGGTTGCCATGGTAACGTCCTTTTCCTTCGCCTCCTTGTGCCCGTAGAGACTAGAGTCTCACCTCGACATCCCCCGTTGGCCTGGTGTGCTAGAGTCCTCTTAGAGTGAAGACTGCTCCTATTCACCGACCGGCTCTCTGTAGGTCGGTCGGCCACATGGTCAGTTACAAACGGCACTGACGATGAAGTCATGGAAAGTGTTGATGGTTTAAGGCCCACTTTGGTGATATCTCATGATCATCTCACCATGCTCTGGTTAATCTAGAATGCATTTTGTTGCCTTAAAAAGATTTCCACATTATTAGAAATGACCTATAGTCGTAAAATAAAAAGGGCTGAAGGCGTTTCAGCTTGTGTCCTGAAGTCTGTCTACTTCCCGCTCTGGAAAGACGGCAGTTGACCTTTTCTTCTTTCTGTCCGTCCTCCCTGTGTCTCCTCAGCCGTCCTGGGTAAAGTCGGTAGGAGACCTCACCGTCTGAAGAGGAACGCCACTAGCCGGGCTCCACTACGGCAAGAAGCCCGGCGGCCATCGTGGATGCCGAGCGCTCCGTGAGTATTGACCGATGATGTCCTGAAACAAAAGGCGGAGCCTGTTGGTGCCAGATCTACAGGCTGAAGATATTCTTTATGAGAAATGTCACTCTCTTTTAATGTTGAGGCTACAGTGCGCGTGTTCTAGAGACTACAGTGATTGTGCGCGTGTTCTAGAGACTACTGAGCGTGTTCTAGAGACCACCGAGCGTGCGCGAGTTGTAGAGACTATAGTGATCGTGCGCGTTTTCTAGAGACTGGTGATCGTGCGCGTTTTCTAGAGACTATAGTGCGCGTGTTCTAGAGACCGCCGAGCGTGCGCGTGTTCTAGAGACTATAGTGATCGTGCACGTGTTCTAGAGACCGCCGAGCGTGCGCGTGTTCTAGAGACTAGTGATCATGCACATGTTCTGGAGAGACTGGATTCTCACCTCGATGTTTCTCGTCGTCTTGGTGTGCTTAGAGTTCTCTCAGAGTGAAGACTGCCTCAATTCACCGGCTGGTTCTTTGTAGGCCACTCGGCCGCTTTGTCAGTTACAAACTGTTGGTCACGACGATGATGTCATCATGGATGAACCTTCTAGACCTATCATGGTGGAACTGGCTGTGATGGCTTATTCTAATGGATACCAAATCTTTTTTTTTTCCCACAACAGCCGGCAAAGAAGACCGAGGACGCGAAGCTCCGAGGACGCGACTGCCAAGTGGTTGCCATGGTAACGTCCTTTTTCTTCCGCCTCCTTGTGCCCATAGAGACTAGAGTCTCACCTCGACATCCCCCGTTGGCCTGGTGTGCTAGAGTCCTCTTAGAGTGAAGACTGCTCCTATTCACCGACCGGCTCTCTGTAGGCCGGTCACCCACATGGTCAGTTACAAACTGTTTATACTGTGTATAATTTTCTATATTTATGTCTGTACTGAAATATTTAAAAAAATTCCCACCTGATTATCCCAATACTCATGTATGTTTTTAAATGTGTTTTCCAGAGCATGCTGCGCTCCAGGCAGGAGGTGGAGGAGCCTGTGTCGATTGTGTAATATTACTGTTCAACTTGATTCTGTTGAAGCTCAAATGTAACCTGGAAAAATACAACTATTGTGCCTTTTTTTTCAAATATGTTTAAAATAATGTGCACAAATACATTTTTACCTGCTCTACTTTTTTTGGCGGCTTCAGTTTTTCTGTGACACCGATGTCCTCATATTGAGAATTAGACATCTTTGAAATGATAAAGTCACAAATATAATGTCATGTAAAGTGTATATAATGCGTCCTGAAAAGTTGTATTATGACGTAAAGAATAAAGTTATTGCAAGTCATGTAAAGTAAAAAAAAAAAGATGTTATATAGTAAGTTGTAGTAAAAGATGTCATGAGTTTAAGGCGATTCCCTTGGTGAGAAGACTGAGAACTTTTGGATGTTCCAGACTAGAGACAGAATAAAGGGCCCGAGCACTGCTCCCTGTGGTGCTCCTAAATGGTCTGTTTGTATTTATTTTGTTGAATGAGCTGGCAGTTGTTTCAAGATGATTAAATGCTTTGGAGCATAAAAAGTCGTGCATCGTCTTTCCTACACTTCCTGAATGAAACTGCAACATGTCATAAAATGTCAAGTAAAAAAAAAGGTATTTTAAACTGTCAAATATATGAAATAAAGAATACTAGTTATGAAAAGTATAAAGACTATAAAGACTTCTGTGCTAGCCACGGTTAGTCCATAAGAAGCACCATAAGGTGGCTCATATGTGTACCTGGTACCTGAGGCCAGGATCAACGAGACTGGAGGGGTTATATCTCCCAGCTGGCCTGAACGCCTCAGGATCTCCCAACATGAGCTGGGAAATCTTGCGAGTGAGAGGGAAGTCTGGGTCAACTAGCTGGGTCTGCTGCCCCTGAGATTCGAGCCTGGATTAATCGGATGAGAATGGTATATCATGAAAAGAATAAAAATGTGTAAAGTAAATACAAAGAAAAAAAATCCTGAAAAATAATAGTATGTCCTGAAAAATAAAAAAAGGAAAAAATGTCATGAAAAGTATTTAAAAGTAATATATGTCATGAAAAGTAAACAAATATTATTTGAAAGTAAAGTAAAAAATAATAATAGATGTCCTTAAAATGAAGTTAAAAAATTAATATATAGTATGCCAAGAAAAGTTATGTCATATTTCACAAAAAGAAAAGAAAAAACATGTTTAATAAAAAGTTTTTAAAAAATGATATTGTAGTATAGCGTGAAAAGTTTTTGTCATGTCACAAAAAGTTAAGAAAAGTTATATAATGAATAGTCAAATTTAATGATAACCTTTAAACAAATGATATTATAGTATGTTATTATTATGGTTCCCACTGAAATTAAAAGATGTTGTATATTCCCGAATCACACCCTGTTAATTTGTTATAATTGACATTTATAGGTTAATATACATTTGATAAAATACATGACGTCGGCACCGCCCTCTTTCCATTGGCCGAAAAGGCGTCTCCGTAGCTCCTCCCCTTTAGGCCGATCCACCGACTTGCTTTCGGTCAGACGCTCAAACAGCTCCGTTATTATCTCGGCTTCTTCAGCTAACCGGAAATCAAACATCACATTAAAAACATTTTCGGCTTCACCTCGGTAAGTTTTCGAGCGCAACGACGGCCGGTGACCTAACGTAAGTTGACGTCAGCTGACGTAAACGTGAGGCGACGTTACTGACCATGCGCGGGAAAGTCGGTTTAGTCTCGGGTGCAAAATACCAACCGCTTCGCCAAGTTGTAGCTCATTCACGCTTTTTAGCCGTTTATTTTAGTTATTCGACTCACTGGTTGTTTTTTCCCTCACCGTCAATTTAGGGAAGCCACGCGCTTGCCATGCTGGAAATATCCATTTTGACGGTAAGTGTTTTTAAAGTAGTTGCTTATTGATTAACGGTGAATTGGTGCGCGCCTGCCAGTGAACGCCACGATGCGGTGAAGACCGTGAACCACGTTGCTGGGGTTCATTTTCACGTCTCTCAAATTTTAAATAACTTGTTATAACGTAGATAGTTAGTAACTTTATTACTACTTTTTAATTAGTTAGCTACAGCAGTAGAAGTAAACTATATACAACAAAATAGAATAATAAAAAAATCACTATATTAGATAAATAGGATATAAGAATTATAATGTACAATATATGTGGAAAAAAAGAAGAAGCAGAATGCTTAATATATATATATAAAAAATAGGATAGATCATTTTTAAAAGCACAATATAAAAAATAGAAAAAAGGAATAAACAAATAGTATGGAATAAGTGTAATTCACAATATATAATTTAATAATAAGAATGCACATCATTTACAAAAGTGGAATAGAGGAATAATAAAAAATCACAAATATATAAAATTTATACCATATATGTAAAAAAATACAAAATTGATTTAATTAATATAAAAAATGCCCAATATATACACAGGATAGAGAATTTATAAAAGCACACTATAGGTAAAAAATAGAATAATATAAAATTCACAATATCAAAAAAATAGGATATAATAAAAATGCTAAATATGTGTAAAAAAAAAAGCCCATTATATATAACAAATAGGATGGATAGTCTTTTTTAAAGCACAATATATGTTTAAAAAAAATAGAATAGATAAAATGCACAATATGTACAAAAACGGAATATAAGAACAATACAAAATCACTATATAAAAAAAGCTATATTATAAATGTAAAATATATGTAAAAATCTAATAAAAATGGCCAATATATATACACAATATATCAAAAACAAAATATATCAAAAATATATACAAATATAGGATATAATAATAATAGAATTGCACAATATATATGAACAAGAGAATAGGAAAAATGCACAATATATAACAAAAAATAGGAAAGAGGAATACAACAATTTCACAATATATAGAACAATAGTAAAAATGCACAATATATAAAAGTTAGGATATAAAAATAAGAGAAATGCACAATATATATACAAATAATAGAATGGAATAACAAAAGAAGAAGAAGAGTAATATCAAATCAACTAACAAAGCAAACAATGTGTAACAGTGTTCTAGACGTAGCTTCCACTGTGATGAGGCAAAACAAAGAAAGTGCTTAAAAAATATGTTCTTTATTAAGATAATGAGGAATTTAATTGAAAAAATGTCTGTTAAAGCCCCACTTTGTAACTTTTCCACCTTAAAATAACAGCTTGAAAAAAAAATGTGCCGCTACAATGACTTTTAATATGTTGATTTGCTCCTCCGCCACTGCCATCGGGGGTCTGTGGCCACAAAACTGCTGAATGTAAGATGTTGGTACCGGCCCGGTGCTTCCGGTTGGGAACCGGAAGTACTTCAACTTGCTTTCTGGCAGTGATTATGCAACGTCATATAGTGCCAGTCCACGCTCACAGGTGACTTTTTATTTGCTCCGCTACTCGACACGCCGAGGATCGCTGCTGCTGCCAGGCGCGCTGCCGACAGCGCACATCGATCAGCTGTGAGCAGCAGGAAGAGCCATATATGGCTTGAGAGCCAGAAGTTCACGACACTGAAGTAAACGTTAAATACCTGAAGGGGGCGCTACAGGGGAAAAAATACATAGTGTCGCTTTAATGCTCCACTTGTTGTTTTAAAAATATACATAATGGATATTAAAGTGTCCTAATTCAATGTATTAGACAACATTATGTCCTCAGGGGTTCATCTGTAACATAATCAATGAGTTGGTCCAAGTCCATTAATTAGGGCTTCCACCTCCTCGTTAATTAAAAATATTAAAAGTGAGTCAATAAAACCATTAAAAGTTAGTAATAAAAATCATACAAACTAAGAAAAACATTAAAAGTAAGTTCTAAAAAAACATTTTAAAATGAAGTACTACAAAATATAAAAAAATATAAAAACATTAAAAGTTAAGTAATACAAAATATTAAAAGTAATTAATAAAAAACATTAGAGGTAAATAAAACAAACAGTGAGTGTTCATCTGTAACACCAGACCCAGTCCTGGAGCCTCCTCTGTAACGGTTCTCCTCTGCAGGTTGAGAACCCGTCCTGTCTCTGGGGTCGGGTGGTTCAGGGTCCCGGCGGTGCCGCGGAGACCTCAGACCAGTACGACCGGCTGCTGGCTCAGATGAACCTCTTCTACCACGACCTCACGCGGGACCCGCGCCAGCTGAAGCCCACCGCCTTGGAGGAGGGACAGGTAATGCCCGCCGGGTTCTGTGTGTGTATGTGTGTGTGTGTGTGTGTGTGTGTGTTAGGGATGTTACGAGAACCGATACTTACGGTACCTTACGGTACTCAATATCAAAATACCGACGATACCTATTTTTTTGAATTTCCGTATGTACCGCAAGTACCGTGAGCATCGGCGCTGCGCCTCTTCTGGAGCTGACGGGGGCTCGCGCTGCGCTCCTCGGAAGCTAACGTTAGCTAGCAAGCTGTCAAGTGGAGAGGTATATATATGTTTGTAACCGGCGGCGCGGCGCAGCCTTTTCAGTCTTTACGGTAGTGGTTTAGCGGATGTGGAAACGCACAGACCAATTGCATGCGAGTTAAGCCATCCCACGTGATACCACTCAGCCAATCAAATCTATGCATTCTCGGCGGTAAACATTACGTCTCAACAGACAGACAGCGCTGCGCAAGTCCGCAGACAGATGAGAAAGGTAGAGGCAGGTTACACATTGAGACGGTAGAAAGAAAAAGAAAGATAGCGATACATTTAGAAAACAAAGGGAGAGAAACGGACGACTGTGCCGGAGAAAGTTGCGAAAAATGCGAGTGAGACAGCGAAAGGGAGAGACACATAAGGAACAAATGTCGCTCTCCAAAAAAAGAAAAGTTGACAGAGAAAATAGAGCATTTAATCCGGAATGGACAGACTCTTTTCTGTTCATACTTCCCACAGGGAGCACAACACCAGTGTGTCTTATATGTTCAGAAACCGTGGCACTTATTAAAAGTGGCAATGTGAAAAGCCATTATGAGACGAAACATAAAGGTTTTGAACAAACAACCCCACTCAAATCCGAAGTGAGATCACAGAAGTGCCTCACAGCCCAATATGAACAACCAGGACCCTGAGCCACACGCTCACTGCCCAACATGAGTGAGTTCCCTCAGAGTTGTTGGATTTTGGGGCAACACAAAAAGCCATTTACTGATGGAGGGCTTGTCAAAGAATGTGTCTTTGCTGAAACATTACTTGATGGAAAACCAAAACAAGAGCTTTGTGATAAGATAAAGCAAATACGCATGTCAGCATCATCTGCCACAAAGAAAAGTGAAATATTAAGTCAGGATGTGCTAACCCAGCTACATGAAGCCATACATAAGGCACCTTGCGTAGGCTTCCAACAAATTGTACTTTATTATGTTGTGATATGCTCTGTTGCACATGTTTTTTATGTCTTGCTATTTTTCAAATATTTAACATATATTGTACATGGAATCTTTTTTTTTACCGTGGTATCGAAATTGGTATCGAGAATCGTGTTATTTTACTGGTATCGGTATCGACTACTGAATTTTTGGTATCGTGACACCCCTAGTGTGTGTGTGTGTGTTTGTCCGTGTGTGTGTGTGTGTCCGCACCTTAACTGAAAAAACATACATTTTATTCTTTTAATGAATCTTTTGAGTCATTAATTTGATTCATTGAAGGTTATTTATTGTCTACCTTTGGATTCTCATTGTTAGTTTGAAATACTACGTTTTCTCACTTTTTTTAATCTATGCACCGATATTTAAATAAAAATGTTTGGATGTGGACATTTAGTTTCAAGTCCTGGAAAATTAATGGAACATTTCTAGAAAATATATGGAAATGTATTGTAAAATTCATGGAAGGTCATGGAAAGCCCCGCCCCCTCAGGTGTGTGTGGTGTACTGGTCGGCGATGAAGTCGTGGTGCCGGGCCGTGGTGGAGTCCATCGTCACGGACTCCGTGTCCTGTCAGGCTCGCTGCCTCCTGGTGGACCAGGGAGAGCGACTCATCGTCCCCTCAGACAAGTAAGACCAGGAGCAGGACCAGAACCAGGACCAGGACCCTGTCGGTCCTCCTCACCCCAAATACAGGACGAGTCTGTCGTCGGCCAAAGAAAAGCCTCCCATTCAGTAGAAAGGCCTGAGTCCACACGGTGCCTTTTTTAATTTCTTTTTATTTTATATATATATTATTATATATATATAAAAATATATTATATATATAAAAATGCACAAAATCTCAAAAAAGTAGAAAAGATATAGTGTTTAAAAACACTATACAATTAATGTATTATTTATTTAGTTACAGCACTAAAGTAAAATATAAAAAAGCAATATATATATATATATATATATATATATGCAACAAATAGGATGGATTAAAAAAATTCACAATATATCTGAGAAATATATAACAATGCACAATATATATATACAAAAGTGGGAAAATTCACAATATATAAAAAAACTGAAAAGAAGAATAAAAATGAATAGAATAATAATAAAAAAGCCCAATATCAACAACAAAAATAGAAAGAGATCTTATCTTATCAGCTATTTTAAAAACACGACATATTTGTAATTATATTTACTTCATCATCTTTTTATTAGTTCAATATTATTAACAAAGTGCAAATGTTACCACATTTTATTTTTCTCCGGCAGTAATCATTAGAAACGTGAGTGAAATGAAGACGTTTTACAGCGTTTTCAATTTTTTTACAACATTTTACGGCGTTTTACGACGGCGTACAACGTTTTTGCGGCAGTTTCGGTCTTTTCTAACCATCGTGTTTTTGTCTCCAGGATCCGGGTCGCCGCGCCGAGCTTCCTCCAGCTGCCTTTCTGGGTGAGGAGGTTCCACCTGGTGGGAATTGAACCCACGACCCTCCGGGTGTCCGTCTACGAGGAGGAGGCCGGGCTCATGTGAGATGGACTTTTCTATCTCAATATACATACACGTGTGTGTGTGTGTGTGTGTGTGTGTGTGTGTGTGTGCGCGTGTGTGCGTGTGTGTGTGTGTGTGTGTGTGTGCGTGTGTGCGTGCGTCTGCCTGTGTGTGTGTGTATGTCTGTGTGTCTCTCTCATTGTGTGTGTGTGACTGTGTGTGTATTGGATCAGTGGTCCTCCCTGAATTCTCAATGTTAGTTAAATCATAAATGTTGTCATGTTTTTTGTCAGACATCAAGATAAATACATAAATATATAAACACAATAACATGAAGCTCGGTATGTTTGTCTCCTGCAGCCGCTGCTCTCAGTGGGACAGCTCCGCCACGCTCTACCTGCACTGCCTGCTGCAAGGTGAGTCCACACAGGTGACTGATCCCCCGCCCGCCATCTTTACTAAAGCTCCCCCCCCTCCCCCCTCCAGCGTCGACGCTCACCGAGGCCGTGCTGCTGGAGGCGCTGCCGGGCTCCACCGGCGTGGAGCTGTACCTGACGGTGGGCGGCGTCAAGGTGAGTGGACAGGTGTTCTAGTCACATGCTGTCAAAGGGAAGACTCTCTAAACATGAGAATGCTCCCACTGCAATTTTTTTATTTTTTTATTTAACCTTTATTTAGTCAGGTGAGACGGATTAAGAACAAATACTTTTTTACAACTGTGGCCTGACAAGAGGCAAAACCTCTTGAGGGAAAGGAGACATAAATAAATAACGAATAAACACGGTTAAAAAAATAAAATAAACAAAGTTAAAAGATGCCAAAGAGCGGAGGAACCGACACGCTAACAACCTGAGAAACAGCTGCATTTTCTCTTTAACAAGTGAACGCACCACGACCGAGGAGGCCTCGATGTTTACTCTTCTAATCTATTGTCTCTCATTCGTGTGTGTGTGTGAGAGTGTTTCTCTCTCTGTCTGTGTGTGTGTGTGTGTGTGTGTGTGTGTGTGTGTGTGTGTGTGTGTGTGCGCGCGCGTGTGTATTTTTCTCTCCGTGTGTGTGTCTCTCCATGTGTGTGTGTCTCTCTCCGTGTGTCTGAGTGTTTGCCGTGTGTGTGTTTCTCTGTCTGTGTGTGTGTGTTGGTTATCCCTGAATTCTCATTATTACTAAACTAAATTTCTACTCACTTCTTCAGACACCGAGATCTAAACAAAGTGTTAGTTGGTGTGAATCTGTTTGAGTCTGACCCCTGCTGGTCAACGTGGGTATGACTTCGTCTCCTCGTTTCTTTAACTCCTCCAGATCTGCGTGAAGGACGACCTCGTGGCCAAGAGGTTCGCGTACTACAGCGGCGCTCTGGAGGAGGTGGACCGCCGGCCCGTCATGCTGGCCTCCAGGGTCCTGACCCAGACCGCCATGAAGCCCACGCCACGGACCACCCGACCTCCCCGTAATACTACTTCCTATTTCGGGGGGGACTCCATAAAGGGGAGTGGGGGCTTTAGGGGCGGGGCTACGAGGTGATTGACAGGTCTTCTTCTCAGACCGTTTCCCGAGCTTCGGACAACAACGTGAGCCGGAGGCCTCCGAGCAAGGCAGCGGGTCAAAGGTCACGGACCAGCAGCACGGCCCCGACGCTGCTGCAGAGAGGTGACACTCATTTAATATGAACTATATATTATGAAGCTTATGTCTCTTTTATACACTTATTAATAATAAAGACTATATATAATGAAGCTTTATGTGTCATTCATACACATTTATTAATATAAACTATATATTATGAAGATTTATATCTCATTCATATTACATTTATTAATATAAACAATATATTATGAAGCTTTGTCTCATTTATATTAGAATAAACTATATATAATGAAGCGTTATGCCTCTTTTATACACATTTATTAATTAAACTATGTATTGTCATGCTTTGTCTCATTTATACACTTATTAATAATAAAACTATATAGTCTGAAGCTTTATGTCCCATTTATACACATTTATTATTAATACAAAAACAATATACTACTATTTATTAATAATAGAACTATCCCCCGTCCCTCAGTGACTCGTCTCTGGCTGCGGCTCTGAAGAAGAACCTCAGTCTGTTCAGGTGAGTCCTCCGTCACATACCGAGTCTCACGTGATTGGTCGATACCGACGGAGCGCTCTGCGTTCTCCGAAAGGTTCCTGAAGTTCCTGAACCCGACGGGCGGCGAGCGGCAGGCGGGCGGCGAGCGGCAGGCGGGCGGCGAGCGGCAGGCGGCGCCCACCGTGAGTACCTCTCGGGTTGATTTCCATCTCGTTATCTTTTACTCGTTTAGACGTCTGTATCGTTCTGTTTTGTTTGGTCCAGGTGAGTCAGCGTGGAGCCGGAGAGACGACCACAGCACAGGAAGAGTGAGATCTACGGCGGGGGGGGGACCTGAACTCATCCTCCTGACACTTGAACGCATACCCGTGTTAGCATACCTGTGTTAGCAGACCCGTGCTCTACTCCGTGTCCCTGAACGCATCAGGTTGATCCCAGGTTTGTAACGTTGTTCTTTGGCTTGATGTCAGCAGGGCGAGTGAAACTGGAGGTGAGAGTCAGGAGGAGGAAACCAGGTGTGTGTTCTTCTTCTTGTCCTGTTCTTCTCCTACCTATCCTTCTTCTTCTCCTCCTTCTGTGTGCATTCGTCTGAGCCGATCTTCTTCGTTGGTGTTTCCTCAGTGTGGGTGCGTCGGTGGGGTCCTCAGAGAAGCCGTGGAGGACCAAAGAGGACCGGGCCCGTTCACGGTGAGTGAAGTGCCCCCCCCCCTGTCAGGTTCTGGTTCTGACCCGGTCTGTGTCTCCAGTCTGCTGCAGTGGCTGAACCCGGAGCCGCCGAGCGACGACCCCGACGCCACGGACGCCGAGGTAGATCTCTTCCCCCGAACCCCGGAGACTAGTTCAGTGAGGACTTCTTTTCCCAGAAGGCACCTTTCTCTCTCTCTCTCTCTCTCTCTCTCTCTCTCTCGTTGTCAAGAATTATTGTTCCAGGAGTCTAAAGGTTCCTTCAGCTCACTGTGTGTCTCTGTGTGTGTGTGACTCCTTAACGTTGTATATTATAATAACTCTCGTGTGTCTCGGGTCCTCCTGCCCGTCCTCAGGCCTCCGGTGACCCCACCCGGATCTGGGGGGGGGTTCTGGTGCACTCCGCCCTCCCGGTGGCGCCGTGCAGCGGCCTGGACGACGCCCCCGTCACGGACGCCCTGCGCTCGGTAACCCGTAGCAACCGTCTTCTTGATGTTGTTTTTCTTGTTGTTGTTGTTCTTGCGCTGGGTAACCCATCGCCCCCCCCCCCCCCCCTCCAGGTGCTCAGGAGGAAGTCGTACGGCCCGTCCGCCGCCGACCGCTACGTCTGGCCGGCTGTCGCCCGAGGGTGCAACGTGGTGGTGGTGTCGCCCGACGCCGACCGGCCGCTCGGCTATGTCGCCCCGCTGCTCAGCCACATCCTGCTCAACTCCATCTTCACCTCCCTCACCTCCAGCGCGGCGGGGGTGAGAGCGGCGGCGGTGCCGTCGTCAACAGATTGTTGTTGTTGTTGTTGTCGTTGTTGTTGTCGTCGTGGTCTCTTGTTTAAACGTGGCGGTGCAGCCCGTGGCGGTGCTGCTGTGCCCCGGCTGGCAGAAGGTGCAGGCGGTCTACGACCTGCTGGACGAGACGAAGGCCGCCGCCGCGCTGCGGCCGCTCAGCCTGCTGCTCGGGGTCGGCAAGGGAGACGCCCACAACGCCACCATGCCCAAGAACTGTGAGCCGGCAGCCCCTTGTTGTTGTTGTCCTTCTTCCTCTCCTTCTTGTTGTTCTTCTATCTCTTCTTCTTGTTGTTGTTCTTCTATCTCTTCTTGTTGTTGTTCATGTTCTATTTCTTGTTCTTGTTATGGTTCTTCCTCTCCCTCTCCTTGTTCTTCTATCTCTTCTTGTTCTGTTCTTTTATATCATATTGTTCTTCCCCTTCTTCTCCTTGTTTTTGTTCTATCTCATCTTCTTGTTCTTCTCCTTTTTCCTTTTCTTCTTCTTCTTCTTCTTCTTCTTCTTCTTCTTCTGTTCTTCTATCTCATCTTCTTGTTCTTCATCTTCTTGTTCTTCTTCAATCTCATCTTCTTAGTGTTCTTCTTCTGTTCTTCTATCTCATCTTCTTGTTCTTCTCCGTTTTCCTCTTCTTGTTCTTCTGTCTCATCTTCGTGTTCCTCTTCTTCTTATTCCCATGATGCACTGCTTCTGATACCCTCAGGCCTGCTGCTGGTGACCACTCCCTTCAGTCTGGTGCGTCTGCTGGCGTCTCACTGCTTCCTGTTCCTGCGTCTCTCCCACCTGGTGCTGGACGAGGCCGACCAGCTCTTCGCTCTCGCCCCGGACCAGGTGACCTCCGCTCAGCCTTTAGAAGTTATATATATTTATGTACATTTCATTTATTTATGGAAGCGTTCTCCCGTCAGATGGCCACCATCTTGCAGCATTTCCAGAAGGTGACCTCCAGCGAGGAGATGGGTTCCTGCCCCCAGCAGCTGGTCGCCGTGGCGAAGAGGTGGACCGGTCACATGGAGGCGCTGGTAGCCCATCACATGCCGTGCCCATGCATCGTGGTGGCCGCGCCCGAGGAGGCCGCGCTCTACGGGAACGTGCAGCAGGTCAGTCTCACCGTGGACCAGGATCAGGTCCAGGATCAGGTCCAGGATCAGGTCCAGGATCAGGTCCAGGATCAGGTCCAGTTCTTCTCGCTGCAGATCATCCTCATGACTCCAGAGAGCAGCAAGGCGGCGGTGACGCTGAGCGCGTTGGACTTCAACCCCGACGTTGGCCAGAAGACTCTCATCGTAGCCAACTCTGCTGAGGAGGTTGAAGACGTGTTCAAGGTCATGACCTTCTCCCTTCATGCACCATGCACCTTCCACCCGACGCAGGGGGGCGGTCCCCCTCACAATGGACCCGCGTCCCGTTTCCTCCGATCTGCAGGTGGTGAGCAACAAGTCGGCCTTCTGCCTCAAGACCCACGAGGGGTTAACGCACCAGTTTGACGTCGTCATGCAGCAGTGGAGGAAAGACATCGGGCCCGGCACGCACGTCATTCTGGGTAAACCCACCCAGCCGTGCGTGTGCGTGTGCGTGTGCGTGTGCGTGTGCGTGTGCGTGTGTGTGTGTGTATGAATGCTCGTTGTTAGATTAACAACATTTTCTCACTTTTTCATGTTACCGACATTAAAAAAAGTGAAAACATGTCATGGAAATGAGTTTTAAAGTCGTCCCCCTACTGGTCAACATTTGCATAACCCCTGATTTTAAGACGTGACCGTTCGGTCGTGCCGTGTTGACCTTTGACCCCCAGTGACCACCAGCGAGTGCCTGAGGTGTCTGGGCGTCCGAGACGCCACCTGCGTCGTCCACTACGGCTTCCCGACGTCGCCCAAGCAGTTCGGCGTGCGTCTCTCCTGCATGGCCGACGGCTTCAGGAACCTGTCCGCACGAGTGAGCGCCGCACGCCGCCGATAAACCAACGCCGCCTCGAAAAGAAGCCCACAACCCCTCACGCTCTCGCGCTCTCACCTGCAGGTCCCCCCCGAGGACCCGACGGGGCGGCTGTCCGCCCGCGGCGCCCGGTCGGTGATGCTGATCTCCGAGAGGAACGCAGGTCACGTGGTCGGCGTCCTGCGCTACCTGGAGAGGACCGACGCCCCGCTGCCCCCCGAGCTGCTGGTCTTCGCCCACGGGGTCCACGAGGCCCGCGAGGACCAGAAGACCGGCAGGCCTCTGTGCGGCTACCTCAAGAGCTTCGGCGTCTGCAGGTCAGCAGGTCAAACCAGACGGGTTGACCCGTTAGTTATTCTGTCGGAAGAACGTCTAGAGATCTGAGAAGTTTCTGAGGAAAAAACTCAATTTTCTTCTTTCTTTTTATTGTAAAAATAGAAGAATTTAAAGGTATCAACAAATATGTAAATATGACGATAAAGAAGAATCCCTCAGCGCTTCAGGTTCTCTAAACGTCTCTACAGCCAGAGAGAATCTCCTCTGGAGCAAAATACAAAACTAGGGAATTTCTTCAAATTGAGGATGAACTGATTTGAACTCACAAAAGATTCACAAGTCAATCAATTTATATAGAATTGAAATAATACGATAAAAAAAATATTTTATTCTATTTTCAGAATTTTATATTTAAAATAAAATTTATGTTTGGTAGAATTTAAATGTGAAATTAAATAAATAGTCGTTGTGGACAGAGTTCTGTGTACGGGGTAAAATAAAAGTGAAATATACAAAATATATATTTAATAAGGTTAAATAAAGGCTAAATTAAACATTGAATAAATGTTAATAAAAAGTTGAATCAATATTAAATAAAGGCTCATTTAAATGTTAACTACATTTTAATAAAAGGTTAATAAATATTAAATAAAGGCTAAATTACACTATAGCAAACAGAAACTCTTTAAAATGTTTCCGGAGTCAATGGACGAAGCCTGTAGCAGATGCTTCCAGACACCTTGTAACCTGACTCATATGTTTTGGTCCTGTTTAAAATTAAATAATTACTGGCAGTCCTTTTTCAAATCCATTTCCAACATTTTAGGTATAATCATCAACCCATCCCCACACATAGCTATTTTCGGTAGGTCTCCTGATAGCCTTGTCACCTCAGCGACTCAGAACAATATTATTGCTTTTGCCTCTCTAATTGCCCGTAGGAAGATCCTTCTTTTATGGAAATCTTCACAACCCCCGTCCATCAAAACATGGTTACAAGATATCCTGTTCTTTCTTAAATTGGAAAAAATTAAATTCACCCTTAGAGGGAGCTCTGACAGGTTTTACACGTGCTGGAGACCCCTTCTTCAATATTTCGATGGACTCTCTCCTGATGAGGTGCTGTAGTTGTATGCCATGACCGGCTGTTACGGACTCTTTCCTTGGTGCCCCCCCCCCATACTTTCGAGTCTGTGCTTGACCTCCAGGATGCGAGCAGCTATCGCGAGCAACTATTTGGTATTGTTGTTTTTATATTATTACTATTATTTTATTTTTTTATTTTTTTATATTAGATTTAGTTTAGTAGTTTTACTTTAGTTTTGTTGTGTTTTGCTGTTTTTTTGTGTTTTGTGTAAAAAAAAGAAATAGGTAAATGTATCACAATTTCACTCTCGTTGTGTGCTTGCTTACTTACTTAAAATAAAAAAAATAAAAAATATATATATATATATATAAAAAAATAAAAATAATTAGACGTTAAATAAATGTTAATAAAAGGTTAATAAATATTAAATAAAGGCTAAATTAGACGTTAAATAAATGTTAATAAAATGTTGCATAAATGTTAAATAAAGGCTAAATATAAGCTCAAATAAAGGCTAATGAAATGTAATGGATGAATGGACCTTCCTGGGTATTTTGTGGTATTTTATGCATGAATCGTGTCCGTCTGTCCTGAAGGAGGATTATTGAACAACTAGTTTACTAGAAGTACGATGAACCTCAAAGGCTCATGGGTAGAAACACAGCTGTCGCTTCAGGAGCCTTCCGGTCTCCGTGTGTTCTGGCTGAGCCCCAGATGATCCTCGCGGTGGTTCTGTGTCCCACAGAGCCGGCGGGTCGTGTCCCGACCGCCATCGCTTCGTCCCCCGGCTGGACCGCTCGGCGCTGCCGGCCTCCGGACTCATAGAAGTACTTTCTACTTTTGGACTTTTCCGCCGTTTTAATCGTTTTAACTCGCCGCGGTCGTGAACTAACGCGCTGCGTGCGGCGCCCCCTGCAGGTCGTGCCCCTCCACGTGAAGACGGCGTCGGTGTTCCGGGGCCGCCTGGTCCAGAAGGAGGAGGGGGGGGGCGGCGGCTTCGGCGCCATGGCGGCCCAGATGGAGGCTCACTTCACCGCCAACGGGAAACCTGCCGCCACGGAGCTGCTGGAGGGCGGAGTCTACGCCGTGCAGCAGGACCAGGCCTTCCACAGGTCAGTTAGACGGGTATTCAGTGAGTTAGACGGGTAGTCAGTTAGGCGGGTAATGAGTTAGACGGGTAATAATAATGTAATAATGATAATGTATCCTTTATTGATCCCACAATGGGGAAATTCTTCTCTGCATTTGACCCATCCTCATATCTCTGCTCTCCTCATTTCTCTGATCTTCTCATATCTGTCTCCTCATATCTCTAATCTCCTCATATCTCTGGTTTCCTCCTCATATCTCTGATCTCCTCATATCTCTGTCCTCATATCTCTAATCTCCTCATATCTCTGTCTCCTCATATCTCTGGTCTCCTCCTCAGGGTGAAGCTCCTCTCCGTGCCGCCCCGGGGTGACCTCCTGTTCTTCAGCGTGGAGGCTCTGTTCCTGGACGTGGGGAAGGAGGCGCAGGTCAAGTCCCACCAGGTGCTGCAGCTGCCGGAGCGGTTCCACTCGCTGCCCGGCCAGGCCGTGGAGGTCGTGGTGTGCCGAGTCCAGCCGGCCGACGGCGAGACCGACTGGCACCCCAAGGTGCAACGCACCCCCGCCTGTTAGATCCACTCTATTCCTTCCCTGCTAGTGACCTTGTGACCCCCAATTAGGTCGTCACTTTTACCGTGACACAAAAGTAAATTCACCGAAATGTCATTTATTTTTCTTTACATCTCAAACTTCATATTTTATTTTACATACCCCAAAATTATTCAAATATTTAAATTAAATTGATTTTCATCGGATTAAATTAGAGAATTTCTTGAATTCTTTTAAATTTTATTTTCAGCATTTTATTTTTTTTAAACTAAAGTTTGGTAGAATTAAAAGGTGAAATAAAATAAATGTTCAATGTGGACAGAGAGCGTGCACGGGGAATAAAAGTGAAATTTACATAATTTATATTGATAAGATTTAGCTTAAGAACGTATTTACCTGTTTACAATTTACATTCCTGTGTTTTATTGTATTTAAATCATTAAAGTTTTACATTGCAGCCGTTTGTCCTGAAGGGGGAATATTAATTATTATTAAACGACTAGAAACGACTAGGTTTACTAGAAATACGATTAATCTACAGTCTGTTAAATAAAAGCTAAATTAAAGCTTAATTGAAGGCTAGATTAAAGGTTGAATACAATTATTTAAAAAAGGTTAAATAAAGGCTAAAAATAAGGCTAAATAAATGTTAATTAAAGGGTAAATTAAATGCTAAATAAAAGGCAACATGTTAAATAAAGGCTAAATTAAAGTTGAATAAATACATAATAAGTATCGGGTAATGAGGTCGGTGTAGGGAGATATATATATATATATATATATATATATATATATATGTATAGAGATGTATATGTATATATATATATATATAGTGTGTGTATATATATATATATATATATATATTTATATATTTATTGTTTTAAAGCGACAACCAGCATTAAACCTGCAGGCTTGAGCAGAAGACATCCGTCATGTCATGTAACGGGTCACGTGACTCTCGTCTCTCGCAGGTCACCAGAGCGATCGACCAGAGGATCCGAGGCCGGCAGCACCGAGCCAGAGCCGTGTTCAGTCTGGGGAACACGGTGTTTGTGGATCCCATGGTGAGCGCACACACACACACACACACACACACACACACACACACACACACACACACACACACACACATAGTTGTGTATAAAGTACCCAAAACCATACTTGATTAAAAGTAAAGCCGTCTCTAAATGAACCGATAAGTTATCCTTAGTCCTCTCCTGTGTCCCCAGGTGTGTGTCACGCAGCTTCCAGGTATGAAAACGGTGATCAACGAGTACAGCGTGCGGGCGGAGATCCTGAGCACCGGCATGGCCGTCGGCAACCAGCGGCACCTGGACCTGCTGAGGGCGCTCTGCACAGAGGGCCCCGAGGAGGGCCCCGAGGAGGGCCCCGAGGAGGGCCCCGAGGAGGGCCCCGAGGAGGGCGCCGAGGAGGGCGCCGAGGAGGGCGCCGAGGAGGGCGCCGAGGAGGGCGCCGAGGAGGCGCTCTGCCGCGAGGGCCCCAAGGAGGGCCCCGTCTCCGAGTAAGCACCGGAGTGGCCCGGTAGTGGACCGAGTGAAGTCCAGAAGTCTGAACGGAGCGGCGCTGTCTGTCGTTTTGCAGGTCGGGGGGCGGGGTCAACGGCGAGGTTCTGGACGACCTGTCACAGCTCGAGCCGCCGAGGCCGGCGTCAGCGCCGCAAACAACGCCGGCAGCCAAACTCCTCGCGGTGCAGAGCCTCCTGCTGGCCGACCAGGCTACTACGTGTCTGAGAGCCCCTCGCCCGGCTGATCTGGAGTCGGTTGAGAAGCTTGTGACGTGAGTTTTTTGGGTTTATTTGTTCGAGAGGGACGCTTTAAAGTCTTAGAAGACTAGCGGAGGGGTAGATAACCCTTTTATATATGAGCACAGCTGAAAACAGTTATGCTAGTGAGAGAAGCTATAAAACTGGCCTTCCTTTGAGCCACAAGTTTAAAGAACATTATTAATATTTACAATAACAATCATTGTTTCTCACCTTGTCTTCACTATATTTTATATTAATTTTGCAAATCATTTGATGAATAAAACTGAGTTCATGGAAAATGTGTTGCGTCACTGTGACGGACATTTCAATGTTTGTTTCTTTAAATAAGACGAGGCGGCCGAAGATGTGTTTTCATCCTTCCTGGCCCTTAGAGGCGGAGCTTAGCCTAGCTTAGCTTAGTTAATTTAGCACTGGACGCCTGTGGCGGTAATCCAGCATTCATAGACCCGTCGTTACATACGTAACTTTCCTTTTTAGAGTCTGTGACTTCAAATTAGACTTTTTCGCAAATGATTACATCCTAATACGTTGATTTAGTTCCTTTTAGAGCTGAACTTTGTTTTCCAGCTTCCACCCTCTGGCCCGCTGGTACCAGACGCCCGACTCCGCCATCGTGACGGTGAAGCTGAGGAACCCGGAGAGCCAGCGCTGTGACTTCTACGCCGACAGAGTCGTTTACAGGTCCGTCGGCTTTTTTAATGATAGACTTCTATACAACCAGAGGAGTTGTCCCCCTGGTGGTCAGGAGAGAGAATGCAGCTTTAACACATGAAGCATAGACTTCTATACAACCAGAGGAGTCGCCCCCTGTTGGTCAGGAGAGAGAATGCAGCTTTAACACATGAAGCATAGACTTCTATACAACCAGAGCAGTCGCCCCCTGGTGGTCAGTAGAGAGAATGCAGCGTTAACACATGAAGCGTAGACTTCTATACAACCAGAGGAGTCACCCCCTGGTGGTCAGGAGAGAGAATGCAGCTTTAACACGAAATGTAGACTTCTATACAACCAGAGGATTCACCCCCTGGTGGTCAGGAGAGAGAATGCAGCTTTAACACGAAATGTAGACTTCTATACAACCAGAGGAGTCGCCCCCTGGTGGTCATGAGAGAGAATGCAGCTTTAACACGAAGTGTAGACTTATATACAACCAGCGGAGTTTCCCCCTGGTGGTCAGGAGAGAGAATGCAGCTTTAACACGAATTGTAGACTTCTATACAACCAGAGGAGTCGCCCCCTGGTGGTCAGGAGAGAGAATGCAGCTTTAGCGCATCTCTTCTCTCTCCCCCCCCCCCCCCCCATGTCTTTAGTTGCAGAGCCAACGGTCGGGCCTACAGAGCCGAGCTGCTGCTTCACGGCGACATCGCCGCCGAGCGCTGCAGCTGGGAGATGAAGTCCAGCGAGCCGGTGCTCAGACTGGCCAAAGGAACGCCGGGCCTCTGGGCTCGACTCCTCCGGAGCAAGGTGCCGCCCGACTCGACGTTCAAACCCCGGCAGAGATGCATCGATTTTAACAGAATGCGAATTCTTTAAAATAATTTGTTCCCCTCCAGAATATTTTTGTGAGTTACGACACGGAGCACATCGACGAGGACGAAGACGAAGAAGAGGACAGAACCCCGAACGGTGAGAGCTGAGCATACGGCGGTTCCGCCTCTGATTCGATTGCCCGCCGTCCCGCTGCGTTTGGGTGACGTCTGTAACTCTCCCGTGGTTCGGCCTTCAGAACTGCACTTTGTGGAGGACCCGAGGAAGGACAACCGCTACGTGAAGTCGGAGAGCGACAGCGACTGAAAATTTACAGGAAACGAACGAGCGGCTACCGAGATGCTCCACGGCAAAACGGAACAATACCTTCCGATCTACAGAGATCGGGAGTTTAAAGCAACTCGAGAGTTGAAGCAAAAAATAAAGAAAATGTGTTGCGAGCGGTGTGTTAAAGCTGCATTCTCTCTACTGGCCACCAGGGAGAAGACTCCTCTGGTTGTATTGGTCCAGCCCTGTTAAAAAAAAGGACAAACGTAAGATATAAAACGTGTATTTTTTCTCATCTTTAACGTTCAGTCTATGAAAGCGTCTGAAACCCTCCCCCGCTTCCTCCCGCGGCCCAAAGACATGCAGCTATGTATATATATATATATACACACGTGTGTATATATATATATACACGTGTGTGTGTGTGTGTGTGTATATATATATATATATATATATATATATATATATATATATATATATATACACAAACATTTACGGCCTAAATTCAAGGCGTTGAATTCTGTTAAAATAGAAAATATTATTTCCCTTTTTTGGTACCGTGTCTAATATGGAAGTATTAATATTTTTTTATAATATGTATTAATGTTTAATAAATGTACTATGGATCGGTTACAAGCCATTATTAATGCCAACTCCTGGGTTGCCAGGTTCTGGAAGATCCTTTGAAAACAAAGCCGGCGGCTTCGAGCTTAATGTACGTTTATTTGGCGAGGTACGCCGCGATAGACCCAGATTCTCTGAAGCTGATTGAGTTAATTAACAGTGGGAGGTTGTTGTTGCTTTAAAAACAACAACAACAACATGTAGAGATTAAATCAACCAACTTCAGAACAGGAATTTACATTATTTATAATTTAGATATCAATGAATATTGTTTCTAGAGCGGAAAAGTCACTTTGTGAAGTCGCCAAGAAGGTCGGAGAGTTTCTGAATATTTTATAAATCAATGAAGTTTAATAAACTCACTTTTAGTTTGGTTCATGTTTTAGACGGTTTGTGTTATTTGTTCATTCAGTTGTTTTTTGTTTACATTCCTGCATTCACAATGTTTAATTAAAGTACATCGGTATTATCAACAAATACTTTCAGTGTTGGATTATTTCTGATGCATTAAAGTGTAAATATCATAATGTTGCATTATTTAAAGCCCCACTATGTAACTTTTCCACCTTAAAATAACAGCTGGAAAAAAATGTGCCGCTACAATGACTTTTAATATGTTGATTTGCTCCTCCGCCACTGCCATCGGGGGTCTATGGCCAGAAAACTGCTGAATGTAAGATGTTGGGAGCCGCCCGGTACTTCCGGCGGAAGTACGTCAACTTGCTGTCTGGCAGTAATTACCAACGTCACATAGAGCCAGTCCACGCTCACAGGTGACTTTTTATTTGCTCCGCTACGTGACGTGTACAGACAGAATGACACGCCACGGCTGAATGGCTCGCTGCTGCTGGCACTACGGCAGTGTGCATTGATCAGCTGTGAGATCAGCTGTGAGATCAGCTGTGAGATCAGCTGTGAGGGCACAGCCTGAAGAGCCATATATGGCTCGGAGCCAGACGTTAAATACCTGAAGGGGGCGCTACAGGGGGAAAGTTACATATTGTCGCTTTAACTGTTTTAATACTTTTGATTAGTTGTATTTTATAATTTAATTTTCTTCTACTTAATATTTGAACTTCACTACATTAGACGGAAAATATTGTACTTTTTTACTGTATATGATATTGTGAGTTATTATATGAGTTCCTCTCTTTTTGGAACAAGCATTTTGGGGATACAAATTACTTGGCCAACATTTATTATATTTTGAAAGAGCTTATTTTAAGATACTCCATATTTTGGTAGCTTCTATCATTTTAAGACACTAATCATGATCAGATACTAGTTCTCATGGTCACGTGATGATTCTATTTGGAGAGTTTCTCTTCTTTTTTAAACAAATATTTTGGGATACTAATTATGTTGTGAACGTTTATTTTGAAAGAGGTTCTGTTATATTAAGCAACTCATTCTTTTAATAGCTTCTCTTATTTTGTAACACTTATTATTTTAAGACATTAATCATGTTCAGATACTAGTTATCATGGTCACGTGATGATTCTACTTTGAGAGTTTTTTTTAAAAGTATTTTGTGATGTTAATTATTTTGCCAACGTTTATTTTATTTTATTTTGAAAGAGCTTCTCTTATTTTGTGGTACTCCTTCTTTGAGTAGCTTTTCGTATTTTAAGAAACTAATTATGTTCATATGCTAGGTCTCATGGTCACGTGATCTTTTTGTTTTTCCTTCTCCGCCGCCGGAAATGCCCCTCCAGAGTAAAAGCGCCGTCCCTTTTTTTCTCGGCTTGTTTTACGTGTTTCCTGTCTAGTGTCTGGCAACCCGCGGACCAAAAGGCTGCGGTCCTCCTGTGGCTGGTGAGCCAGCTGATCTCCCGTCAACAGGCATTTGACAGGCGGCCATGAGCGAGCCCGGATGACCCGAGGTCCCCCCCCCGCTGATAACAGGTAACACACACACACACCCTGGAGCAGCTCTGAGCCGACCCCGTTAACGGGGGAAGAATCTAAACGGCACACCTGCTCTGGCTGTACGGTTCCGCGGGCTGCGAACTACCGACGTCAGCTAGCAGGCTAATGCTCCAACTTCCGGTTCCAACCCGGTTCCGATGGCAAGCTCACGCCGGAAGCCGAACACCTGCGCGCGCTGTCCGGGGGCCGGTCAGGTGTTCAAAACGCTCGCGTCCGGAACCTCCGAACCAGTCTCCAGTAAAAAAAAAAAAAAGAAATAGGGGGAATTTAAAATCGAGTTAACGTTAAGATACAATTTCATCAAGTCATAGTTTGAGCTCTTTATACATATATTAATTTATACTTAAACAACCATGAATCTGGTTCGCCTCTATTTTAATATATTGCTCAATCAATGGAGATACTGAGCAGGGGAAATGTGAGACAAAGGAAACTGTCACGCGCGTGTAGCGCTGTTGATGCTCTTGTTGTTATATAATATATTTGTGCATTTATGTTGTGGAACTGGAACATGCTGCGTAGTGTTTGTCAATAATGATTTTATTTTGAAAAATATGCACGGAAACCCAAAGTAGTGATGAGTCAGAGGTCACTTATCTTGTTGTGATGTGTGTGTGTGTGTGTGTGTGTGGGGGGGGGGGGGGGGGGTTCAGGGCAGAGGGTCTCCTTCGGGAATACCTCAATAATTATTTATTTAAATGTATTTATTATTTATTTATTTGTCCGCCATACTACGGACAGCCCAGATGGGTCAAACCTCGGTGTTTTGTGGCCGTAAAATTCAAAATACAAAATACAGGGAAACCAACGACCTCCATGAAGGATGCAAATATCTGTAAACTCGTATTTACAGATTTATCTGAACTACTTTTTATTTATTTCTATACAAAAGAAACCCTGTTGGAGAAAGAAGTCGAGCATTAATAAAATATTATTTATTTATTTAATATCATGTAAACAATTACATTTGGCTGCAAAATATTTACGACCTCAAATTTTTTAAGCATTAAAAAAATAAACAACAACAACCCCTCTGTTTGATGGCTTGTTTTAGATTTTTGTTACAAATACTCCTGTGTAAAAAAAAAAGAAGAAGAAGAAAAGTCGTCCGACATGTTTACAGCGCTTTTATAGTTTTTTGGAGAAGTTTCCGTTAGCTGCGATTGGTAAACCCACCACTAGACGGCGCCTCTCACGCAGTAGCTTCTAATAAGTGTCTCCTTGTCTTTTGTTTACAGGTACCTACGGCCTGTTTGGGAGAAGAGTTTAAAAAAAAAATGTTGATAATTCATGTGACAAAACACACACACCCTACAACACTCACACACGCACACACACACACACACACACACACACACACACTTGTTGAGTTCACACACTGAAACTAAAGCTCCAGACGTCAGCTGAGCGGCGGGGTGTCAGGGGGGTGTCAGGGTGTGTGTGTGTGTGTGTGTGTGTGTGTGGGGGACATTCCTCCACGCTGATACGCCGTTAGCGTCGAGCTTTGGGAGATCACAAGGACCATATATTTGTCTGCAGTTTGTCTGCACTGGAGCCGAGGGAGGACACAGCTGGTCAGATTAAACCTTATTTATATTAATATGGTAATATTTTAATTAAATTAAAACAAATATTATTAATAAATAGTACAAAATGTTTAAGAAAGTGCTGCCTCAGCTCTTTTTTGTTATAATGTTAATTATCCGTTTTTTCTTCTGTTTGATGGCTTGTTTTAGATTTTGTTACAAATTTGCGCCTTTAATGGATAAATTAAAAAGTAAAGATTTTTTGTTGGGTAAAGACAGCTGATTGGATAAAGTGTTGAATGTGTGTTTATTGTTGTTATTATTATGAATTTTTTGACCTCCGTAACATTTAAAGGAACCGTCTTTAATAAGGAATCGATCTGGCGGTTTTGTGCATTTTTTTTGTTTTCACGACTAAAAGAGACTTCTTCTTTTCCTTTTGGAAACTCCTTTTATTTATTTATTTGTTTTACCTTTTATTTTAAACATTTTAAATTCCACTGAACAAAACGAGACAAAACATAGTAAAAAATGACAAAAAGAAAAACTTAAATAGAAAAGAATAATACAAAATAATAATTTAAAACTTAAATAAAGAAATATTTCTAATATTGATGGCTGGGTCTCGCACACTTCCGGCTTCGACCGAGGGGAAATGAACTGATGACTGACGATGGTGGAAAACCATCTGAAAGAGTCTTTTTGTTGTTGCCGGGCGGATTCTGACTCAGCCGATGATTCGAGTGACGTGGTTTCTTATGACGCTAATAAATGAGGGAATCACGAGATCCGATCGGCCTGGAACAACCACGACGACACAGACTTTATCCATTATTTTGTGTGTGTGTGTGTGTGTGTGTGTGTGTGTGTGTGTGTGTGTGTGTGTGTGTGTGTGTGTGTGTGTGTGTGTGTGTGTGTGTGTGTGTGTGTGTGTGTGTGTGTGTGTGTGTGAAAAAATGAGACTCATAGAACAACATTAAACAATTTTCAGTTTAGTTCCGCAGCTTCCTCTGCGTTCGTTATAAATGATGCGTTCAGGGACCGTTGGAAAATTAAAAAAGAAGGTGGAGCTCGGTCCCGTTACTCAGTATCTCCCTCCGTCCCCCAATTCAGGATCCAGACCTGCAGCCCCTCCAGGATCCAGACCTGCAGGTTCTCTAGGATCCAGACCTGCAGGTCCTCATGGCTGTGTATGACGAGAACATCCTGAAGAACCTCTTCTACGTGGCGCTGGAGAAGCAGAGACCGGATCTCTGCAGCCGAGTGGCGGAGCTGCACGGCATCGTGAGTCCGTCCTGGTCTCTCGGCTTTAACTTCCTATTCACATGCAGATGTGTGTGTGTGTGTATGTGTATGTATATATATATATATATATATTTTTTTTTATTTAAAAAAAGAAAAACAGATATATATACATATATATATATATATATATATATATATATATATATATATATATATATATATATATATATATATATATATATATGTATATATATATACACATATATATTGGACTGTTTGAATCTGCGTGGAGTAAACCGTGTTCTGGCTCCTGCAGGTTCTGGTGCCGTGTTGCGAGAGTTTGACCGGCGCCGGATTCTCCGACTCTCAGTTTGAGAGTTATGTCCTACAACCGGCAGAGGACGGGTACCTGACTGTGGACGGGAAGGTTGGTCTGGCTTCTATACAACCAGAGGTGTCGCCCCCTGGTGGCCAGGAGAGAGAATGCAGCTTTTAAGTCCAGTTTTGTTTAGTTTGAACAGTTAGTTTTTTTTCTTGTCTTGTTATTTTTGTGACTTTTGGAACAAAACAAGATGCGTTGATAAGAGGTCAATAGTTGATCTGATCAATACGGGGACCGATCAATACTCTTATCGGTTCCCCGTGAGGTCAAAGGGACGTTCTGCTCATTGCTCTCACGCGTTGACCTCGCTGGTCCCTGTGTTCCAGGAGGTCATATAATATATAATAAATAATTATATATAATTTATAATAATAAGAGCTCACCAGAGGTCTCGTGGTTCTGTGTGTTCCAGGAGGTCCGGATCCAGGACCGCCGGGTCCTGCTGGGCTCCGGCTTCCCGTCTCCGTCCTCGGTGGCCGTTCTGTTCGAGGAGACCTTCTACAACGCCCGCGAGCAGAGCTACAGCATCCTGTGCATCGCCCGGCCCGTGGAGGCGGAGCCTGGCCCGGCCGCCGCCCCCGGCCCGGCGCCGCCACCGTACCGCCTGAGGAGCTTGGAGGACGTCCGGGGCTTCCTGGGCCGCCACGGACAGAAGCTGGACAAGTTCATCCTGGTGTTCAACCAGAGCTTCAGGGAGCAGGAGAGGAGGGGGCTGCGGCACCACATCGTAGGCTTCATGACATATTATTCATCATACACGCCATTAAATCAGTATTTATCAGCAGTTTTTAGACTAGAGGTACGAGAGTATTTATATATAATTAAATAAGTATTTATCCAGACTTTTTAGACTGGAGGTACGAGAGTATTTATATATAATTAAATATGAATAAATAAGTATTCATCAGCAGTCTTTAGACTGGAGGTACTAAAGCATTTATATATAATTAAATAAGTATTTATCTACATTTCTTTGGACTCAAGGTACTAGGGTATTTATATATAATTAAATAAGTATTTATCCAAATTTTTTAGACTGGAGGCTGGCGTACTTTGAAGAGTATTTATTTATTTATTTATTTATTTATAATTAAATAAGGATCCTAATTTTACAGAATGGAAGCTGAAGTGCTTGGAAGAGTATTTATATATAATTAAGTATTCATTCTAATATTTTAGACTCAAGGCTGAATAATGAATTAAGTATTTAAACATAATTTAATAAGTATGTATCCTATTTTTTTAAACTGAGGGCTGAGTAATTAATTAAGTATTTATATATAATTAAATATGTATTTATCCTAGTTTTTTACACTCAAGGCTGAAGTATATATACATAATAAAATATAATAAAATAAGTATTTATCCTTTTTTTTACACTCAAGGCTGAGTAATTAATTAAGTATTTATATATAATTAAATATGTTTTTATCCTAGTTTTTTACACCCGCAACTGAGTAATTAAGTATTATTATATAATTAATCTAAGTATTTATCCTAGTTTTTTACACTCAAGTCTGAGTAAATAATTAAGTATTTATATATAATTCAATATAATTAAATAAGCATTTATGCTAATGTTTTACACTCAAGGGTGAAGTATTTATATATTAAGTATTTATCCTAGTTGTGTACATTCGCGGCTGAGTAATTAATTACGTATTTATATATAATTAAATAAGTATCCCAGTTGTGTACACTCGCGGCTGAAGTATTTCTATAGAACTAGCTGACCCTTCCGGCCCCTGGAGGCTGACAGTTCCCTCTCTCCTCTCAGGACTCGGTGAACGGTCTCTACACGAAATGTCTCCAGTGTCTCCTGAGGGACTCTCGTCTGGTGAGTCTGGAGGAAGTGATTCTTTATGGGGGAAGGAAACCACGTTCCTAGCCTCGGCGTTCCCGGAGAGGTCAAGGAGGCAGCGTGCCGCTCCTGGCTGAGAGGCCAGCACGTTGACTCTGTTTGTTCTCCTCCTCAGAAGCTTCTGGCCAAGCAGGAGCTCCACATGACGCTCCTCAAGCAGGCGGTGGAGGTAACGGCGCCCCCTGCAGCGTCAGAGCGGCGATGCGCCGCCCGGCGGATCGTGGCTCTGACATTTTTCTCTCTCCTGGTTTCCAGGTGTACATTCATCACGGGATCCACGATTTGATTTTTAACTTCGTGGGAACGCTCGAGGCCGGCCAGGTACGTCCGAGGGTTCTCCACTCGGAGGGTTTTTCTTCTTCTGGTGTTGAAACGCGTCTCGTCGTGTCGACAGGACGCCGCCTTCAACAAGACCACCAGGGGTCTGCAGGAGCTGCAGCAGAGCGAGCTGGGAGTGAAGCCCGAGTTCAGGTCGGTTCAACGCCGGTTGTATAGAATGTCTATGCTTCATGTGATAAATCTGCGTTTTCTCTTCTAGCCACCAGGGGGCGACTCCTCTGGTTGTATAGAAGTATATGCTTCAAGTATTCAAGCTGCGTTTTCTCTTCTAGCCACCAGGGGGCGACTCCTCTGGTTGTATAGAAGTCTATGCTTCATGCATCACACTTTTTTTCACACCTTGTTGTTGTTGTTGTTGTCTCCTGCAGCCTGAACCTGCCCTGGGCGAAGAGAGAGCTCAGTCAGCTCAACCAGCAGACCTCCCCCCTCCTCAAGCTGCTCTGCCTGCGTCGAGCCGCCCTGACCGCCACCCAGACGCCGCGGGGCGCCGGTAAGCTCCTCCCCGTTCGGATGAGTGTCAGTTTATTTCATTAATGAGTCGTAACTTAATTTAACTTTTCTCGTCGGTCAGAATGTGATCCACGTTAATTTGTTAATGTTTAAAAAACAAAATAAAGGACATTATGATCTCTGCATAAAACACGTAGTTTAGAAACATAAATATTATTTATTTTGCACGTTCCGTTACCACGAGAACACGAGAGGTCACGCAGGCACAAAACGTAACGACCGATTTACGGTCAAACAAACACACCCGTCCCCCTTCTCAGTGGTACGACCCGCTCCTCACGGACAGGTGGGTGTGTGTGTGTGTGTGTGTGTGTGTGTGTGTGTGTGTGTGTGTGTGTGTGTGTGTGTGTGTGTGTGTGTGTGTGTGTGTGTGTGTGTGTGTGTGTGTGTGTGTGTGTGTGTGTGTGTGTGTGTGTGTGTGTGTGTGTGTGTGTGTGTGTGTAGTCGGCATGGAGGCCGTGTGTGCAGAGGACCTGCTCTCCGTCGCCCTCTACCTACTGGTCAAGACGGAGATACCCAACTGGTGAGCCCCCCGTGACCTTTGACCTCCGTTACCTGGAGAAAATGGTGGAGGAGGAGGAGCAGCGGCTCATGTCTCTCTCTCTCTCTCTCTCTCTCTCTCTCTCTCTTTTTCCTTGCCCCCCCCCCCTCCTCAGGACTGCTAACCTGAGCTACATCCGTAACTTCAGCTTCAGCCACTCTGGTAAAGACGAGCTGAGCTACAGCCTGAGCACCTTCGAGGCCGCGGTGGCCTACATCCAGCTGGGCAAGCTGCAGGAGACCTGCTCGGTGAGCCAGACCCCCTCAGATCAGACCCCCCCAGACCCTCTCAGACCACCTTAGACCCCCCCAGACCCTCTCAGACCACCTTAGACCCCCCTGATCCTCTCAGACCACCTTAGACCCCCCCAGACCCTCTCAGACCACCTTAGACCCCCCAGACCCTCTCAGACCACCTTAGACCCCCCAGATCCTCTCAGACCACCTTAGACCCCCCAGACCCTCTCAGACCACCTTAGACCCCCCACACCCTCTCAGACCACCTTAGACCCCCCAGACCCTCTCAGACCACCTTAGACCCCCCAGACCCTCTCAGACCACCTTAGACCCCCCAGACCCTCTCAGACCACCTTAGCCCCCCACACCCTCTCAGACCACATTAGACCCCCCAGACCCTCTCAGACCACCTTAGAGCCCCCCAGACCCTCTCAGACCACCTTAGACCCCCCAGACCCTCTCAGACCACCTTAGACCCCCCAGACCCTCTCAGACCACCTTAGACCCCCCAGACCCTCTCAGACCACCTTAGACCCCCTGATCCTCTCAGACCACCTTAGACCCCCCACACCCTCTCAGACCACATTAGACCCCCCAGACCCTCTCAGACCACCTTAGACCCCCCAGACCCTCTCAGACCACCTTAGACCCCCACACCCTCTCAGACCACCTTAGACCCCCCAGACCCTCTCAGACCACCTTAGACCCCCCACACCCTCTCAGACCACCTTAGACCCCCCAGACCCTCTCAGACCACCTTAGACCCCCCAGACCCTCTCAGACCACCTTAGACCCCCCACACCTCTCAGACCACCTTAGACCCCCCAGACCCTCTCAGACCACCTTAGACCCCCCACACCCTCTCAGACCACCTTAGACCCCCCAGATCCTCTCAGACCACCTTAGACCCCCCACACCCTCTCCCAGACCACCTTAGACCGCCCCAGTCCCTCTCAGACCACCTTAGACCCCCTCACACCCTCTCAGACCCCCCAGAACCCCCTGACCTGATGACCCCCCATGTCCCCTCAGGGCTCCGGGGAGTTGAGCGACACAGCGCTGTTCAAGGAGAGGATGAGTCTCCTGCCTCAGAGTGCGGCCACGCCCATCCACCGCCTGTTTGAGGTAAACAACAACAACAACAACAACAACAAGTCTGTGTTCAGAAAAAACACAACGAATGAAATCCAGACCGCAAATGAGCACAACAGGTGGGAGGAGTTTATTTTAGACGTGTACTGTCCTTTTAAGTGTGTGTGTGTGTGTGTGTGTGTGTGTGTGTGTGTGTGTGTGTGTGTGTCTCTCTGTGTATGTGTGTGTGTAGCACATAGCCAGTGGCAGCGAGGTGGAGGTGCGGCGCCTGCTGAGTGAAGGAGAGAACGAGGACGTGAAGATGTGTCATCCGCTCTGTTCATGTGACCTCTGTGATCTCTCACAGTCTGGGTTAGTGCACACACACACCCACACACATATACACACACACACGCACACACACACATACATACACACACACATACACACACACGCACACACATACATACACACACACATACACACACATACACACACAGACACAGACATACATACATTTCTACACAAACCTACACACACACACACAGCTAAACACACACACATATACATATATATATACAGTGTTGGGAAGGATACTTTCAAAATGTATTCCATTACAGAATACAGAATACATGCCCAAAAATGTAATCTGTAACGTATTCCGATACATGAACTATTCTGAGTACTGTATTCCGAATACTTGGATTATTTCCACATTGAATTGCATTTTATAAGTGTAGGAATGCGGCCATCAAATCCTGCTTACTAAAAAGGCCTATTGTGTTCTCCTGTTCCAACGGGCTGAATTTGTTAGATAAGTCTCCCTGAAAGTGTCATTTTATTGTATTATAATTTTTTGTAGAGGAACAAAGACTATAAGAGTATGTTAACGCAAAAGATGTTTTACTTGGTAACAAGAAAAAGAAAGAATTGACATTTTACCTTATCAATTTCTTTGTTCTCAGCTGTGAAAAATGACGCGCTAACAACTGTCCATCAAAACAAAACATAAGCTCAAACTGAATGTGATGATGGCAAAACAATCTTTTTTAAACTATGCCATCAAATATCATTTTTCCCACATTAAACAATGTGTAACTTAAAAACCAACATTACTTTTTGGTAATGTAACAAAGGCTAGCAGCAAAAAACAATCCAAAATGTCAAAGTTATAGAACATAGGTCAAAAAGGTGACAAAAGGTGATATGACAAAAGGTGTTTATACGAATGTCAAATGAAAAAAGATAAATGATTTTACACAGAAATGAGGCTGTCAATGTCCATGCATTGCCTGTGAATGCCTGTGAACCTAAAGACCAGTATATGTTTTGAGCCACCTACTCTTCAAGTCAACACACCCCAGTACAGTGCGGTTGTATCGCAGCAGGAGAGCCTGCTCAGAGGACTGTGAACGCGATACGTAGAGACAGAAATGACATGCTGCTGCTGTAATCTGGCGCTATAGAGAAAGTTACACGGGGGGCGGGCACATTTTTTTTAATGTCATGCGATCTACCAATACTACGCCGCGATCGGCTGGCAGGTCGCCGCGATAGACGTATTGAGCACCCCTGATTTAGAGAGTGAATAGACTCGTGAATCCATTGATTTTAACAATGTAACTGTATTCTAAATAACATCTATTTAAATTGTAACGGAATACAGTTACTCATAAATTGTATTCTGAATACGTAACGGCGGTACATGTATTCCGTTACTCCCCAACACTGTATATATATATATATATATATATATATATACAAAGCTACACACACTCATACACACACATATAAAAACACACACACCTACACACACACACCTCCGCTTCCTGTTTTAGGCGCCTGAACGACCCGTCCATCGTCACGCCGTTCTCCAGAGACGACCGCGGCTACACGCCGCTGCACGCCGCCGCCGCCTGTGGTGAGAACACACACTCACTCACTCACTCACTCACTCACTCACTCACTCACTCACTCACTCACTCACTCACTCACACACACACACTGAACATGTGTGTGTGTAGGTCAGGCCCAGCTGATCGACCTGCTGGTGAGTAAAGGAGCGCCCGTCAACGCCACGGACTACCACGCCCTCACGCCGCTGCACCTGGCCTGTCAGAGGGGCTACCAGGGAGTCACGGTACACACACACACACACACACACACACATACACATACACATACATACATATATACATATATATATATATATACATACACGCACACACACACATATACAAACGCACAAACACATACACACACACACGCACACACACATATACACACGCACACACACACACACACACACTCACACACACACACTCACACATATGCACACACACACACACGGACGCACCCCCACCCCCCCACAGCCTTGACCAATGAGCTTGCTCCTCAGCTGCTGCTGCTGCACTACCAGGCCGACCCCGACGTCCAGGACAACAACGGCAACGCGGCGCTGCACCTGGCCTCCAAGTACGGCCACGAGGACGTGAGTCCAGACCCAGACCCCCAGAGACCAGACCCCCAGACCCCCAGAGACCAGACCCCCAGATCCCCAGATACCACCAGAGTCTCTCGTGCCGTGTACTAGTCCCTTGTGTCCTCGTCCCCTGTGTACTAGTCCCTCCCTTGTCCTAGTCCCTCGTTTACTAGTCCCTTGTGTCCTCGTCCCCCGTGTACTAGTCCCTCCCTTGTCCTAGTCCTTCCCATGTACTAGTCCCTCCTCCTGTCTCCTAATCCCTCGTTCCGTGTCCTAGTCCCTCGTGTCCTCGTCCCTGGTGTACTAGTTCCTCCGTGTCCCCAGTGCTTGAAGGCCCTAGTGTCCTAGTCCCTCCTCCTGTGTCCTAGTCCCTTGTGTCCTAGTCCCTGGTGTCCTAGTCCCTGGTGTACTAGTCCCTCGTGTCCTAGTCCCTCGTGTCCTAGTCCCTCGTGTCCTGGCCCCTGGTGTACTAGTCCCTCCGTGTCCCCAGTGCGTGAAGGCCCTGGTGTCTTAGTCCCTCCTCCTGTGTCCTAGTCCCTGGTGTCCTAGTCCCTGGTGTCCTAGTCCCTCGTGTCCTAGTCCCTCGTGTCCTCGTCCCTGGTGTACTAGTCCCTCCGTGTCCCCAGTGTGTGAAGGCCCTGGTGTCTTAGTCCCTCCTCCTGTGTCCTAGTTCCTGGTGTCCTAGTCCCTGGTGTCCTAGTCCCTGGTGTCCTAGTGCCTTGTGTCCTAGTCCCTCGTGTCCTCGTCCCTGGTGTACTAGTCCCTCCGTGTCCCCAGTGCGTGAAGGCCCTGGTGTACTACGACTCGCGGCGTTGCCTCCTGGACCTGCAGAACGAGAAGGGCGACGCCGCGCTGCACCTGGCGGCGCGCTGGGGCTACGAGGGCGTCCTGAGGGCGCTGCTGGAGAACGGGGCGAGCACCAACGTCCTCAACAAGGTCGGGGACTCGCCGGCGCGCTGCGCGCTCAACTCCAAGGTCAGCCGGGGGCGGGGCTTGAGTTTAATCATAGTTAGCCAGGAGGGCGGGGCTTAAGTTTCACCATAGTTTGCTGGGGGCCATGAGGGTATTGGACTGTTCAGGGGTTAATGGGGGTGGGGCTTAAGTTTCACTATAGTCAGCGGGAGGGTATTGGATTGTTTAGGGGCTGGTGGTGGGGGCGGGGCTTAAGTTTCATGATAGTCAGCCAGGGTCATGAGGGTAGTGGACTGTTCAGGGGAAAGGGGGCGGGGCTTAAGTTTCACAAATGTTATTGTTGCCCTCCAGTTCATACAACCTAAACGACGAGGAAGACGAGCGTTCAGCATAGATTTTTAATATATTGATATTCTTACCAAAAATTAAACGTCCTCCCATCTCACTTTTTTCTCATCAAAACTCTTGAAAATGTTCGTACACACAGAATATTGTCAAGACGCTGTGTTTATCTGTTTCTTGATTCCTCTCGTATCTTCTTACAGATCCTTGTGTTGTTGCAGTCGACGCAGAACAGACGCCAGCGCAGCGGAGCGGACGTGAGTCTGACCTCCTCCAGGGTGTCCGGGTAAAACCTCCAGGGGGGTCAGAGGTCACGAGGGCAGTCATGTACGATTACCAGGTGCTAGAAAAGAAGGAAAAGACTTCTATACAACCAGAGGAGTCGCCCCCTGGTGGCCAGTAGAGAGAATGTAGTTTTAACACATGAAACATAGACGGTGTCTTTATTTATTTATATATATATATATATATATATATATATATATATATATATATATATATATGTATATTTCTTCTCCTCTCAGTCTCCCAGTCGATCTCCTCTGGCTTCAGACTGCAGCAGCCGCCGGTCCTCCGTCTCCAGCACCTCCTCCCAGAGCGCCGAGGTGAAGCCGGAGGTGGAGCGGGTTCGACGCAGAGAGGTGTGTGTTGTGTGTGTGTGTGTGTGTCTGCTGTTGTAGTCTCACAAGCTGTGATACAAACGGTGGTACTGAGGCGTTGTGTGTGTGTGTGTGTGTGTGTGTGTGTGTGTGTGGGTGTGTGTGTGTGTGTGTGTGTGTGTGTTCGACAGGTGGAGAAGCTGCTGCGTGCCGTTGCCGACGGCGACGTGGAGATGGTGAGGACAAAGCCTCTTGGCCCGGTGGGGGTGGACTCATCACGACGGTTTAGGTAATGCGTTCTTTAACCGTGTGTTTCAGGTGCGTTACCTGTTGGACTGGATGGATGAGAAAGAGGAGAAGGAGGAGGAGGAGGAGGAGGAGGAAGAGGAAGAAGAGGAAGAAAGGCAGCTTCTGCCTGAGGCTCCGCGGTGCCACCCGCTGTGCCAGTGTCCGGCCTGCGCTCCCTCTCGGAAGGTGTACTGTCCCTTTAAGACTCATCAGGGTGAAGAAGAATGAGAGAATGAGTTATTGATTTCTCCCATTGTGTGTGTGTGTGTGTGTGTGTGTGTGTGTGTGTGTGTGTGTGTGTGTGTGTGTGTGTGTGTGTGTGTGTGTGTGTGTGTGTGTGTGTGTGTGTGTGTGTGTGTGTGTGTGTGTGTGTGTGTGTGTGTGTGTGTGTGTGTGTGTGTGTGTGTGTGTGTGTGTGTGTGTGTGTCAGCTGGCCGTCCTGCAGGCCGGCGCCCTCGGGGTGAACAGCTGCAGCGCCGGCGGCTTCACGCCGCTGCACGTGGCGGCGCTGCACGGCCGCTCGCCGCTCGCCGCCCTGCTGATCCGCCACGGCGCCGACGTCAACGCCCGCACCGAGCAGAGCGCCACGCCGCTGCACCTGGCCTGCCAGCACAGCCACGTCCAGGTGTGTGTGTGTGTCTGTGTGTGTGTGTGTGTGTGTGCGCTTGTTTTCTAGATTCAGTCTTTCAGTTTGTTGGAAAACAGTCAAATAAATGTTTGTTCCAGTTTCTTTAATTCAAGTCGATTTAATCTTTTTGTTTTGTCCAAAGTTATTCAGTTAAATATGATTTAAAACACAAAAAAGCAGAAAATAAATTTATTTTTAAGGAGCTGAAATCAGCTTCTTCTGCCATATTGAATTTGGCGGGTGTTACCGGCCTCACACTAATTTTATTTTCATATTTTAGCTCCCTATATTATATATATATATGTTTTCTTTATATAAAATAATATATATATATATTTATTTATATAAATTATATATATTTATCTCTCTCTATATATATATATATATATATATATATATATATATATATATATATATATACAGGACTGTCTCAGAAAATTAGAATATTGTGATAAAGTTCTTTATTTTCTGTAATGCAATTTAAAAAAAACAAAAATGTCATGCATTCTGTATTCATTACAAAACAACTGAAATATTGCAAGCCTTTTATTCTTTTAATATTGCTGATTTTGGCTTACACCTTAAGAAAACTCAAACTCTAAATATTAGAATATCATGAAAAAGTATACTAGTAGGGTATTCAACTAATCACTTGAATCGTCTAATTAACTCGAAACACCTGCAAGGGTTTCCTGAGCCTTGAAAAACACCGGACAGTTGCAGAGCGGTCCAAAGTCCTCTTTTCAGACGAAAGCAAGTGTTGTATTTCATTTGGAAGTCAAGGCGCCAGAGTCTGGAGAAAGGCTGGAGAGGAGCAAAATCCAAGTTGTTTGAAATCCAGTGTGAAGTTCCCAGTCAGTGATGGTTTGGGGAGCCATGTCAGCTGCTGGTGTTGGTCCACTGTGTTTCATCAAGTCCAGAGTCAATGCAGCTGTGTACCAAGAGATTTTAGAGCACTACATGCTTCCGTCTGCTGAAAAGCTCTCTGGAGATGAGGATTTCATTTTCCAGCATGATCTGGCACCTGCCCACAGTGCCAGAACCACCAGTAACTGGTGTACTGACCATGGCATTACTGTCCTCCATTGACCTGCCAATTCCCCTGACCCGAACCCCATAGAGAATGTGTGGGGTATTGTGAAGAGGAAGCTGAAAGACACCAGACCCAACAATGCAAATGAGCTAAAGGCCGCTATTGAAGCATCCTGGGCATCCATAACACCTCAGCAATGCCACAGGCTGATTGCCTCCATGCCACGCCACATTGATGCAGTAATCCGTGCAAAAGGATTCCCAACCAAGTACTGAGTGCATTAATGGACATTTTCAAATGTTTGATTTTGTTTTGCTGTTATAAATCTTTTTTTTTACTTGGTCTGAGGAAATATTCTAATATTTAGAGATAGTATATTTGAGTTTTCTTAAGCTGTAAGCCATAATCATCAATATCAAAAGAATAAAAGGCTTGCAATATTTCAGTTGATTTGTAATGAATCCAGAATGCATGACATTTTTGTTTTTTTAATTGCATTACAGAAAATAAAGAACTTTATCACAATATTCAAATTTTCTGAGACAGTTCTGTAATATATATATATATTACATTATATAAATATATATATAACATGTATATATAATTTATATATGTATCTTCTTTTTTCTATATGTATAATATATATATATATATATATATATATATATATATATATATATATATATATATATATAAGGGCTGTCAATCGATTAAAAAAAATTAACTAATTAATCGCACATTTTGAAATTCATTAATCGCATTAATCAGGTTTTTTTCTTCTAAAGACTAAATCTTCTAAATGAAGCAGTAATCCCTTCAGACAGCGTGTGTTTTTAGACTCTTGTTTGATAGTATTTGTTGTTAAAGACACCTTCACACAGAGCTGTGTTTCAGAGAGGCTCCTACCTATAAAGGGCCAGCCAGGGATTTAATGTTGTGGATGATAATAGTTTCTTCAGTGAAACATCAGATTAGTAAACAAGGTGCATTAGAGACCCATTGGTCCTGTCATCTTTACCACTGAACAGCAGCAGAACCAGTGGCTTTGGAAACTGACTCACATTCAAATGTGTCACTCTGGAGGCTGGGGGCATTATATACATTTTACAAGAATATAATATAATTCACCTTTTAAAGTCTTTTGCATATGACACACAACCCCACGTGTTCTACAGCAAACCTTCCAGAACAATCTCATCTCTATATCATGAGGCTCATCGTCCTCCTCGTGTTCTCTGTCTCTCTGGCTGACAGGCTGCTAATGGGCTTCACCTCGGAGGTGGGCGGGCCTTGTGATTTACTGAGTGTTCATTGGTTGTTTTTTTCACAAAATGTTAATAGACAAACGGTTTGACCAATCACGGTGAAGGGTTTCGTGTGACGAGTTCTTTCCGTGCCGCGTCACCCGACACGTCTGTGTGTCTGTGGAGCGGAGCAGCAGCCGGTGTTCTGTCATTTAATGCTGCTTGTCAAAAACCGCTCCTTGTGGTATTGCGCATGCGCCGAGTCGATTTTCCGAGTTTTTTTCGCGTCTTTTTCCGACACGCCCATCATGTTTAGCTAACCCTGTCTTTGCAACGGTGAGTGACGTCACCTTGTGGTATTGCACGTCATGCACGGCATGCACGGCTGATAACGGTGAGTGACACTTTTTATAATTAGACTCATGACAGAAAAAACACTTACTTTATGCCTTTATTTGATGTACAGATGTATAAAACCATAAAGTAGCATTTTTTTTTTTTATAGGGTAGCATGAATCGATACACACCTATCAGTTTATGCAGCGGGTAGCAAATTTTTACAAGGCAGCAAAAAATGACAGAACACCGGGAGGAAGGAGCGCAGGAGGAAACCCGATTTATTAATCCACGAGTTTAAACTGATTTCTGCTCGGTATTTTCGCGGAAAACCGTGTCGGACACACTGCCGCGGCTTGACACTCAGAAAAGTGCAAAAACATCAACGAGCACCGGATGTAAACAAAGTTACGTTAATTACGTTAAAATATTTTAGTGCGTTAACGCGGCCAAATTAATCGCATAGATTAACGCGTTAACGCTGACAGCCCTAATATATATATATATATATATATATATATATATATATATATGTGTGATTATATAAATATCTATGTGTGTGATTATAAAGATAAATAATTTGCATCTAAATGAACGCTGTGTGTGTGTGTGTGTGTGTGTGTGTGTGTGTGTTAGGTGGTCAGGTTTCTGCTGGAGTGCAACGCCAAACTGAACAAGAAGGATCACTATGGCAACACCCCTCTGATCCAGGCCTGTCTGTGTGGGAGCCTGGAGACGACCACCACTCTGCTACAGGTACACACACACACACACACACACACGTATTGATCCATCAGCACGAGCCGTGAACATGAAGGTAATGGAAGTGTCGTGTGGGAGCAGAGCGCGGCGCTGCTAAACGCGGTGAACCTCCAGGGGAACACGGCGCTGCACGAGGCGGTGTGCGGCGGCCACCAGGCATTGGTGGAGCTGCTTCTGAGGGGCGGAGCCTCGGCCGACATCAGGAACAAGAGGCAGAGGACGCCGCTGGACTGCGCCTACGAGCTGGGCGGCAAGGTGACGGAACACACACACACACACACATACATACATATATATATATATACATAAATACATTTATGTATATATAAATATCAGAAATGTGTGTGTATATATATATATATATATATATATATATATATATATATATATATATATATATATATATAAAATCAATATATAATATGTTTCTTCTGCAGAACACGGAGATCCTGAGAGCTCTGCAGAAAGCTTCTGGTCTCTCTCCCGACGCCGAACCAATCAAACTCCTGTCTGTGCCCAAAGGAGCTCTGGGTAAAATGCAGCTCACACATCAAAGTTTCAGATTATTTAAAAACGTTATTTTAAGTGTAATTTTAAACCCTGCCCCCTCTTCTGGTGTCACTGCAGCTCATTCGTTCGTGCAACGTCTGAAGCTGCAGGACAGCAACAGCAGCAGGAGACAGAAGCTAGCCCAGTCCATCAGCAGGTAGCCCCCAGACCAGCACGCAGACCAGCACGCAGACCAGCACGCAGACCAGCACGCAGACCAGCACCCAGACCAGCACCTAGACCAGCACCCAGACCAGCATCCAGACCAGCACCCAGACCAGCACCCAGACCAGCCCCCAGCACCGCCCCCAGACCAGCACCCAGACCACGACCTGCTGCAAAGTAATAATCGTGTTTTTGATGTGTTCTCTGTCTCAGGGTCCAGCAGATGAAGAACGGTTCCTCTGCGTCGCCCTCCAGGTGTTCCACCAACCTGAACCAGGTACGCATGTGCACCACCAGGGGGCGACTTCTCTGGTTGTATAGAAGTCTCTAAAGTGACTCTACTTCTCTTGATGTATTCCCTTAGTAAACATGAGTCTCAGTCTCTAGCTTCTAGTCTTCTTCTATACAGCCTGATGTCATCAGTCACGCTTCGCGGTCTGTACGCTCTGCAGACTGTGAAGCGAGACCCGTGTTTGGTCTCTTCCTCTCAGTTTCTCCCGGACTCGAGGCGGTTGAGGCGAGGCGAGACGTTGGAGGTCAGCTGCCCCTCGGCGAGCGCCTCCCGGCCGAGGGAGCATCCTCTGGGGCGCTGTCACACGCTGGACTCTGGAGAGGGCGCCGCCAGGGCGACACGCTCCGGCTCGCCGCCCTCTCGGGCGCCGGCGCCCGGCCTCGACGACGACCCGTTCGAACCGCGTCCGAGTCCCGGCGCTCCGAACGGAGAATCCCTGGAGAACGAGGACGCGGGCGCGAGTCCCGCCTCGCCCGCACGCCTCAACGCCACGATCCAGACCGAGGGAGGTGATCGGAGAGACGGCGAACAGACGCAGGAGGCGAGACGCCGCGAGGCGGCGGACTCGTAACGCGAACGCCGGAAAGAAAGAAACGGTACGATCCATTTTTGGGTGACCCTTTTTTTTTTACGTCACGATGGAATGTGAGTTTGTAAACTCGCACGTCCGCAAAACTCCGAACACACGAACGAGTCTCGGCGTCTTCTGAGGTTGTTTCATTTTTTTTAATCGGGTCACTTTACTACTTCCTGTGAAACCCGAAACCCAGTTTTCTTCTTCTTCTTCTTCTTCTTCTTCTTCTTCTTCTTCTTCTTCTTCTTCTTCTTCTTCTTCTTCTTCTTCTTCTTCTTCTTCTATCTGTAGAAAAAGCACAACTTTAGCACGTTACTCTCACGGTGAATATTTTTCTTTTTTACGACTGATGGCGACCGGCGAGCCTGTTCGGAGCCGCGGGACTCCTTTTGACGAAGACTCCTTTTGACAAAGACTTCTTTTGACGAAGACTCCTTTTGATGAAGAGTCCTTTTGACGAAGACTCCTTTTGACAAAGACTTCTTTGATGAAGACTCCCTTTGACAAAGACTTCTTTGATGAAGACTCCGGACTCCTTTGATGAAGACTCCTTTGACGCAGGCATATCTCATATCATTTTATCATTTCATTGAGGCATTCTCTCATCAAGAGGACGAAGGGCCGCAGGCTCACGTTACGTTTGTGTGGACGTTGTTTTATTTTAGTTTTTCAAGTCGTTCCATTTAAAAAAAAATGTACTTGAATGATCGTCGTTGGCTTTTTCTTGCAGATATTTTTTACGTTTTTTAATCCTGTTAATGACTGAATCGTCTGTTAAACTATTCGATGGATTCCTTTTCCTACGACCTTCACATCTTTGAAGGACTTGAAACTTGAAGCGTCAGAGAGATGAACAGCGAGTGTGTTGTTGTTTACTTCAATATATATTCATTTATTAATGACATGTTAGCAGCACCTCGAACAAACGTCAATTTATAACCGACGTAAACTACTTGTGATGTTTTTTAAAAGTATTTTCACACATTGTTTTTAAACATAATGAATGAATCTATTAAAAGACACATTTATTATTTATTTATTTTTACGAATCTGGTCCGAATATTCATAAATAAAGATTAATTCGGCCTGTAAGCAAGTTTCATGTCTTTGCAAGTTGATTTTTTTCTTTAGTTTTATGAAAAGAAAAGCAACGCCACCAGTTTGGTCAAAGAGATTTGACCCCCGTTTCCAAAGGATGGAAGCGGCAGCAGTGATGTCACCATCGGCGATGTCACCGTCGCTCTTTGTGTCACATTCACCTCATCATGTTCACGTATTGTCACTTTAAACCTTTGCGTTTCGTCTCTCCACCGATGGTTTGTTTATTCACCGATGCTTCACTGTTTAATTTAAGATGAAGGATGTCAAACGCAATCAAACTCGAGTCTTGATTATTTTTGTACCACTGATTTTATTTTTCAGGTTTTGATGTTTTTTTAAATGTGATGGTGCCTTATTTAATTGACACCCAAATAACCAATAAACTCATTAAGATGAATTGTTTTACCAGTGGTGGTTTATTTATAGATTATTTATATATATATATATATATATATATATATATATATATATATATATATATATATATAGAGAGTTACAAGTTTTAAACTGGTAAGAAAAAGTGTAAGTAATAATATTATTTCTGTGAGGCACTCTTCATCATAGATTATCAAGTGATTAGCTTCTTGTAACGTGTTCATTCTTTTTTATTTCTTCCTCATATAAATTAAATGTTTAGTGGGTGTGGTTTCTCCCCCGGCCACAGGCGGCGGCAGCGAGCCCGTCCCTCACATGAACGCGCTTCCACGGGCGACACGAAGGAGAGTCTTATTGACGTTCCTCCCCAGAAGCATTTGTTTCTGTTTCACAAAGAAACAAACAAAGGAAAAAACAAAGGAACCAACCCTCCGGATCAGACCCACCCGGTGCTCTGACTCGGTCCGGTCCACCGCGGCTGCTGCTCTCCGGTCCTCCGTGGGGACGTTTGAGGTACGTTAACGTCCAGAAAGGGACCGAAATAACAGCAAATAACCGGTTTTTTTTTATTACGAGCTGATCGTGGTTTATTTTCAAAGTCTCCCGCGCGTTAAAACAATGACCCGTTAGAGCTACAGGTGGACGTTTCACCTGTGAGCCAGGTGTCTTCTGTTCACCTGGATTCACGCCGGAAACGACACATGACAGCTGTTAGCCAGCCGTTAGCTGTTAGCTCGGGTAGCAAGCAGCTAGCCGAGGAACCGTGCTGCTTTACGTGTGTCGTAAATATGCCCGTGTTCCTACCGGATGTACTTTATTACGAACTGAAGACTTGCGTCATCGGTTACTCAAGTGATTCCAGATATTTGTACTTTACTATCCTTATGTCATACTACTTCTAGTGTACTACATCTCAGAGGTACATGTAGTACTTTATTGTATTACTGGGAAACATACTTTAAGTGCACTTTGCTGATAAATACTTGCATATTACTACTTCAGTAATGTTTTGAATGTGTACTTGTAGAAGTATATTTACAATGTGGTATTAGTACTTTAGTTCAGTAAAGGATGTGAATACTTGTGTTGCAGCGACGTGTCTCCATGTGAAGGAACTCCATGCAGCAGCCGGAGTGCCGAGGTGATGCTGTAAAGTACACAGGGATGCTGTAAAGTACACAGGGATGCTGTAAAGTACACAGGGATGCTGTAAAGTACACAGAGATGCTGTAAAGTACACGGTGATGCTGTAAAGTACACAGGGATGCTGTAAAGTACACGTTGATAATGTAAAGTACACGGGGATGCTGTAAAGTACACAGTGATGCTGTAAAGTACACGGTGATGCTGTAAAGGTGAGCCTCTATCAAGTAAGTAAAGATCCGTCTCCACTGGTTCAAACTGGACACAACATATACAGGACTGTCTCAGAAAATTAGAATATTGTGATAAAGTTCTTTATTTTCTGTAATGCAATTTAAAAAACAAAAACAAATGTCATGCATTCTGGATTCATTACAAATCAACTGAAATATTGCAAGCCTTTTATTCTTTTAATATTGCTGATTTTGGCTTTTAGCTTAGGAAAACTCAAACTCTAAATATTAGAATATCATGAAAAAGTATACTAGTAGGGTATTCAACTAATCACTTGAATCGTCTAATTAACTCGAAACACCTGCAAGGGTTTCCTGAGCCTTGAAAAACACCGGACAGTTGCAGAGTGGTCCAAAGTCCTCTTTTCAGACGAAAGCAAGTGTTGTATTTCATTTGGAAGTCAAGGCGCCAGAGTCTGGAGAAAGGCTGGAGAGGAGCAAAATCCAAGTTGCTTGAAATCCAGTGTGAAGTTCCCAGTCAGTGATGGTTTGGGGAGCCATGTCAGCTGCTGGTGTTGGTCCACTGTGTTTCATCAAGTCCAGAGTCAATGCAGCTGTGTACCAAGAGATTTTAGAGCACTACATGCTTCTGTCTGCTGAAAAGCTCTATGGAGATGAGGATTTCATTTTCCAGCATGACCTGGCACCTGCCCACAGTGCCAGAACCACCAGTAACTGGTGTACTGACCATGGCATTACTGTCCTCCATTGGCCTGCCAATTCCCCTGACCCGAACCCCATAGAGAATGTGTGGGGTATTGTGAAGAGGAAGCTGAAAGACACCAGACCCTACAATGCAAATGAGCTAAAGGCCGCTATTGAAGCATCCTGGGCATCCATAACACCTCAGCAATGCCACAGGCTGATTTCCTCCATGCCACGCCGCATTGATGCAGTAATCCGTGCAAAAGGATTCCCAACCAAGTACTGAGTGCATTAATGGACATTTTCAAATGTTTGATTTTGTTTTGCTGTTATAAATCTTTTTTTTTACTTGGTCTGAGGAAATATTCTAATATTTAGAGATAGTATATTTGAGTCTTAAGCTGTAAGCCATAATCAGCAATATCAAAAGAATAAAAGGCTTGCAATATTTCAGTTGATTTGTAATGAATCCAGAATGCATGACATTTTTGTTTTTTTAATTGCATCACAGAAGATAAAGAACTTTATCACAATATTCAAATTTTTCTGAGACAGTCATATATATATATATATATATATATATATATATATATATATATATATATATATATATGTGTATATATATATATATATATAAAAAATAAATATGAATCCAGCCATGAATCCAACACTCCTCCTTCAGGCAGGATGCCGTCGGGCCACCGGCAGCGGGACGTGGAGCAGCAGCGCACCCTGCTGGACGGGGAGGACGGCGACCCGGAGGCGGCAGTGGCGGCGGCGGAGAGGAGTTCCCGCGGCGAGGCCGAGCGGCGCCTCTGGTTCATCCCAGACTGCTGCGGTGTGGCGTGTGCCCTCATCACCTGGTCGCTCGTCTTCTTTGCAGACTTCGTGGTGACCTTCGTCATGCTGCTGCCCTCCAGAAGCTTCTGGTACACCGTGGTCAACGGCGTGGCCTTCAACAGCCTGGCGCTGCTGGCGCTGGCCGCACACCTCCGCACCATGCTGACCGACCCGGTGAGGTTCTTCTTCTTCTTCTTCTTCTTCTTCTTCTTCTTCTTCTTCTTCTTCTTCTTCTTCTTCTTCTTCTTCTTCTTCTTCCTCCTCCTCCTCTTCCTGGCGGTTCATGGCGTCTCCTCTCCTCAGGGAGCCGTTCCTAAAGGAAACGCCACCAAGCAGCACCTGGAGAGCCTGCAGCTGAAGCCTGGGGAGGTCGTCTACAAGTGTCCCAAATGCTGCAGCATCAAGCCGGAGCGAGCGCACCACTGCAGGTCAGAGGTCAGGGGAAAGAGTTGCAAGGTTTTCATTAAGATCAAAGCTCTCGCCATCTTTTCTCTGTAGCTCCAGTTCATGTGAGGTCATAGGTCAAGACATTGTTTAATTTAAACTCTTTAAGTCGTTGAACATTTTTAATCAGCTTTCTTCTCCTCCTCCTCAGCATCTGTAAGCGTTGTATCCGTAAGATGGACCATCACTGTCCGTGGGTCAACAACTGTGTCGGAGAGAAGAATCAGCGCTTCTTCGTCCTCTTCACGGTCAGTCAGAGAAACACACACACACATATAAACACACACACACACACACACATAAACACACATATACACACACACACATATATACACATACACACAGATATCCACACACACACACACATATATATATACACACACTTATACACACACATATATACACACTCATATACACAAACGCATATACACACACATAAACATACAACACACACATATATAAACATATTTTGTTGTATATGTGTATATATATTATATTTTTTCTACATGTGTGTGTGTATATATAACTATTAATAAATATAATATATATATATGTATATTTCTGTATATGTTGTGTGCGTGTATATATATATATATATATATATATGTGTACCCGTGTGTGTGTGTGTGTGTGTGTGTGTGTATATATATATATATATATATATTTGTGTACCTGTGTGTGCGTGTATATTTGTGTACCTATGTATGTGTGTGTGTATGTATATGTGTGTGTTTCCTCTCCTAGATGTACGTCTCCATGATCTCCGGCCATGCTCTCGCTCTCTGTGGCGTGCACTTCATCACCTGCGTCAGAGTCCAGTGGAGAGGTGAGGCCCCCGTGTGTGTGTGTTCATGTGTGTTCGTGTGTGTTCATGTGTGTTTGTGTGTGTGTATGTGTGTGTCCAGAGTGCAGTGACTTCTCCCCACCGGTGACGATGATGCTGATGATCTTCCTCTGCATGGAGGCGCTCCTCTTCTTCACCTTCACGGCCGTCATGTTTAGCACCCAGCTGCACTCCATCTGCAACGACGAGACGGTGTGTGTGTGTGTGTGTGTGTGTTTCATCTGCAACGACTAGACGGTGTGTGTGTGTAACAAGGTTGTGTGTGTGTGTGTGTGTGTGTGTGTGTGTGTGTGTGTGTGTGTGTGTGTCTGACGAGGTTGTGTACCCGTGTGTGTGTAACGAGGTTGTCTACCTGTGTAATGAGGTTGTGTACCTGTGTGTAACGAGGTTCTGTACGTGTGTGTAACGATGTTGTGTACCTGTGTGTAGGAGATCGAGCGCCTGAAGAACGAGAAGCCCACCTGGGAGCGTCAGACCCGGTGGGCCGGGCTGCGCTCCGTGTTCGGGGGCCCGCCCTCCCTCCTGTGGGTCAGCCCCTTCGCCGGAATCAAACTACCAACCCTGCTGCCGCGGCGCTCCTGGAGGGGCGGAGCCGAGTTCTCCGTCTGACGCACTGTCACTCAAACCGACAGGAGGAGGTCTCTGACCTCCTGTCTGGGGGCGGAGTCTCATTCAGACGTACTTCCTGTTGAGGGGGAGGAGTCTCATTCAGACTTACTTCCTGTATGTGGGGGCGGAGTCTCATTCAGACGTACTTCCTGTTGATGGGGCGGAGTCTCATTGAGACCTTGGCTGTTTCTCAATTCAAAGTACACGACTGCAGACTTGTGTTCTTTTGGAGTCTGGTCTTGGGAGTCCAGACTCCGGAGGACGGGACAACGGGAGGACGGTCTTTCTGCGATTGGAACGGCACCTTATTTGATGACGTCACCACATCAGCTGTTCTTGCTCCTGAGTTTACTCTTAATTATTCACCGTAAATTGTTTTTTACAGTAAAATAAACAAAACATCCTAAAATGACATTCCGTGACTCAACAACAGTCGTATTTATAAAAAGTCATCTGTCAGTAGTTTATTTTCTCCTCCGCTATTGTTTCAGGTTGTTGGTGAAATGCATTGTGGGATATATGCTGGCCAGAGTACGCACAAGTCTCCTGTGATGCATCCTCCGGAAAGTGGGAGGATCAAGTCACATCCGGGCATTTTGACCGTGCATTGCGAGAAGCGAACTTTGAATTGGAACGTGTACCCGGGCTGAGACTGATGACGTTTCACGAGTCCACGAGGACACAAGTAGAGGAAAGGACGCACAAGTAGAGGAAAGGACGCACAAGTAGTCATTAAGATGTTGGATATCGAACATTAAAACAATGGAACATTGAAACAATGGAACATTGCACAATCATAACTAAGATTTTTCCTCGTCATCAAAGAGTCGGTGGACTTCTGGACCTTTCTGTTGACTGTTTGATTGTTTGTTTTGTTTTGAAATGAAAAGCATGTGAAATCACTTTCAATCTGGATCCAATTTTACTTCAAAACCGGAACAAAGGAAACATCGGAACGGGAAGTTTGAGGATGGAGACGTCACCTGAGCCTGTAGAACAGGGCTATTCAACTTCAGTAGCAAGTGGGCCGAATAAGAAAATCAAGGGGGGTGTGAGGGCCGCACAGAATATTGATCAAATATCCCCCCCCCCCTGCAGAACGAAACTTTAGGAGTTCAGTCGCGAGCAATTCCTGGATGCTTTACTATCATTGGTTGCTGGATTAAATCTTACCCAAATACGTTTGCTGTTTTCTGATTGGCTATTGTGTAGCCCACTTATATTTTTTGATTGGCTGATAAGTGGCAACTAACAGCTGACCTCCAGAGGAGCGCTTGATTTCTCCACCTCATGTTTGCGCGCTGCGGCACATTAAAACATTAAATAGCCGAGAGCTTTTTCAGCGTGAGAAATACGATTTGTGGTGGGAGTTAAGACCGAAATGCTTGAGTCTCACGCTCAATGCGTGACACTTGAGAGCCCTGCAGACAACTTCCCGACGCTTCGGCTTTGAGAGACGTGTTGCAGCTTAACGGTAGCGTCAGCTAGCGCCGTGTTTCAGTGGTCAGTCAGACCAGAGCGCTGGTGAGGAGTGGGTTACGGCAACCAACACGGGGCGTGACATAACGATGTAACCATACAGGTCTGGTGGAGGCAACAGTCAAACACAACGGCTCTGGGTAAAAGATGTCTCAATGTATAAAAGAGGCGTGTCCGTCAGTTTTATTTGTTCTTACCAAGCTATACTGATTTGCAGGCAGTCTGGCGGGCCGGAGTTAAATTCAAACGGGCCGTATCCGGCCCGCGGGCCGCTAGTTGAATAGGCCTGCTGTAGAGCCACCGTGTAACGTTCAGGGTCTGTCGGATTTCATCGATTTAGTATCCAATTGACTTTTTCAAACGTGTCCTTCAGCACCCTAATCTCCGCCTACTTTAGATTTTCCGCCATTTTGTTTTTGTGAAAAACACATAATTGCACACTTCTCCTGCGCCCTGGGTCCGATTCCTGCCAAACTTTCTGACCATCACAATAGGAGCTATATCACCTGAAATGATCAAAAGCCTTTTGATATCTCATTGTGTTGAGGGGATATGGACCAATGAACACCGCTAAGGCATGTCTAGTTCTTAGTATTGTGAATGACCACTCAGAACGTGGCATCCTCGTACCTCAAGCCCCCCGAGTACCTGGAGTGAACCGAGCCTCATGGATCACCTTTATTAAAATTGAGTATTTCTGTTATTTTAGGGTGATTACAATACGAGGTTTGAATGTATTGCGTCCAGGTTTTAGGAGACATCGACCTCTGTCTCACAGTGGAATTGCTCAATCTCTTGCGTCATCATACGAGACGTCGGAAACAAAGAAGTGAGACTGACTTCTGCCAGCGGGTGAAATGTGTGAGCTGCTTCTTTTTTTAGGACGTTTCCTCATCTGAAAAGAAAATGTATATTTTCATCAAGTTTAAATGGGTTAAAGTTGGTGTGTCTTAAACAGTGCAATATAGCTTATTACAGGTGGTGAATACACATCGTGAAGTAAAAAGTCAAAGCTGTTCTGGAGTCAAAGTATAAAGCAGCATACAATGGAAATAGTCAAGTAAAGTACAAGTGCCTCAAAATTGTACATAAGTACAAGTTGTATATATATATATATATATATATATATATATATATATATATATATATATCTTTACTAGTAGGTAAATCAATTTGTTGTAATATCTTTTGTATTTATTTGTTTTATTTTGTATTTGTTAAATGTGTCAAACTCGACACGTTTGAGAACGTGTTTCCCCGCTTGACCTGCAGGGGGCGCCAGAGAGGCACATCTGCTCCTCGGCTACGCCAACGTGGGGGTGACGTCACGGAGACCAAGACTACGCTCACTGCTCACTTCCTCCGCCGTAAAATGTTATTGTCTACCCTTATCCAAGGTTTTAAGGGTAATAATTATTATTCACGTTAGACGTTTTACACGTAGACAAACAAATGTGCCCCATTAGAAAATATACATGTTTAAGATTGTGTTGCTCTAATCAGCACACACGCCGTTATACAACTCAACTGTGTACAAATGCCTTGATTGAAAAATAAATTGGCGTAATGAATACGCGGGGATATGAAGCGAAAATAAATGTGTCGACGCTTTTATTTTGAAGGACAGCGGGCCACCCGGAAGTCGTTCGCTCCGTGTGCTAAACCTGCGCGATGCAGAGCTTCGTCCCGCCCCGGGCCTCGCTGTAAACCGCGTAAAAAAAACGTTTTGTGACGCAGTTCGTTGCCGTGAAGTGGAGGAAGAAGAAGAGGAAGAGAGGAAAGATGGCGGGAGTCCAGCTGCGGCGCTTCGTGAGCCAGCGGCTCAGCGCCGCCGCGGAGGAGATCTTCTCCGCGCTCGAGAGAACTGTCGCGCAGTACGAGGAGAAGCTGCAGCGCAGCGCGGAGGAGAACCAGCGGCAGCGGAAGCTGCTGGACGCGCTGTACAACCCGGAAGTCCGGCTGCACAGAGGAGGTAGCGCTCTTGGCTTCATTGTATCTTTGATCTGACGGATTCAGGACGACGTGTGGTTTATGTTGAAGGATTTATACTGAAATACTGTACATGTAGTACTTTATACTGTACTACATATCGGAGGTATATGTGGTACTTTACTGTACTACATATCAGAGGTATATAGTACTTTTACTGTACTACATCTCAGAGGTATATGTGGTACTTTATTCTGTACTACATATCAGAGGTATATGTGGTACTTTATTCTGTACTAAATCTCAGAGGTATATGTGGTACTTTATACTGTACTACATATCAGAGGTGTATGTGGTGCTTTTACTGAACTACATATCAGAGGTATATGTGGTGCTTTTACTGAACTACATGTTATTTCGAGGTACAATAAGTTTGAATAAGTTCATGAAACATTTTCCTCTTGACCATTAACTTCGGTTTCTGACTGAATGTCTTTGACTGTTACGCAACTTTATGTAATTAAGTCATTATTTCATTATTTTTTCGTTATGAACACATGACACGTGATGAATGCACGAAACATGAAGAATGAATGAAACGTGATTAACGAATGAAATGTGATAGCATGAAACGTGATGATTGCATGAAACATGATGAATGAAATGTGATGAATACATGAAACATGATAATGCATGAAATGTGATGATTGCATGAAACGTTAAGAATGAATGAAATGTGATGAATGCATGAAACGGGATGAATGAATGAAACGTGAGGAATGCATGAAATGTGATGAATAGATGAAACGTGATGAATGAATGAATAAAACGTAATGAATACATGAAATGTGATAAATGAATGAAACGTGATGAATGCATGAAACGTGATTGATGAACATATGAATTATACCACACATGATGTAAAGAGAGACGCTAAGTAGTTTTCTCATCTGTGTCCATGTATTTCTTTTTTTTCACCAGACATCCAGCAGCTGGAGGTGGTTTCAGAAGAGGTTCCCCCTGAGCAGCAGGACTGGACCCCCAGTCTGGACCAGGGGGACCCAGAACCCCCACACATCATTAAAGAGGAACTGGAGGAACTCTGGATCGGTCCAGAGGAGGAGGAGGAGGAGGAGGAGGAGGAGCTTCAAGGTCTGGAGGAGGCCGACGTCAAGTTCCCACTCGCGGAAGGAGGCGAAGAACCGGCTCACGAGGGTTCCCTGACAGCCTCTGAACCCGAAGCGGACGGCAGCGGTGACCAAGAGGTGAAGGACGAAGCGCCCGTGCCGGATATCGAACGGTGCGCCGGTAAACCGCCAACGCGCAAACGTCTCGGCTGCTTCGGTGCCGGCGCCGGCGGTTCGGGTCACCGCGCCGGGGAGAAACCGTGCGGCTGTCCGGTCTGCGGCCAGCGGTTCTCTCGGAGGTCGGCGTTGACGACGCACATGAGGCTCCACGCCGACGGGAAACCGTGTCTCGGTTCCGGCGGCGGCAGTTTAGGTCAACACGGCAGAACCCACGCCGGGGATAAACCGTGCGGTTGCAAAGTGTGCGGTCAGCGGTTCTCCCGGAGGTCATCCCTGAGGACTCACATGCGGCTCCACTCGGACGGCGAGCGCTTCTGTTGCCCGGCGTGCGGCACAAGCTTCGGCTCCAGCAGCAAGCTGGTGATCCACATGAGGATCCACACAGGCGAGCGGCCCTTCAGCTGCACCGTGTGCGGCAAAGGGTTCGCCATACGGGGGAACCTGAGACGCCACCTGACGGTTCACACGGGGGAGAAACCGTTCGGCTGTTCGCTCTGCAGCAAGAGGTTTGCCCAAAAGGGACACCTGAGGCAGCACCTGGCCGTCCACACCGGGGAGAAACCCTTCAGCTGCTCCTTCTGTGGCCGGAGGTTCACCCAGCACAGTAACCTGAGGAGGCACCTGATGGTCCACACGCACACGGGCCAGACCAGCTAGCAGACCATCGAGACCACAGACCAGCTAGCAGACCAGAGAAACTACAGGCCAGAGAGACCACAGACCAGCTAGCAGACCAGAAACCAGCTAGCAGACCATCGAGACCAGACCATCAAGACCAGAGACCACATACGGAAGAAACCATTGAGTTGTAGCGTTAAAAAAGATTTTCCACGACTTTGTTTTTGACAAAATATCCAAAGTGGAGAATCAGAAGAAACTGAAGCTGCAGAGACGCTTTGTTTGTTTGTTTGTTTTCAGCAGGACTGAAGAACCGAACCCGGCCGGACTTAAAGTCACTCTAACTCTAACATTGTGTTGAATGTGGTGCCCCCTGTGGACTTAAGTGGTAGTGTCTGATTCCATGTACTTTTATTATAGTTCTGTGCTTTCTGTAACTAAAGCCTCCAAATAAATAAGAGTTTTTATTTTTATGAAACTGAAAATGTCCATGGAATCCATTTATATCACTAAACTGTCTTATATATATATATATATATATATATATATATATATATATATATATATATATATAAACAGGATAAGAATCTATAATTGTAATGCATACGTGTAAATCAACCATTTGATAAGCAATTATCACAATAAAGGTGATATATTGATATAATTTGTGATAATAATCTACACATATATATATAGCCTTCATTATGATATATATTTATACACATATGGAGATATAGAGTATATACCCTTCATTATTATATATTTATTTATTTATATATATGTGTATTTATTTATATATATTTATATATTATTAAAATATCTATCTATTTATATTTATATATATATATATATATGTTTAGTATATATATATATATATATATATATATATTATATATAAATAAAATATATAGAAATGTATATTTATCTATATTTTTATATATATTTATATAAATACATATTTAAATTAATGTATGTATTTATTTATAAATACATAAATATGTTAAAAGTTAAACAACGTATGGGGATTAAATGTTTGTCTTTCATTTTAAATCTAAGCTGTCGTCGACCAGCAGAAGAAGTCCTCCGTCCCGTTAGGCTCCACCCCCTCTCCTCTAGCTCCTCCTCCTCTCCATCTGTGACCGCGGCCCAGTGTTCCCACCGGTCCCAGTTAATCATTCCTCATCTCCCCAGCAGTCCTGCACCCCTCATGTCCAGAAAGCTCCTTGTGGACCAGACATGTGGTCCCGGATCCCCTTGCTGTGCCTCGTCCTGGCGTCGGTGGGGCCGGCGGGCGCCGGGCCGCTCGCGGACCCCCACCCTGGCATGACGGACCAGCAGCTGTTCTGGGGCTCGGACCAGTACGACTTCTCCGTGGTGCTGCCGGCCGCCGGCCTGGACTGCTTCTGGCACTTCGCCCACCGCGGGGAGAGGTTCTACCTGAGCTACATGGTGAGGGGAGGGGGGGGTTCTACCTGAGCTACATGGTGAGGGGGGTTCTACCTGAGCTACATGGTGAGGGAGGGGGTTCTACCTGAGCTACATGGTGAGGGGGGGGGGGTTCTACCTGAGCTTCATGGTGAGGGGAGGGGGGGGTTCTACCTGAGCTACATGGTGAGGGGGGGGTTCTACCTGAGCTACATGGTGAGGGGAGGGGGGGGTTCTACCTGAGCTACATGGTGAGGGGGGGGTTCTACCTGAGCTACATGGTGAGGGGGGAGAGAGATTTATCAGTGAGACAAATCCGGTGGATTTGATTGGACCACTGTGAAGTGGGCAGGGCTTAGAGTGTGCCTCCAGTGTAACTGTCTGCCTATCTGCCTGTCTGTCTGTCTCCAGGTCCAGTGGGTGACGGGCGTCGCCCATGACAGACACCTGTCTGTCACCGTCAACGCGCCCAGTGGACTGATGGTGTCCACCGCCGACGACCCCAAGGGTCAGATCAACTTTGAGGCCGAGGAGACGGGTACCTGTCCGTCTGTCTGACTGTCTGTCTGCCTGTTTTCCAAACACTTCCTGTGTGTGTTGTCTCACTTCCTGTGTGTGTTGTCTCACTTCCTGTGTGTGTTGTCTCACTTCCTGTATGTGTTGTCTCACTTCCTCCAGGTTTCCATCAGATGTGCTTCAATAACTTCCACAACCGCTTCGGCTCCATGCAGATTTTCCTCAGCTTCGGCGTTTACTACGATGGACACAAAGACTCCGCCCAGCAGAAAGAGGAGGGGCTAAAGAAGAAGGAGGAGCTTAAACAATACCTGAACAACACACTGAGCTTCATAGAGGTACACACACACACATACGTACACAGACACACGCACACACACATATAAACACACGTACACACATACATACACACACACACACACATACCTACACAAACATACGTACACACACACATACACACACATACCTACACACACACACACACAAACTCACGCATACGTACACACATACACACACACATAAACACACAAACTCACGCATACGTACACCCACACATACATACACACACACACACACACACACACACACACACATAAACACACATACACTCAGACACATATACACAGACACACAGACATACAGTCTCACCCCCCCCCACCTAAACACACACACACACACCCTCTCTGCTGTGTTCCAGGACTCCACCCACAAGGTAGAGAACCACGTGTTCCACGTGTTCCGCTACTACAGCTTTGGCCGCATGGGGCGGAGCTCCGACCACTTCCTGTTGCTGTCCAACGCGCGGTACGTGACCCGCTGCTCGGTCGCCCTCAGCCTCCTCATCGTCACCTGCGGATACCTGCAGCTCATCTTCCTCAGGAGGCTCTTCATCACCTCCGGCGAGGAGGAGAAGCCGCGCTGCTGAGGGAGTAGTGTGTACTTGTGTAGTGTGTACTTGTGTACTTGTATACTGTGTACTTGTGTACTTTCTTCACGCCGTCTCAATAAACACGAGATGTTTTCCTCAGCAGGCCGGTCGAAATGTTCATGGTTTAATACTTTTTGAATTATGCGAGTAACACGCATACAAATAAATAAAAAATAAATAAATACACGCCGATCAAAACATTACCTTCCGCATTTTAAATGCGAAGGTAATAATAAATAATAACAAATGGTTACAACAGCAGAGACCGTGAGAAGAAAGAAAAAATAAATATAAAGAAAGACAATTTACACAAATAGATATAACTAGAATGGGCACTCGGTAGAGCGCATACCTTCGCAATTTACGTTTTTCACCTTTTCGTAAGAAGTTTCATAAGAATCGGCTCAGTTTTTACGTTTTTCACCTTTTCGTGACCTTGACCTTGACCGTTGACCCAATCACTCCCAAAAACTAATCGATTGCTCCTTGGGTCATGACCAATCATCCCATCAAGTTTCATAAGAATCGGCTCAGTTTTGTCTGAGTTAGACGAATAACTGACGGACGGACATATTCACAAATAAATAAATACACGCCGGCGAAAACATTACCTTCTGCATTTTCAATGCGAAGGTAATTATATGTATACAAATTTCTTTATACTTATATATTTTTGTATTATTATTTATTTAACACGTCTCGCTCTGCTGTCTCTCTAACTATTCTTTCCAGAATGAATGCAAAGAGAGAAAAGAAGGTCTTCTGACCTTCATGTTGATGCTCAAGGTCATCGACTCACTTTCTGTGTTTGGCTATCAGGCGTCTGGACCAGTGTTTACAGACGAGGGTTAATCATTACTGCTTCGCCTAGAAAGGCTGCTGCTGCACTCACTGGTGCTGCACTCTGCTGCTGCTGCACACTCTGCTGTTGCACACTTCTGTTGCACACTCTGCTGTCGCACACTCTGCTGTTGCACACTCTGCTGTTGCACACTCTGCTGTCGCACACTTCTGTTGCACACTCTGCTGTCGCACACTTCTGTTGCACACTCTGCTGTTGCACACTCTGCTGTTGGACACTGCTGTCCCACACCGTGTATCGCACACTGTGCTGCCGCACACCACCATGCTGCTGCACACCACCCTGCTGCTGCACACCGCGCTCATCGCGTTGGGCTCTCAGTGCGTCGGCGGCAGGAAGTCGGAGCCCGTCCTCGACGAGGCGGCCGGAGGACTCTTCAGAGGAGCCGACAAATACGACTTTGCCGTGGAGGTCCCGGCTGCGGGGGCGGAGTGTTTCTGGCACTTCGCCCACCAGAGTGGAAACTTCTACCTGACGTACCTGGTGAGCTGCCTCCCGCCTCAGAGGTCAGGGGTCGGGAGGTTCTTGTTTCACACGCTTGTCGGGAGGCGATTGCGCAACACGTTTTTTTGGTTTCCGTGTGCCGTTTGTTCTTCAGGCTTATCACGCCAACCTTCAAGGTCATCCAGTTCGTATCGTTCATTATCCTATAAGTGATGTTTGTAAAAGCTCTTGCCCACTTTGTAGAAATTAAAAGTATGAACTTGTAGATATTAAAATGAATTGCCTTCTTTAAACTTCTGTAAACTTCTTTAAAATTCCGTAAACTTCTTTAAAATTCTGTATACTTCTTTAAAATTCCGTAAACTTCTTTAAACTTTTGGAAACTTCTTTAAACTTCTTTAAACTTCTGTACATTTCTGTAAATTCTTTAAATCATTTCAAAAATAAAAGAGATCCAGACTATAAACCGACCAATGGAACCAGAGAACTTGTCATTGTTTAAATATGTTTTTATGGGGATTTGTTCACACTAAAATATATTAAAGAACTTACTCTTACGGAAACACGCATTTCATTTGAGTTCTAGTTTAGTTTGAAAGGTGCTAAAGACAAACTTCAGAGCATTGCTGTTGCCTCCACGTGGAAGAGTTGTGATAGTGGATGGTGAAAGCACATTGAGTTGTATTTGCAGAATATATTCATATATATATCGAACATTATAACTATTATGAGAATCACTGAGGACGTGATTAGTTGCTGTGCCTCGCAGGAGTATATCGCTAAGCCAGAGAAAAGGCCTAGAACCTCGAGCGAAGGTCTTCTTGAGGGTTTCGATGTCTGGTCTCAGGTGCAGTGGGTGACGATGATGGCCAATGACCACCGGCTGTTTGTGACGGTGAACTCACCGCAGGGCGTTCTCGTGGCTTCAGAGAACCAGGCGGTCGGTCAGATGGAGTTCCAGACTCAGGTGACAGGTGGGTTCATCAGAGACCCTCATCACAGACCCAGGTATCGTAGACGCTCTGTCCTCCGGGGTAATGGCAGTGTCCCTCCCGGCAGGTTTTTACCGGATCTGTCTCGGGAACCACAACAACCAGTTCGGAGGCATCAGGGTGTTTGTGAACTTCGGCGTCATCTACGAAGGCTCCGAGGAGTCAACGAGAGAGGCGGAGGAAGGAGAGAAAGTCCTCAACAGCACTTTGGCCGGTATTGAGGTATTTGTCCTGGTTCTAGTGTCCGGTGATCGAATGAGAGTGTGGATACAAGCGGTCAAGATATGTTTCCTTTGTTCGCTGAGCGGACCTTTACGATAAGGAGAGGATCCCAGACACCTCCTTCCTTTAGAGTACGGGTGTCAAACATAAGCTAGCTAGCTACCTTGATATCGTGAATATGGAACTTTGCTGGAGATGTATTTGGGAGGTGGGGGTGGGCGTCGCCAACAGTGGGATGAGGGTACATTTACATAATGTGTGTGTGTATGTAGCCTACTAGGCTGGGGTATGCAAGTATGTGCATATATGTGAATATGTATGCAGGTTTTTGCATGTATACCCATATTTATATATATATATATATATATATATATATATATATATATATATATATTTCTTTTTTAATGAAATGTTTTGTCTGAGTACCTTTGTGTATGTACAGCGATGACCTTTTGTTAAAGAAATTGAAGAAAAATTTCCCGTGCTTTTATTTTGACGGTTTCAAATTAAATGGATTAATGTTGCAATATTAGAAACATTTTCTTATGTAATATATTTCTACACTCTAATAAAGAATAATCAAATGCAAAGAGAGTTCTTTAACAACATGTTCCAGGAGTTTATAAAGTGTTTCCGGCCCTTTAAGAGGGCGGCCATAATGCTGATGTTGCCCACGGTCTAAATGAGTTTGAAACTCCTGCTTTAGAGGTTTTCTGGCAGAGGCACGGCCGGAATCTGGTCAACCTGTTGCCCCGGCAACCTGGGCCGGATAACAGGAAGCTGATAGATGGATGGACTCATGGGTTCACTCAGCGGGCCGAGACAACATTTACACATTTGAGTAACGGTGTGATTTATTGTAGAAATATTGTACATAAGAAATGCTCTCTAATATTATAGTATAAATCCATTTAATTTGAAACCTTCAAATTAGAGGGATATTTTTCTTACATTTCTTTAAAAAAAGGTGATTATATGTTGTGGCGGGCCAGATGTGGCCCGCGGGCCTTGTGTTTGACACCTGTGTCATAGTTGGACTAGTTCCAGGTGTATCATCTGATCATCTGTGGCGTGTTGAAACTAAACAACGTGCCATGTCTGATGTAGGAGAGCGTGCAGAAGCTCCAGAACCAGATCTTCCACATGTGGCGTCATTACAACTTTGCCCGCATGCGGAAAGGGAAGGACCACTACGTCCTGCTGGCCAACGCCAACTACGTCACCTGGTGGTCGGCCGCCCAAAGCCTGGGCATCCTCCTCTCCGGGTACCTGCAGCTCCTCGTCCTCAAGAGACTCTTCCGCACCGACTCCAGCCGGCCGCGATGCTGAAGGGAAGAAGGTCCACGCGTCCTCCGGCGCCGCCCTGATGTGATTTCGTCTTTTTCACGTTAAGTTTTAAAAATAGGTCTGCCAGGTCCGAGTGCTGGAACGTGTTCCGGATTCATAAAATTATAATATAAGGTATTTAATAAAAGAATAGGGATCACAAAGCATACCTATCTGTCCCAGCCGGGTCCACAGGCCGAAGGGGCGCTGCATTCAGTTGACTGTCGCTCTGGTGTCGAACACGAGGCCCGCCACATAATTGTAAAAAATATCCTGTGCTGTTATTTTGAAGGTTTCAAATTTAATGGATTTGTGTTATAATATTAGAGAAATGTTCTCATGTACAACATTTCTATACCCAAACAAACAATAATCAAATGCAAAGAGTTATTTAACAATAAGTTCAATTAGTTTATAGTGTTTCAGTTACAACCGGCCCTTTAAGACGGCGGCCATGATGCGAATGTGGCCCACGGTGGCCCCTGGTCTATCGTATTCACGCAAGAGGACATGTGACGTGCCTTACAACTCCTACGGTAGTGAAGGCATCCTTTCACTGGGCTGAGAGCCAATAAGTGGTCAGTATGTTGGTCACATGCATAGACCCTTACATTTCACAGCACACTATTGGCTAACTCCTACAGGAGGCGAGCTAATCGTATCTACTACAACATAATTCATATACAGTCCTTCACAATAAGAGATTTCAAAATAAAATGTCTGCTTCCGGTTGAAACAGCCGTTATGACGATCTCTATTATTATATTCTGCATTAATTCAAAATCCAATGTAAAAACTTTGCTTATTCATTATTTCTTCAGGCAGTCGGCGTCACTCTGGTTCCCTCGTCTCGAAGCCTTTGAGATTTCTTCCGTTGTATTTTGGATTGTTGGTATTCTCTTCCCCTTTATACACCTTGGTGGTCGTAGTAGATTCCAGAATACACTGGTAATGGTTGAGTTAAACTTGAGCTTGTTTCGCCCTTTCCTAATATTAATACATCCGATGAGCTCATGAAATAAAATTAAATGCTGGAGATTAAATCAATGCCTCATTTGTCTGATTTGTGTTAACTCTCGTGTCATTTTAGCTCCTCCCACTCTGAGACTCTGAGACTCTGAGACTCATAAAGATGTCAGATTCCACCTGCTGACACGCCATTACCCACATTCTCAAATGACCAAGACACAATAGGTCTTTTAATTGTGTTTATTAGCAATGGGAACGTTCCTTTTTATCTTTAGGAATGCAGCCGTGCAGCCGGGGAACTCTCATCTGAGACTCTTATTGCTTTCATTAAAGGTTTTCGATGAGTTTTTATAGTTTGATCTCCCAGCGCTGCATACAGCGACCTCTACCCTTCAGACGACATGACCCCAACGGCTTTAATGATGAAACATTAATTGTCGGACATCAGAAAACTGTCTCCAGTTAACTGAAAGCAATACTGAAACCTTTAATTGGGCCGGCGTGACGTTTGATGGATACCTGACCTTTGAGGTGAAGGGAGTTGTCCTGCTTCCTGGCACTCAGGAATGCTTCACAAAGCAAGTCTTAATTATTTTATTATTCATTTCTAAAAGGTGATGTGTGCTTGTTTGTCTTGTTTGAACTGCTGCATCTCAGTCAGGGATCAAAGCCAGGCCTCCAACTTGGTCAAAATGCTGCAGCTTGCACTCAACGTGGGGCCCGTATGCCCCAGGCTGAGCACACCTGCATTGGTTGCCAGGTTACCAAACACATCTGATCTTCCTACTTTCCAACTTCAATCAGACTTGTACTGATGTGTTTACACATCTGGGTCATTTGACGTTGTTGTCCTGGTGCTTTGTTTCAGGAGAGGCTTTGAATATGTTTTTTTATGCCGCTCTGTTTCCAGTGTTTATGCTAAGCTAAGCTAACTGCCTTGTGATTGAAGGTTCTGTCTGGCCCCGCCCACCAGGAGAAGTCCTCCGCGAGCTCTGTGCGTTGCATAGCAACCTGGTTACATTGGCGTCCATCACAACGCAATAAATGTGCTGCCAACACCTAGCTTTACACTTTAGGCATATTGTATTCATGATTTATTTTATGCTTTTACTGATGGATGTTTTCAAATGCAAAACGTTCACTTGCCATGTAGTGATGGTTCCTCCACCACTGGTTTCTCTCCGTTTCCAGTGTTTACGCTAAGCTAAGCTAACTTCCTTCAGTTTTTACCGTAATCGGCTTGGCTCATCCTTCACCAGGAAGTTAATAAGTGGATTCCCCAAAGTGCAGATTTCCCCTGTGATTGGTGCCAACGGGCTCGTCCTCTCAGCCTTGAACCCGATGAGCGGGTTGAACCGACCAATAGGAAGTCGTGCTTGTGGCACAGCGCTAGCACAGCGTCACCTCCGAGGATACATATTGGTGGTGAAATGCAAGTAGTTCATCTTCACCAGCTTCCACACTTGGATTCAGACGGTCTGTCAGCAGGTAAATAATCTCCTCAAATTATCAGACTTTACTTTATACTTAATGAGCTTTGAGTTTATCGCTGCTGTACTTTGAAAATATCTCAATTGTCTGTTAAAAAACTGATTTTATTTTAATTTGTTCCTATATTTTTCATTTTATTTATTTGTCCGGAGGCCATTAAAAGGTTTATATTTATGAAGTAAGTGACAGACAGTTACTTTAATAATCCTGCAAGGGGGATTTCTTTTTTCAATGGGGAACAAAAACAAGAGATTTTATGTGCAGAAATATGTTAATATAATATTTTTTTAATTGCAAAATTCCCTCATTATGTTTTCGTTGTTGACTCAGGGTTGAGTACTAAAAAGACACGTTGGAACATATCCACATGATTCGTCTAATTCAGAACGCTTCATATTACCTTATTTCAAAAGATATTTTTTCTGGCCGCTTTGAGCAGCGACGATGACCGGACGCAAATCCTGCTGGGATGTTGATGTGTATGGAGGACTTATAATGACTTAAGTATAAATAAATAAATAAATGCAGGAATAAATAAATAAATGCTTAAAGCGACACTATGTAACTTTTCTTACCTTAAAATAACAGCTTGAAAAAATGGTGCCGCTACAATGATTTTTAATATGACAATTTTTGTGATTGGTCCGACCAATATCTGGTCGGAGAATAATTTCTCCCCAATAGAGCGATGCCAGACCGAACTTCCCGACCAAATAATTTTGAGGGCGGGGCTAAGTTTGGTCTGGTATCCAGGCTAGGGAAACCCACGGGTGACAGCACAAATCCTGTTACGTGCACACATATAATATTTACTATGACAAAAATGAGGCTAAAGGTAGAAACAGATTGATTTTGCTTTAAACCTTTAATGAAGATCTCGTGAAGTCAAAGGACAAAAGTGCATGGGGAGGTAATTAATACCTTCATGTAAAACTCCACCCACTGTGTAATTAAGAAAAGATCTGTCATCCCCTGAAGAGAAATGTGAGTTATTCTCACGTCAGGGTCAGTTCAAGCTGAAAAAAGTATGTCGTTGTACTTTAACTGACCATCGATATGTTGTATTTCTTATCTTATATCTTTATACTTCACAACATTTCAGTGCGAAAATGTGCTAGTCGTCATCACTGTCACAGGAGAGACCCACCTGCCTACAACACCTGCAGTATGTCGTCTAAACCACTAACGGTCGCAAACAGACCCAGCACCTCCTTCACTCTGCGCTGAAAAGCGGAGTCCCCCAGGGCTGTGTTCTCGGCCCCTTCCTGTTGTAATTAATCCTCCACCCTCCACTTATAATATTGTTGGTTTGGGATTTTCTTGTGTTGGAAAATGGGACTGCACAATGTATTTCCCTGTTACATTAGGACAATGAATAACCTTTGTAACCTTGTGATGATGATTAACCAACAAAATGCTTCTTTTATTTTTTTAGTCCAATACCTTTTTATATAGCTAAATGGTTAATTAAATGATTACATTATATATTTCTACAAATATATTTGTCATTGTCAATAAAATGATTACCACACTTTAATAAAAGGGGTAGATGACGGTGGTGAGAGAGGAGACATCATTAAATGAGTCAACTTAAGTAATCCAGCCAAGACCTCTGGTTACAATGCTCCACCCACCTCTACCTGCAGTAAAGTTAAAAGTTTTTAAAAAATGAATCAAGAGCTACTGTTCCCCCGACTCATATTTTCTTTTGAAGGACAGTTGTAAATAAAATTCCCTGTTTCTGTTTTGTTTGTTTCTGTTGTGTTCAGTGTGGTCGGGTTCACTTCCCTGGGGCAGCAGTGCAGTTCAACCTAAGATAACTGCCTCTCTGTCTCGACAGCTCGTCATGGATAACAAGGACCTCTATTTGTCCCCACTGGACATGTCCATGAATCTTTGTACAACCATCTACCAGATGGCTGACAATGCAAAGACCAACAAGAGGAAGTGCCAAGAAATTGTCCAGAGAGTCAAAGTACTGGAAGCGCTGCTTTTCACCATAAAGAAAAAAAAGCATGATGAAATCTCTGAGTCGATGGAGAACGCTCTTAAGGAACTCTGCAACTCTCTGAAATCTTTGAAGAAGCTGATGGAGAAAGTCTCCCAAAACAATGCTATTTCCAATTTTGGCAAGTTGAGAAGACACGACAGGTTCACCGATGTGGACGAAAGGCTCATCAATAACTTCGAGGCGCTGTCTGAGTTTTTTCTCATTGACCAGGGCAAGAACCAGAGTACGAGAATCCAAATGACTCAATTCAACGCCACGCCCCCGATGATGCCTGACCCTAGAGCCCAAATGACTCAATTCAACGCCACGCCCCCCATGATGCCTGACCCCAGAGCCCAAATGACTCAACCCAACGCTATGACCTTCATGATGCTTGACCCTAGAGCCCAAATGACTCAATTCAACGCCACGCCCCCGATGATGCCTGACCCTAGAGCCCAAATGACTCAATTCAACGCCACGCCCCCCATGATGCCTGACCCCAGAGCCCAAATGACTCAACCCAACGCTATGACCTTCATGATGCCTGACCCTAGAGCCCAAATGACTCAATTCAACGCCACGCCCCCCATGATGCCTGACCCCAGAGCCCAAATGACTCAACCCATTGCCACGACCTACATGAAGCCTGACCCCAGAGGCCAAATGACTCAATCCAACGCCACGACCTACATGACAATGTATCCCGCAGGAACCCCTTATCCTTCACAGAACACTATGCCCACTTTTACAATGCGTAACCCCACCATTCCCGTGGCTTTCAGCGCCTCAATGCCCTCAAAGGAAATGTCTACCTCCATTTCCCCCTTGTCCTCCATCCTTTTTTTCCACCCCAACACACCATAATTCGACCACGACAGGTTCACCGATGTGGACGAAAGGCTCACCTTGTCCTCCATCCTTTTTTTCCACCCCAACACACCATAATTCGACCACGACAGGTTCACCGATGTGGACGAAAGGCTCATCAATAACTTCGAGGCGCTGTCTGAGTTTTTTCTCATTGACCAGGGCAAGAACCAGAGTACGAGAATCCAAATGACTCAATTCAACGCCACGCCCCCGATGATGCCTGACCCTAGAGCCCAAATGACTCAATTCAACGCCACGCCCCCCATGATGTGGACACCATAATTCGACCACGACAGGTTCACCGATGTGGACGAAAGGCTCACCTTGTCCTCCATCCTTTTTTTCCACCCCAACACACCATAATTCGACCACGACAGGTTCACCGATGTGGACGAAAGGCTCATCAATAACTTCGAGGCGCTGTCTGAGTTTTTTCTCATTGACCAGGGCAAGAACCAGAGTACGAGAATCCAAATGACTCAATTCAACGCCACGCCCCCGATGATGCCTGACCCTAGAGCCCAAATGACTCAATTCAACGCCACGCCCCCCATGATGCCTGACCCCAGAGCCCAAATGACTCAACCCAACGCTATGACCTTCATGATGCCTGACCCTAGAGCCCAAATGACTCAATTCAACGCCACGCCCCCGATGATGCCTGACCCTAGAGCCCAAATGACTCAATTCAACGCCACGCCCCCCATGATGCCTGACCCCAGAGCCCAAATGACTCAACCCAACGCTATGACCTTCATGATGCCTGACCCTAGAGCCCAAATGACTCAATTCAACGCCACGCCCCCGATGATGCCTGACCCTAGAGCCCAAATGACTCAATTCAACGCCACGCCCCCCATGATGCCTGACCCCAGAGCCCAAATGACTCAACCCAACGCTATGACCTTCATGATGCCTGACCCTAGAGCCCAAATGACTCAATTCAACGCCACGCCCCCGATGATGCCTGACCCTAGAGCCCAAATGACTCAATTCAACGCCACGCCCCCCATGATGCCTGACCCCAGAGCCCAAATGACTCAACCCAACGCCACGACCTACATGAAGCCTGACCCCAGAGGCCAAATGACTCAATCCAACGCCACGACCTACATGACAATGTATCCCGCAGGAACCCCTTATCCTTCACAGAACACTATGCCCACTTTTACAATGCGTAACCCCACCATTCCCGTGGCTTTCAGCGCCTCAATGCCCTCAAAGGAAATGTCTACCTCCATTTCCCCCTTGTCCTCCATCCTTTTTTTCCACCCCAACACACCATAATTCGACCACGGGCATGATGGCCCCAATGAATGTTTCAAGACAAACTACACCTGCAGTACAGTGGGTTTTCACTAAGGCAAGGTATTCCCACTAACAACTAAAACCAGTAGTTAAGTGGAGAATTAACTTTACAAAGCGTAAAAATCCTCCACATACCCATTTCACATGGAAGCATTTTGCTATCGCCAGAGACCCAATTTGTGCGTCTCATTCTCTGTAACCATTGTAACATTGAGAAACTAGGGAGCTTGCTAGTCGTCATCACTGTCACAGGAGGGACCCACCTGCCTCCAGACAGCCACCATCATCAGTACCTACAACACCTGCAGTATGTAGTCTAAACCACAACCGGCAACAAACAGACCCAGCACCTCCTTCACAGATTTCAACATATTAAGTGGCTTAAAATGTTTACCATACTGGTGGTGTTTATAATAACACGTAAATCTGTAACTCCCTGTTAATTTTGTGTCCGTCCCCCCACTGATTGTTCATTCCCTTCACCTGCCCTCAGCCTCTCCTGATTGTTTCATTCCCGTCACCTGCCCCAGCCACTCCCGTCAACCTGATCCCCGATGTCCCACACCTGTGTTCCCCACTTATATATTCTCCCAGTCTTTGCCTTGTCCCCTGCCAGATCGTTGTGTGTTTTGTCCAATGATTCACTTATGCCCAGTCCGTCTCGAAGTAACAACATTTGTTTTGTGTCTCAAACCTGGAGTCGTCCTGTTCTTCTGCACCTGAGTTTACCCGTGTGAACCCGTGATTAAAATCAGTATTAACTGGTGATCATGAACTGTTCTCATGAAGAACAATAATGTATTGTTAAAACATGTTAAAGAGAATTTGTTATTAAAGGAGCATTCAGTGACTTCCCAACTTAAGTGTGCAGCGTGTTTTTTGACCTTCAAGTTCACAAAGAAGTAGAATACTTGTATAGTCATATTACATATATACATATATGAAATGTATTCTCTGCATTTAACCTATCCTTAGTTATTAAGGAGGAGTGGGCTGCAGTGAAGCACCCAAGTAGCAACTGGGGGTTCAGTGCCTTGCTCATGGACACTTCGACGTGCAACAAATTGTGATAGCGGGAACAGAACTGACCAACTTGCTGTTGCAGGACGACCCCTCCCCCCACTGAGCTACAGCCGCTCCCATGTATGTCATACATTAAAGAAAGTAAATGTATAATATTTATTTAATCTCTTCAATCATCCGTGAGAAGGACCAAGGTGTGTGTGTGTGTGTGTGTGTGTGTGTGTGTGTGTGTGTGTGTGTGTGTGTGTGTGTGTGTGTGTGTGGGGCAGGTAAAGGTGGAAATATACATAATAACCCCAAAATATTTACAAGGATTACAATGGGGAACAAAGGGACAAAGAACAATAACTAAATAAGTTCAGCATAATTAGGTTACGGTCTATAAATGGTCTACAGAACCTATAGGACGAACAACATAATAAGGACTCCATGAAACAAGAGACTCTCCTGATCCATCTTTTGCAGAAGACATGATGTGGGTGAGTCCATGGCTTATTGAAGGGGAGAGAATACCTCTCTCCTTATTGGCTGCTGAGGAAACCCCTCTGGCTGTGGTAGAATTGCCCAGTCCAATAACCCAAGCCAGTTCATTCAGGCAGGTGTGCCACAGCAGCTCAGTCTTTAAAAAGAAGGATCGTCGGCTGCAGGTAACTGACAGAAAAGCCGTTAGCACTTTTATTTGCTCAACTTTATAGTTCTGAATTGCATGAACTCAATATATATATGAAGTAGACTAAAAAAGTGTATTTAGTTATGTTGCCAATGTGTAGCCCCACAACCTCTACCTACCTCAAGAAGTGTAGCCCCACATCCTCTACCTAGCCCAAGATATGTAGCCCCACAAGCTCTATACTTAGCCCAAGATCTGTAGCCCCACATCCTCTATACATAGCCCCAGATGTGTAGCCCCACAACCTCTACCTACCTCCAGAAGTGTAGCCCCACAACCTCTATACCTAGCCCAATATGTGTAGCCCCACAACCCTACAACTACAGCTGTAAACAATAAAGTGCAGTTCAATATCTCTATAGACGTGAAATTCATAGATCCATTGTGCTAAGGGGGGTCAGGCTTTGTCTCCAGAGAAATAAAAGGAGTCTTCAACGCTTGGGCTATGTGTAGAGGTTGTGGAGCTACACATCTGGGGTAGGTGTAAGGTTTGTGGGGCTACACATCTGGGGGTAGGTGTGCTAGTTTTCTTTTGCTTGTGAAGATTGACGTGAACATCCCTCACATGATCCATGAAGGAAACATTTCCTCTTTGACTTTACATATCTCACTTCAACTTACGTTTAATTCAAATAACAGTTTGAGTCTAAAAACACAAAGTTTTGTTCTCAAACTTAGTTTCTTCCTCTCACGACATCTCCTATTCATCAGGTGACCGTTTGGAGGGGTCCTGTTACAGATCATGGTGGAAAGGACCCAACTCACAGAGTTTTCTTGCACACAAAACTGATTTATTCCACACAGGAACACGGACAACACACCACTGATGAATAAAAACGATCCGAGACCGGACACACAGAAAGACACAGACTAAATACACAGGGGAACGAGACACAGGTGGAAACAATCAGGAAACAATCAGGGAAGAAACCGACAAGCACAGGGCGGGAAGAGCAGGGAAACAGGAAACGAGACAGAGACTTCAACATAAAACAGGAAACACATAGAACCTAACAGGTCTGTCCCTTAGGTCGGGAACCACTGGACCAAACTAGTCAACTGTACATAAAGTAGTTAGCAACAGTAACATGCTGCTCTAAAAGCATCAACATCAATCCAGTAGTTATATATACGATTTAGCCAATCAAGGGACATTTTTCTCCAGCAGCACCACTTATACGTTTTTACTTGACTAAAATAGGATTTTAAATGAAAGGCTTTTACCTGTCAAAGTATTTATTAATTGTTATGTTGTTAATTTGATTGAAGTAAACGAACGGGCTTGAACCGGATGAGCAGGTTTAATTAATAAGCATAATGTTATGATGTCTCTGGCACTGCATACTGCATTCATAATGTTCCGGGGAAACATCTGAACCCTTTTGGGGTAGCATGGCTGAGCTTCTATGTTGGCGCTCGCATCGCCGTATCAACAGCTAGCCGCTCTGTCCATTCGCGCACCTTTTTTTTTTTTTTTTTTCAGCACAGACTTTTTTTTTTTGGGCCTTAGGCGCTCGGGATTTGTCATAGGCGCTCGGCAAAAAGGCTTAGGCGCTCGCACAAATTTTCTCTATGCAGGAAAAACCCTGCATATCTATTTAGGCAATGACATCAACACAACCTATTATGTAATGTGCCAACACGTAGTTTTACATTTTAGGCATATTTTATTCATGATTTATTCTATACTTTTACTGAAGTAGGATTTCAAATGCAAAACTTTCACTTGCCATGACGTGTAACTTAATTGTTGAACTGGTATTTTTTTATTTAAATGTTCCGAATGGTTCGTCCGCCACTGGTTTACCTCCGTTTCCAGTGTTTACGCTAAGCTAAGCTAACTTCCTTAAATCTTTACCGTAATCGGCTTGGCTCATCCTTCACCAGGAATTTAATAAGTGGATTCCCCAAAGTGAAGACTTCCCCTGTGATCGATGCCAACGGGCTCGTCCTCTCAGCCTTGAACCCGACGAGCGGGTTGAACCGACCAATAAAAAGTTGTGCAGCGTCACCAAGAATGTTTCAGTGAAACCTTCGAGAAGTACTTTCATTTACACCAACGTGTGCACTTGGATTAAGCAGTGTTCGTCAGCAGGTAAATAATCTCATAAAACTAATCGACTTTACATAAACTTAATGAGCTTTGAGTTTATCGCTGCTGTACTGTGAAAATATGTCAATCTCCTGTTAAAAAACAGATTTTATTTTTATTTTGTTCCTATATTTATTATTTCATGCTTTATTTATTTGTCCAGAGGCCATTAAAATGTTTATATGTATAAAGTAAGTGGCAGATAGTTACTTTAGTAATCCCGCAAGGGGGCATTTTTTTCCAATGGGGAACAAAAACAAGAGATTTTATGTGCAGAAATATGTTAATATAAATTAATCTGAAGAAAATACCTCATGAGCGTTTTCCTCATATGGTTACAATATTTTCAGTGCAAACTTTACTCATTTTGTTTCTCTGTTGACCACAGAGAACTTTTAGGACTAAAATGACCTTTTGGAAGGGGTCCACATGATTTGTCTAATACAAAACATTGATGCCTGATATTAAACTTATTGTTCATGGATCATTTAATAGATTGACAGTGTGTACAACCTGTTGGGATAAAATGTGAGCCATCCTTGAATCTTGAGCTATTTAAAAAGGTGACGGCCATCATCAGTCCTGATAAATGTTAGACCTAGAATAAACCCAGCAGTTCCTGTTTTTTGATTATTTGAGCATTCGAGTATGGCAGATTTAGAAAACTAGCTTTCTAACAAGTATTTATATAACGTGGTGTTGATACTTTTACTCAAACAATAAGTTGAAATACTTGTGAAAACATAGTGGAGCATTTTGCAGCTAAACACAGATATTTTTGGGGATTAAGAGATGGAGCAAAATGAGAGAGAATAGAGGACTCCCATTCATCATGTAAGACGAAAACAAAGACGCCTCTGCTTTTAAATAAACTTTGGGTTTTGGTTGGCTGGAACCAGCCAGAGAAATGTACCCAGGTATAACAGTTTTACGTTAATTACTCAGAAAAATCACTACCACAGCTTCCTTGTAGGGTAGGGTTAAAAAATAGATTGCAATACATATTATGGTTCAATTAGCAGAACTAACACAAGGCAGAACAAACTAAATCGCTTTGCTTTTGATCTGGTTGCACCTATATAACTCTAGATGTGTAATACGATTGTATAGAAATAACATGGATTTGAACAAATGTATTTGTCGTTGTGAGGGCAAAAGAAAACAAACTAAAAAGACAGTTGGAGGTGCCGAGAGAGAAGAACAACATAAAAGGGGTCAGGTGCAAGACATCAGGTAGTAAAGCTCCACCCACCTCTACCTGCAGTCAACCTGCAGAGTAAAAAACACAAGTCCGCAAGAGGAGAAGTGAGTCACACACACCTCAGCTGCAGTTCTCCAGACTATTGAACTGACCTGATACTTCATCTCAGGTCACTTCAATTGCTACAATTTTAACAGTTCTTTACAGTTTAGTTCAAATTGCTTCACCGTGGTACCAGTGCATTCCAATCAAAGCTAACTGCCTCTCTGTCTCTACAGCATGGATCTAAAGCTATCCCCGTTGGATCTTACCTTGAGCCTATGCTCAACAATCTACCAGATGGCTGAGAATGCGACTGCCAACAAGAAACGCTACCAGCAAATCGCCCAGAGAGTCAAATTACTGGAGGGACTGTTTCATGCCGAGAAACAAAAAGAGCCTTGCGTAATCTCTGAGACCGTGGAGAATGCTCTGACGGAAGTTTGCTGCACTCTGAAATCTGCCAAGACGCTGATGGAGGAATGTTCTTCAAGCTTGGTGGCGTCTAGCACCGACAAAGACAAGTTCTCCAATGTTAACGAAATGCTCACTGATAACTTCCAGGTTCTGTCAAGGTTTCTTCTGATTGACCAGGGACACCCGAAGCATCAAGGGTATGAAACTGTTGGAGGAAAGACACATCCTAGCCACACAAGCCCTCAACTCGGGACCATGTCGCCCTTTGAAACTCAAAACCCCAAAGATGCTAAGGTTCAACTTGACACCAAGTCCCCCAAGATAACGGATAGTCCCACAGATACAAAGTCTAAACTCTGCACCAAGTCCCCCAAGACAACGGATAGTCCCACAGATGCTAAGCCTCAACTCTGCACCAAGTCCCCCAAGATAACGGATAGTCCCACAGATGCTAAGCCTCAACTCTGCACCAAGTCCCCCAAGATAACAGATAGTCCCACAGATGCTAAGCCTCAACTCAACACCAAGTCCCCCAAGATAACGGATAGTCCCACAGATACAAAGTCTAAACTCTGCACCAAGTCCCCCAAGACAACGGATAGTCCCACAGATGCTAAGCCTCAACTCTGCACCAAGTCCCCCAAGATAACGGATAGTCCCACAGATGCTAAGCCTCAACTCTGCACCAAGTCCCCCAAGATAACAGATAGTCCCACAGATGCTAAGCCTCAACTCAACACCAAGTCCCCAAAGATAACAGATAGTCCCCAGGACACTATGCCTCAACTCAACACCAAGTACCCCAAGATAATGGATAGTCCCACAGATGCTAAGCCTCAACTCTGCACCAAGTCCCCCAAGATAACGGATAGTCCCACAGATGCTAAGCCTCAACTCTGCACCAAGTCCCCCAAGACAACGGATAGTCCCACAGATGCTAAGCCTCAACTCTGCACCAAGTCCCCCAAGATAACGGATAGTCCCACAGATGCTAAACCTCAACTCTGCACCAAGTCCCCCAAGATAACAGATAGTCCCACAGATGCTAAGCCTCAACTCAACACCAAGTCCCCCAAGATAACAGATAGTCCCCCGGACACTATGCCTCAACTCAACACCAAGTACCCCAAGATAATGGATAGTCCCACAGATGCTAAGCCTCAACTCTGCACCAAGTCCCCCAAGTCAACGGATAGTCCCATAGATGCTAAGCCTCAATTCTGCACCAAGTCCCCCAAGACATTGGATAGTCCCACAGATGCTAAGCCTCAACTCGACACCAAGCCCCCCAAGATAACGAATAGTCCCCCGGACACTATGGCTCAACCCAGCTTCATGCCCCCCATGACAACACATAGCCCCACAGATGGTATACCGCCAGCCAGCACCATGCTCCTAATGACAACACTTCACCCCACAGCTGCTATACCTCAACCCGACACGATGCCTCCCAAGACAACGGATAGCCCCCCGGACACAATACCTCAACCCAGCACCATGCCCCCCATGACAATGTATTGGCCCCCATACTGCACGCCTCAACCCAGCACTATGCCCCCCATGACAATGTATTACCCCACATATGGTATGCGTCAACCCAGCACCATGACCCCCATGACAATGTATTACCCCACGCCCGATATGTCTCAATCCAGCACCATGCCCCCCAAGACGATGGATAGCCCCCCAAACACTATGCCTCAACCGGACATTGTGGCCCCCAAGACAACACATAGCCCCACACATGCTATGCCTCAACCCAGCACCATGGTCCCAATGGCAATGTACATCCCCACAACCCCTATGCCCCAAGCCAGCACCCCTATGCCCACCATGACAATGGGTCACCCCATGTTTCCTGCGCCTTTTGGCTGGTACATGCCACCCATGGCAATTTGTAACTCTATGTCCCTCAGGTCCTCCATCCCTTTCCCCACCCCTACAAATCCTAATTCTGACATGGGCACAATGGAGAGATTGTCATTGGGCCTGGAGGAGTACAGCAGCGATGAAAACAAGTTCTCCAATATAGACAAAATGCTCACTGATAACTTCCATGTTTTGTTGGGGGCTCTTCTGATTGACCAGGAAAATGCGTCACACCAAATGAATGAAATGGTTGAAGGTAAGACACGTCTTCATACGAGCCCCACAGCCACTCAAACAAGCACTATATCCCCCACGATAACGGATAGCCACACAAACCCTCAGCTTCAACCAAGCACCATGCCCTCCATGACAATGTATCAACAAACAACCCCTTATCCTTTACAGAGCCCTATGCCCACCATGTCAAAGATTCACCCTACACCTCCTGAATCTGTTGGCTGGTTCATGCCCTCCGTCGGTCCGGCAATGTCTAACTCCATGTCCTACATCCCTTTCCCCACCCTAACGGGCCGCAATTCTGACATGGGCATGATGGAGTCCAGCAGTCACGACGAGGAGTTCGCCGATGTGGACAAAATGCCTAATGATAACTTCCAGGTCCTGTCAGGGGCTCTTCTGATGGACCAAGAAAACATGCTGCACCAAATGTATGAAACTACTGAAGGAAATATACAGACACATACAGGCCTCGTAGCCCCTCAACCCAGCACCATGCCCACCAAGACAACGCCTAGCCCTACAGACGGTATCCCTCAACCCAGCACCCTGACCCCCATGATGACGCCTAACCCTACAGACGGTATGCCTCAACCCAGCACCATGCCCACCAAGACAATGTCTAGCCCTACAGACGGTATCCCTCAACCCAGCACCATGCCCGCTGAAACAATGCCTAACCCTACAGACGGTATTCCTCAACCAAGCACCATGCCCTCCATGACAATGTATCAACAAACAACCACTTATCCTTTACAGAGCCTTATGCCCACCATGTCAAAGTTTCACCCTACATCTCCTGAATCTGTCGGCTGGTTCATGCCCTCCATTGCTATGTCTAACTCCATGTCCTGCATCCCTTTCCCCGACCTGACGGGCCGCAATTCTGACATGGGCATGATGGAGTCCATCAGTCATGACGACGAGTTCGCCAATGTGGACAAAATGCTTAATGATAATTTCCAGGTTCTGTCAAGGGCTCTTCTGATGGACCAAGAAAACATGCTGCACCAAATGTATGAAACTACTGAAGGAAATATACAGACACATACAGGCCTCGTAGCCCCTCAACCCAGCACCATGCCAGCCAAGACAATGCTTAGCCCTACAGACGGTATCCCTCAACCCAGCACCATGCCCGCCAAGACAACGCCTAACCCTACAGATGGTATCCCTCAACCAAGCACCATGCCCACCAAGACACCGCCTAACCCTACAGAAGGTATCCATCAACCCAGCACCATGCCCAGTAAGACAACGCCTAACCCTACAGATGGTATGCCTCAACCCAGCACCATGCCCGCCAACTCCTAACCCCTACAGATGGTATCTTTCACCCCAGTACCATGCTGCCATGACAATGCGTCACCCCATATCTACTGCACCTGTTGGGGTGTTCATGCCCTCCATGGCAATGTCGAACTCCAAGTCTCCCATGCTCTCTATTCCTTTCTCAACTCCTACAGTCCCCAATTTTGACATGGACATGGTGGCCCTAGCATCTTTCAACACAAAGTACAACTGTTGTACCAAACCCGTTTTTTTTTTTACCCTAAAAGACATAATGTGAAGACAAGGAGGGGTGGGCAGGATCATACACAGAATTGGATTCAAACCGACGTTCCCTCTTCACAGCATATTGCTATCGCCAGATAAGTGTCAACGTTGTCCAGCTAATGGTCTCTAACTAGTGAAGCATTAAAATATGGTGGAATTAGTGAACTATCAGACCACCTTGAGAATTTCACCATGCTTCATCGCTAACCTGATACCAAAAAGTATCCAAACAGTGGGCTGGTGGCCAGCAGCAGATCCGAGTCTAACGCACCCCGGCTGTGCCTGAGAAGGTTTAAGTTACCTCGCTAACTAGCCACGCATCTTTCTCCAGAACTGCGTACACTCTCCTTCCAACTGTTACTGACCCGTTTACGGGGCATATCAACAATTCCCATTTTATTTTGAATGTCAAATGACCACAGGTCAATGTCCGTCCTCCTCCTGTTCTATTTCTAATGCCAAGAAAGCAATAGTTCAAGAGTAAGTATCATTGATTGCAGTATGAACAGTGACATCATATATCAGAAAATGTAATGTCAAAACCAATAACACTAAAGATATGTGGCACGCTACACACGCAGAATTTAATTTAATTGTTTCTAAGTGAAGTACTCTATTACTGTTTTTGCATTGAAATATTATACAAATATCGTGGCTTAAAGGATTTATATTACTTTAACTGGTGGTGTGTTTCCAACATGTAAATCTGTATTCTCTGATGATTATGAACTGTATGCATGGAGAACAATAACTTCTTGTTAAAACATGTTACGGATAAGTTGTTTGTTATTAAAGGATGATTCAGTAACTTCAAAGCTTAAGTGTGTTTTTTTACCTTAAAATTCACTTCTAACTTCACATCATACATAATAAAAGTTAATGTGTCAAATTTATTTATATATATATATTTAATCATCCCTAACAACAAATAAAGGTCCTAATCTCTTCCTGGTCTTTTACAGATCACTTAATGATCTTCAGATTCATAGCACAACCTTGTGGTCATTAGACTGAACTACACAGCTGTTGTTATTGTGACGAACATCCCCCTCACATCCACTAGGTGATTCCTCTTGTTGTACAACTGCACCCTGCATGAGAGTTCCACTCTTGCATTTTGCATATATTAAACCCTGTGTATACCATTTAGTTTTCCTTTTTTTCTCGTGCCCCCAAAGACCCAAAACCACCGCTGTCCACCTGAGGGGCTCATCGTCAATATAATACAATGGAATTAATAGATATGTGTTAGTGTCTGAAACCTAACATGGAGGTTTATTATGTAACCATATGAGGGTCTAATCCTGAATTTTGGTGTTGCTGTGCTCAACAATGAAGGCATGTTTTGGGGAGGGAGTTAGAGGACTGTCATTCGGTCAGTTATTCATAGTTTACTTGCTGGAGAGAGGAAAGTTTGTCTCGCCGCTGCATTGATACCCTTCACTTTAAAGAAAGGTGTTTTTTTCAGTACGGGCTCGGTTGAAATTGGGTCACCATGAGTCAGCCTTAACAGCTCATACTGCCCAGGTGCTACACATCAGGATAGAAGGCTCCACCCATCTCTACCTGCAGTCACCTGCGAAGGAGGAGAGAACACAGGAGGCCAGCGGAGCAGTGAGTCAAGGCTGTTTTGTGAGTTCCAGTTGAGTTTAGGGTGGTTAAAGTTGACTTTACTGATGCACCGGTGCATTACTCGATCTTGGAATATGCCGACTACCAACTCTTCATACACTCTGTCGTATTCATTGATTGTGTTGTTCCTGTTTTTTTTAATTTGTGTGTAATAATTCCTTCTGGTCACATTACATCTATTGTTCTGTCCATCCTGGAGAGGGATCCTCCTCTGTTTCTCTCCTGAAGGGTTCTTACCTTTTTCCCCATGAAGGGTTGTTTGGGAGTTTTTCCTGATCTGATGTGAGGTCAAAGGTCAGGGATGTCTATACAGTATGTACAGAATGTAAAGCACTCTGGGGGGGATTTGTAATTTGTGAAAATGGGCTGTACAAATAAACTGAATTGAATTGAATTTCAATCCAAGCTAACCGACTCTGTGTCTCTACAGCTAAACACGGATAGTGGATCCATACCTCTAGGCCTTAACCCTTTGTTCAACCGAAGAGAAGGCCGATGTTTTGAAGGCCAACGAGGATGCTTGCGAACCTTGTTGCTGAGTTGAGTGGATCACCTCTCACTGGCACCACGCCCCATTAAGGTCCAACATGTCACTGTCCACTCCAAAGGTCTCGAGCACCCGTCCCCATGGCTCCTTTGCCTCTCAGCTTCATCTTCCCCATGTCTTCCTCCACCACCTTTGCCTCCAGACACTGAAGGTATCTCTGTGATATTCAAGAACAAAGAGGAAAGACCTCCTTTTGTTTCCCTGTGCTATGTTGTGCACGACATGTTCTCCAGCTAAAGTCGACTTTTACTTGTCATGAAGGTATTTTACATCGTTGTATTGCTAATTTACTACTTTGAAGTAAATGCTCTGAATTGACCTCCCACCATTGGTTTCCTTCAGTTTCCAGTATTTATGCTAAGCTAACCAGCCTCAGTTCTCGAGCGGTATCGATCTGCTTGGCTCGCTCTCCCCCCAGGTGATCGATGCCAGTGGGCTCATGTATTCTTCCAGTTTTAAACAGGATGAGCAGGTTTCACAGGTGGATAGAAGGCTGTTATTATGTGTTGGCACAGCATCGTGAGGAGAAACTGGTGCTGAACCACAAACACTTTCACTTCTTACACTTCAGACGGGACACTTGTCAACAGGTAAATAAAACTCTGCTTCTTCATGAGCTCTTTGTAATTGCTTTTCTGTTGTTGTATGTATGGCCTTTAAAGAATCAAGCAGTTACATTCTTTAGAATTCAATAATTCTATTATTTAAAGAAATACTCAGATAATCCAGTTAATTTTTCTGTTTGAGTCGGATGATTTTCTTCAACCATGAATGAGATTTGACAGTTTGTTAATTATAGTCAGATATCAACATTCAAACTGGTTTTGATTGCTTTAATTATTATTTTAGGTAAGTGTCCTTCTGTGCAGAAATATGTTCCGAAGTTAAAGCCCCACTATGTAACTTTTCCACCTTAAAATAACAGCTTGAAAAAAAGTGTGCCGCTACAATGACTTTTAATATGTTGATTTGCTCCTCCGCCACTGCCATCGGGGGTCTGTGGCCAGAAAACTGCTGAATGTAAGATGTTGGGACCGGCCCGGTGCTTCCGGTTGGGAACCGGAAGTACTTCAACTTGCTTTCTGGCAGTGATTACCCAACGTCATATAGTGCCAGTTCACACTCGCAGGTGACTTTTTATTTGCTCCGCTACGCGACGCGTAGAGACAGAATGACATGCTGCTGTGAAGAACACCGAGCCGCGGCTAATCGAGGCTCGCTGCCTCGATCAGCCGCGGCTGACAAATCATGTGGCTAACGTTCTTTGAACGTTAGCCACATGATTTGTCTAAATCAGGACGCCTCATACAACATATTTTAATTGATGATTTGATGGATTTATTTCAGGATACAGAGTCTGTCCAGGTGTTTATGCGGGCACCTTGTATTCCCTTTTCATCCAACACATTTAAAAAAGCCCAGATTAGGAAACACTATATGCATTATTCTGTTGACAGCTAAGATGCATGTCATGCACTGTATGCACATGCAGGTAGACTTGTATTACACCTGCAGTAAATATGTAGTAGACAGGTGTTACAACCAGATACTGGAGAGTGTTGTGCACACATATAACATGTTGGGTCATAGATGAGGATAAAAGTGAAAACTGGGTTTCCACTCAACTTTTCATCAATGTTTTAAAAGCTCAACGAATAAACGAGCAGAGGAGGTAATTCCTATTTGCCTTTGTTCATTTTAAACTCTACCCACTCTCTCAGAACATACCTGTCATTTCCCTGAAGTGACAGAGAATCAATGCTTGGAATTGACTGATCAGTTCAAGTTGTACTTTACTTTATCAAATAGAAATGATGCTCTCTTTAAACTTCACGACAATTCAGCGAAAAATATAGAATTTGCTTACTACACTAACCCTTTTTCCTCAGCTTTGCTTTGTGGTTAAAATTCAGATTGTGATTACTTTATCAAATATCATCTATTTTGAAGAAAACAATTGCATAAAATGAGCCGATGATGGAGTTGACTAGTTGTGTTTTAGCCCAAAAGAGAATCGGTTATTGCAGCTTTAATTTAATTTACTTAATTTACTGCAAATTCTTTGTTTGTATAATCGTTGTGAGGGCAAAGTTTAGAGGAAAAGTAAACCAAAAAAACCAAGGGTAGATGGTGTTGGTGAGAGCCCAGCTCCACCCACCTCCACCTGCAAAGGAAGCAGCAGGAGGAGCAGTGAGCCACGCACACCTCAGCTCAGTTCAGGTCGGTTCAACCCGAGCTGACTGCCTCTCTTCCCTCCAGCTCGCCATGGATAACAAGCACCTCGAGCAGCGCCACCTGTCCCCGGTGGACTCGACCTTGACGCTGTGTTCAACGCTCTACGAGACGGCTGCGAAAGCGAAGCACAACAAGGAGAAATGCCTTTCAGTCGCCCGTCAGGTCAAAACACTGGAGGGACTGGTTCACACCGTCAAACCGAGTCGGCGTAACGGAATCCCTGAGCCGGTGGAGAACGCGCTGCAGGAACTCGGCAGCACTCTGAGGTCTGCCAAGGTGATGGAGAAATCCTCCAGCACCAAGCGTTTTTTGGGCTTGAGGAAGTCCAGCAGCAACAAGGACAAGTTCTCCGATGTGAACAAAATGCTCACAGATCATTTTCAAGTTCTGTGTGGGGCCCTTACGGTCGACCCAAGAAACACGCCACGGTATGCTACCGCTGCAGGAAAGACTCATACCAACCCCACCAGCACCGTGGTCCCCAAGAGGTACAACCCCACCACCACTAAGCCTCAACCCAGCACCGTGGCCCCCAAGAGGGACAACCCCACCACCACTAAGCCTCAACCCAGCACCGTGGCCCCCAAGAGGGACAACCCCACCACCACTAAGCCTCAACCCAGCACCGTGGCCCCCAAGAGGGACAACCCCACCACCACTAAGCCTCAACCCAGCACCGTGGCCCCCATAAGGGACAACCCCACCACGCCCCCGCATGTTGGCTGGGACGTGCCCTTCACGCCCTCAACGCCCCCGCATGTTGGCTGGAACGTGCCCTCCATGCCCTTCACGCCCCCGCATGTTGGCTGGGACGTGTCCTCCATGCCCTTCACGCCCCCGCATGTTGGCTGGGACGTGCCCTTCAAGCCCCCGCATATCGGCTGGGACGTGCCCTCCATGCCCTTTACGCCCCTGCATGTTGGCTGGGACGTGCACTTCAAGCCCCCGCATGTCGGCTGGAACGTGCCCTCCATGCCCTTCACGCCCCCGCATGTCGGCTAGGACGTGCCCTTCAAGCCCCCGCATGTCTGACCGTGGAAGCTAGCTTTCATATAAACTAACCGACTTAAATCAAGACGCGGATTCACTGATGTGAATTTTTGCAGTAACAACTTAAACCATCAGTGGAGTAATAAGAAGTGTAGAGCCACTGACCTGTGTTGTCAACACGACGAGGAGCAGCAATCTCCATTTTCTTTGATACAGAATATGACCACAGAAACCAATTAAATGTCCTTTCTCTCCCTGTTCTAGGACAGAGGTTTGTGCTTAATTATCATTGATTTTAAAAGATCCTTAAGTTTCCTATAAAATACCATCACTCTTGAGAAATAAACAGCAACAGTGACATATATCAGCAAACGTGACGTCGAAACCAATAACACGAAAGATTTGCGACAGCTGATCTCCGCTGAGAGTTAATACAATGATATCTTTAGTTGTTGGTTGTTTACTTAGAACACGTACCGACCAAGTAACTGATGTCATCACTGACATCTTCAACATGTCACTGATACAGGAGAGTGTTCCCACCTGCTTCCACACAGCCACCATCGTCCCTGTACCTGAAACCCAGCACCTGCACTGTCTTGTTGAAGACTGGAGTCCCCCAGGGCCGTGTGCTCGGCCCCCTCCTGTTTCTGGTTCTTTTTCTTTTTCATTGACGCGAATGTCCCTTTAGTAAACGTTTACATTTAATCAGTTTGTATTCAATATATTTTTATTATGATGATATTATTACTAGGTGAGGCATTTGTTTTTGTATTAAAAATACTCCTATCTATACATACATACATACATATTGTTCCCACATATTGAGGATGTATAGGATTTATATTATTAACTGAAGATCCTGAACTGTGTGTATGGAGAACAATAACTTATTGTTGTTATTAAAGAACAGTCAATTACTTCAAAACTTGAGTATGAAGAATATTCTTTGACCTCTGGGACACATCGGTCATAAAAGACGAAAATTAAAGAAAGCTAATGTATGACAACATCTCTCTTTATTAATCCGTAAGAACTAATAATGGTCAGTGATGACCCTTTCTTCAGAGTCATAGCACGACTTGGTGGTCATTGGACTAAACTACAGAGCTGTTATTGATCATAGATTAAAGTCTGAATTACAGAAGATGTGACTCCGCGAGCTGAAATTAATTATTGTCTGAGAAAATCTAACATGTGAACACGCATAATAAAGTTTGCTCCTCTTCTGCTCCTGGAGCCTCTTCTCCTGCTCCCGACATGTGTCTAACTTTAGTCCGTCCCAGATTGATTATCTTGATCATCTTGTTGATAGTGCCACAGGCTCACTGAGAATGACACTGGACTCGATAGCCCCTCTGAAGAAGAAGACAGTGAGGAAGAGAAGGTTTGCTCCCTGGTATAACCCTCAGACCCGCACATTAAAGCAAACGTCACGAAAGCTTGAAAGCATTTGGCGTTCAACTAATCGGGAAGAATCCCGCTTAGTTTGGCGAGATAGTCTTAAAACTTTGGCTTTGGAAACCCCTGTATGTCCTGGTATATATTTAGATGGCTTTTCTCCCATCAACCGTGACCAATTATCTTTAATGGTTTCTACTTCTAACACGTCTACCTGTCTCTTGGACCCTATCCCGACTAGGCTGCTTAAAGACGTTTTGCCTTTAATTGGCAGCTCTCTTTTGGATATTAACAATGTGTCTTTGTTAACAGGCCACGTACCACATTCCTTCAAAGTAGCTGTAATTAAACCTCTCCTGAAGAAGCCCACTCTGGATCCAGAGGTTTTGGCTAACTACAGACCGATCTCTAACCTCCCCTTCCTCTCTAAGATCCTTGAGAAAGTGGTCGCAAATCAGTTGTGTGACTTTCTACATCAGAATAGTTTATTTGAAGAGTTTCAGTCAGGATTTAGAAAACACCACAGCACAGAGACAGCACTGGTGAAGATTACGAATGACCTCTTAATGGCAGCAGATAAAGGACTCATCTCTGTACTGGTCTTGTTAGACCTTAGTGCTGCATTCGACACCATTGACCATAACATCCTATTACAGAGACTGGAGCAGTCGATTGGTATTTCAGGCACCGCACTAAGTTGGTTTAAATCCTATTTATCAGATCGATCTCAGTTTGTATTTGTAAACGATGAAGCCTCAATGACCACCAACGTTAGTCACGGAGTTCCACAAGGTTTTGTGCTTGGACCAATTCTATTTACCTTATACATGCTTCCTTTGGGCAATATTATCAGGAAACACTCTATAAACTTTCATTGTTATGGAGATGATACTCAACTATATCTATCGATAAAACCAGAGGAGACTAACCAACTCACTAATATTCAAGCATGTCTTAGTGACATAAAAACATGGATGACCGGCAACTTCTTGATGTTAAACTCAGACAAAACCGAAGTAATTCTACTCGGCCCTGAGCACCTCAGAGATCAATTATCTGGTGATGTGATTTCTGTAGATGGCATTACTCTAGCATCCAACACCACTGTAAAGAATCTCGGCGTTATCTTTGATCGGGACTTGTCCTTTAACTCCCACATAAAGCAAATCTCAAGGACTGCATTCTTCCATCTACGTAATATTTCAAAAATCAGGCACATCTTGTCTCAAAAAGATGCAGAGAAATTGGTTCACACGTTCGTTACTTCGAGACTGGATTACTGCAACTCCTTATTATCAGGCTGCACTAATAAATCTCTTAGGTCCCTCCAGTTGATCCAGAATGCTGCAGCTCGTATTCTCACTAAAACTAAGAAAAGAGATCACATTACTCCTGCACTAGCTGCTCTGCACTGGCTCCCTTTAAAATCAAGAATCACTTTTAAAATTCTTCTCTTAACTTACAAAGCCTTAATTGGTGATGCACCATCATATCTTAAAGAGCTTGTAGTACCGTATCGCCCCACCAGAGAGCTGCGCTCACTAAATGCGGGGCTACTTGTAGTTCCTAGAGTCTTAAAATGTAAAATGGGAGCCAGAGCCTTTAGTTATCAAGCTCCTCTTTTATGGAACCAGCTTCCACCTTCAGTCCGGGAGGCAGACACAGTCACCACATTCAAGAGTAGACTGAAGACTTTCCTCTTTGACAGAGCTTATAGTCAGGGCTGAATCAGGTTTGCCCTGGTCCAGCCCCTGGATATGCTGGTATAGGCTTATAGCTGCTGGGGATGTTTAGGATGCACTGAGCACCTCTCTCCTCTTTAATTTCTCCTATGGATGAATCTTCATCTCTCCATCACACATGACTAACTCTGCTTTCTCCCCGGAGTCCTTCTGACTTCACGTCTCATGGGGTCATCGGACCCTATGAGACGGCATAGATTCCATCTGCTGATGGACCATCGATGGTTGGACCGTGAGTTCCTGTCGCCAGCTGTGCCACTGCCCTGCTGGGACTCCGCCCACTCCTCCACTTGGGAGGTCTCCAAACTCTCCATCGTGGAATATGCCTAAATATGAACTATTGATAAACTCTGTCAGATTCCTTGAATGTATTTTAACTCTAAATATGTCCTTCTGTACACATTACATCTATTGCATCTGTCCATCCTGGAGAGGGATCCTCCTCTGTTGCTCTCCTGAAGGTTTCTTCCCTTTGTTTTCCCAAAGAAGGGTTATTTGGGAGTTTTTCCTGGTCCGATGTGAGGTTTTGGGTCAGGGATGTCTATGTGTACAGATTGTAAAGCACTCTGAGACAAATTTGTAATTTGTGAAACTGGGCTATACAAATAAACTGAATTGAATTGAATTGAAATGTTCTCCCGCCTCTCCAGCGTCATTTTTTTCTTTTCTTCAAGTCGGCAAACTCTGATTCGTCGTCCTCAGATTTCGCGACCTGAGTCGGCTGCAATGTCTCGGTGACTTTATGAATCAGTCCTGTTCCACCGTTGTCCTAATGCCACGTGCACACTGACGCAGCAGGAAGTATGAGACTGCAGAACAGAGCGGGAGGTCCAACGTATGTTCCACGTGTGAAACGAGAAGTCAACGTTGATTTAACTTTCAAACTTCAGAAACAAGACTTCAGAAGTATTTTTGTTGCTTTAAAAGATTTAGAAAAGACTGTATGTCTATATTATTATTAAATATATATATTTACACGTGTTGCTGGAAAAAACACATGACAAATAGGCTTAGTGTTTCTTTTTAAAGAAATGCAAACTGAGATTGAATGTGGATATTTTGATCAATAATTTATCATTTTAAAACCCTGATAGTTCACCGTTTACACATTTTTACTTGAGTAAATGTTTCCGCTAACCCGTACATTAGGTTTGTATGCAGCACTGCTACGATAGTGGAGTCTTTTCACCCCGTAAAAATTAATAAAACGTAGAGGATTTGAGTAAATGGGATTGTCTTATTTTTCTGAATGAATAAAGTTTATTGAATTTCTCCACATAATATAACATAAAAACACGCTCTTCCCATTGCATATATATACGTATATATATGCAATGGGAAGTGCGTGTCGCAAATCTTTCGTGTTATTGGTTTCGACGTCACGTTTGCTGATATATGTCACTGTTGCTGTTTATTTCTCAAGAATGATGGTATTTTATAGGAAACTTAAGGATCTTTTGATCAATGATAATTAAGCACAAACCTCTGTCCTAAAAAACCTAAAATATATATATATATATATATATATATATATATATATATATATATATATATATATATATACGTATATATATGCAATGGGAAGTGCGTGTTTTTATGTTATATTATGTGGAGAAATTCAATAAACTGTATTCATACATATATATATATATATATATATATATATATATATATATATATATATATATATATATATATATACAGGACTGTCTCAGAAAATTAGAATATTGTGATAAAGTTCTTTATTTTCTGTAATGCAATTAAAAAAACAAAAATGTCATGCATTCTGGATTCATTACAAATCAACTGAAATATTGCAAGTCTTTTATTCTTTTGATATTGCTGATTATGGCTTACAGCTTAAGAAAACTCAAATAGCCTATCTCTAAATATTAGAATATTTCCTCAGACCAAGTAAAAAAAAAGATTTATAACAGCAAAACAAAATCAAACATTTAAATGTCCATTAATGCACTCAGTACTTGGTTGGGAATCCTTTTGCACGGATTACTGCATCAATGCGGCGTGGCATGGAGGAAATCAGCCTGTGGCATTGCTGAGGTGTTATGGATGCCCAGGATGCTTCAATAGCGGCCTTTAGCTCATTTGCATTGTTGGGTCTGGTGTCTTTCAGCTTCCTCTTCACAATACCCCACACATTCTCTCTGGGGTTCGGGTCAGGGGAATTGGCAGGCCAATGGAGGACAGTAATGCCATGGTCAGTACACCAGTTACTGGTGGTTCTGGCACTGTGGGCAGGTGCCAGGTCATGCTGGAAAATGAAATCCTCATCTCCATAGAGCTTTTCAGCAGACAGAAGCATGTAGTGCTCTAAAATCTCTTGGTACACAGCTGCATTTACTCTGGACTTGATGAAACACAGTGGACCAACACCAGCAGCTGACATGGCTCCCCAAACCATCACTGACTGGGAACTTCACACTGGATTTCAAACAACTTGGATTTTGCTCCTCTCCAGCCTTTCTCCAGACTCTGGCGCCTTGACTTCCAAATGAAATACAACACTTGCTTTCGTCTGAAAAGAGGACTTTGGACCACTCTGCAACTGTCCGGTGTTTTTCAAGGCTCAGGAAACCCTTGCAGGTGTTTCGAGTTAATTAGACGATTCAAGTGATTAGTTGAATACCCTACTAGTATACTTTTTCATGATATTCTAATATTTAGAGCTTGAGTTTTCTTAAGCTGTAAGCCATAATCAGCAATATTAAAAGAATAAAAGGCTTGCAATATTTCAGTTGTTTTGTAATGAATCCAGAATGCATGACATTTTTGTTTTTTTAATTGCATTACAGAAAATATAGAACTTTATCACAATATTAAAATTTTCTGAGACAGTCCTGTGTATATATATATATATATATATATATATATATATATATATGCCTAAACAAAACACATTCTATATACATTACATGGATCTATTGGAACGTAGGCAGGTGTTTTCTGCTTTAGTTGCTTAAGGGACAACTCTGTGGATAAACAGAGAGAGAATAACACAAAGGGTACTCAGAGGAGTTTCATGAATCTGATCCAACGGGTTTCACTTCCCTTCAACGCAAAGTCCAGCTCGGTCGATCCATGTGTTTCCACACGAGGCGTCTTTTTGTCTTCTCTTCTGCAGGGAGCTCTGCTTCTTCTTCTCCTCCTTCAATGGTTAAGAAATCAAATCTCGGGCGTGTTATGAATCAAGTGCAAAAGGGAGGGGTCGGGGAGGGGGGGGGGGGCTGCAAGTGTTGCAGAGGAACAGGAAGTAGTGAGCAGCAGAGGGAGGAGCTGGGGGCCGCGGTTTCATTTTCAACGACACACAGAAGAAGCCTTTCGCTGCAGGTAAATCATCTTCACCTTTTAAAAAATCACATCTCCAGTAAACGTCAGGTGTGTGTGTGTGTGTGTGTGTGTGTGTGTGTGTGTGTGTGTGTGTGTGTGTGTGTCTACCGTCTGTACAGAAGTACAGTACGCTCTTATGTGCTGCCGGTTTCACACGGAGGACATGTTGGAAACTGTCAAACAGGAAAGTTATTCCCTTCAGGGCACCAGAGAGCCGTGACTCATCTGCCAATCAACGACAGGGAGAGGGGACATAATCACACGTATTAGTACATCAGGAATCTTCTGGATTTGAGTCCGGGCAGCTGAGGATTAAAGAAACTGTAAAATAAACAAGAAAGAAAAGGCCACAGTTGAACCTTTCAGAGGTTTTCTTGATTGATATTGAGCGTTAGCCACGGTAGCTGCAAATCTCTGTTTCCAGGCGGCAACATCGGGTTCTGAAAAGTGTCTTAAAGCTGCACTATCACTAGTGACTAGTGGATTTCATTTTCCAGCATGATCTGGCACCTGCCCACAGTGCCAGAACCACCAGTAACTGGTGTACTGACCATGGCATTACTGTCCTCCATTGGCCTGCCAATTCCCCTGACCTGAACCCCATAGAGAATTTGTGGGGTATTGTGAAGAGGAAGCTGAAAGACACCAGACCCAACAATGCAAATGAGCTAAAGGCCGCTATTGAAGCATCCTGGGCATCCATAACACCTCAGCAATGCCACAGGCTGATTGCCTCCATGCCACGCCGCATTGATGCAGTAATCCGTGCAAAAGGATTCCCAACCAAGTACTGAGTGCATTAATGGACATTTTCAAATGTTTGATTGTGTTTTGCTGTTATAAATCTTTTTTTTTACTTGGTCTGAGGAAATATTCTAATATTTAAAGATAGGATATTTGAGTTTTCTTAAGCTGTAAGCCATAATCAGCAATATTAAAAGAATAAAAGGCTTGCAATATTTCACTTGATTTGTAATGAATCCAGAATGCATGACATTTTTGTTTTTTTAATTGCATTACAGAAAATAAAGAACTTTATCACAATATTCTAATTTTCTGAGACAGTCCTGTATGGTCTGTAGAGTCACACAGCCCAGAAAGAAGGGGGTGCTTTATGGGCGGTGCTACAGGGTGATTGACAAGTCTCTATCAGATACGGCGTCTCTCTCACAGATAGATCCTGAAGCTCCTTTAGCACTAATGGTGGGTTGAAGCACTCAAACTTAATCTTTAGAGATCCTTCTTCCCGATGAATCAATACGAAGTGCCTACAGTCGTAAAATATAACGAGTGAACACATTTAGTCAAGTGCAGCATCAACTTAAGTACATTTCAAGGTACTTGTACTTCACTTGAGAGTACATTTTACTACATTTGACTGACAGCTTTTGTTATTTCCTGTTCAGGTAAAACCTTGTATCTCCAGATGTGATGATGATGAATGTTTATGATGAACTGAAGGATGAAGTGTTCCTTTATGTGTTGAGAAAAGCCTCGAAATAAACTCTTTAGAAAGCTTTTATTTTTAGAGATACGTGGTTCTCACAGGAGATGCTACACACTCTCATCTCATGATGATCTCATAGATTGTAATGCGTTACAATCACAGGATACTAAGGAGTTCAAATGCAATGTACATGTTAGTGCAGCAGGAAGAATAATCCAGAAACATCAGATGTAATAGTTAAAGAGAGATGTTCCCGGGGGAAACCTTCTCTGCAACTTCACAGTTAATAAAATTCATGTCAGAACCAGTTGATAATCACAGTGAACCTGTTATGGTGGGAAAGTGAGGTGAGGTTGTACATGTTTTTATTAAAGCAACATATGGCATGCACCCCAAAGTCTATCGTCTTCATGGTGGGGACACTCTTTTATCTTAAACCAGAAGAGATAATTTAGTATCCTAATCCACGGATTCAAGGACATGCATGTCTTCCCCTGTGTGCCCATTTGATAAGGTACCACCAAGCCACCACCCTCACAAAAATGCAAGTATTTGAAGAGGTCAAAGGAAAATATGGAATACCTGTCCATATGTGAAAAGTCCTAGTGAAGATTTTTCTAATCCTGGAAAATCTCTAGTCCATGTGTCCTTGGGCAAGACATTTAACCCACCTATATATTACCCAGAGGCTGTTCCATCGGCATGTGAATGTTGGGTAGCCATGACGGCAGGCGGCACCTTGCCTGGTGGTGAACGAATGGGTGTTAACGGGTAAATGACGTGGTCGTCCATGTGTCGTCTTCAATATGAATTCAATTGCTTCTGATTGATTCCATGTTCATTCCCACCAGGTGATCATGGACTTCATTGAGCCCATCCTGGGCATTGCCTCGCAGATCTACAGCCTGGTTGAGAAGGTGAAGGCCAATAAGAAACGCAGCCAACGCGTGTGTCGCCGAGTCAAAGCCCTGGACGAGCTGGTGAGGTCCATCGAGAAGAGGGAGGCGGGACAGACCGCCGCCGAGGTGGAGACGGCCCTCAGGGAACTCTCCTTCACTCTGAAGTCAGCCAAGGCGCTCATCGAGAAGTACACCCCGGCCAGCTGGGTGAAGCGCTTTCTGAAAGCCGGCGATCACAAAGACGAGTTTAACAGCTTGAACGAACGCCTCAACGACGCCTTCCAGGTCCTGTCCGGCGCCCTGCAGCTTGAGCAGGGCTCCATACTGCGCCAGGTGTTCCGGATGGCGTCCAGGGAGAAAGAGGACGAGGTGGACCGGAAGGAGGACGACGCCGAGCTACAGACACGTAAGGCCGACTCACGTTGACCGGTGAAGACAATCGGAATCGTCTCGTCTACATGGGCTCCAGTTGGATCTCGTAGTTTTAATCTTTGAATGTTTGGTCTAATGAATCAGGATCATGAGGATCATCAACGTGCTCTTCAGATGATCCTGCAGCTTAGGTTCTCTTGCCAATTCAGGACCTTTTTAAAAGGACTCTCGAATTTTTTTAAATACCCGTTTACTATGAAGGTAGATTTGTAACTTTTTTACGCAAACCCCCATTTGTAAGTAAATTAATTGTTAGTTTTACTGATGAAACTAGAATGTGTTGCAGCCCCATGTTAGCCCACGCTACAGAAATCAGGTTTATCTGTTATTTAAATGCTTGTAATATGCATTATGATGCCAACTTACCTCTGTGTCCTCCTCACTGTAACCTCTCGAGCCAAGAGCACGTCAAACCCACCAATAGAAACTCCTCACTTCAGCAGCATAAGGCCTGACACTACTTCCACAATCAACTCGTAGCTTCTCGTTTTGAGAGCGCAGGTTTCATTTTAAGGGGAGCAAAGATCTTTGATTTGCAGCAACAAATTTTAGTTTCATCAGCAAATCTAACCATTAATTTACTTAAAAATTTGAAATCTGCTCATCTTTTTTTGGTTTGAGTAATAAAGACACAAATCTACCTTCATTGTTTACGTCCTGCAAGTGTTTGCCTCATTGGACGACACTTGATAGTTGGTTGTGTGAGGGTTAGAAAGGCGGTGCACTGGTTGTTTTTTGGTTGATGGTTCGTTGTGTCGCTCCTCAGTGCTGCTGCACTACATGAAAGACCAGCAGGAGAAAACCGACGCCATGCAGAAAGAAATGGAATACATCAAGATCAACGTGGAAAAGGTCGTAGCACTCTGTGAGTACACCAACAACTCTCAGTCGTTGACACAAACACAACAAACAATAGTTAGGTTGAGACAACTAAACCAATGGTTAGGTTTAGATAACTAAACCAACAGTGAGGATGTTAGAGTTCAAGTCTGGTTTACTTTCTGACCCCAAGTGGTCAAATGAAACCGTTATTGAGAGTTTAATGGCCGCGGTCAGACAGCTGTCGTGAACTAACTCTCTTTCCAGTGAATAAGCCCAGCATCATCAATGAAGACATCCGGATGATCAAACCACAGGAGCTGAACTACGAATATCCCAAGATGCCCTTCATGACGACACTGACCTCCGAGGTCTACAAAGGAGAGTACCGCCACTTCCCGGTGGCCATCAAGAGATACACCGACACCATCGACACCAGCCTGAGGTCTGTGGCCCGTTTCAGGACGACGTTGATCAAAGTGCATCTGAAGTTGTATGAATATATTATGTTTGTTGTCTTTGGTATGACAAGATATCGGTGGAAACACTCGTAGCCCCATAGCGGTCTCAACTGTTTGCCAATTATCCAGGGTCCGACTGTCAATCATGATCTGACTGACAATATAGGCCAGCACAGGACTGCAGAACAGCACCACCCAGTGTACACATATATATATATATATATATATATATATATATATATATATATATATATATATATATATATATATATATATATATATATATATATTATATAAAGTAACATTTTAATGACCACGTTTGGCTTTTACATAATCCTTTTTGTTTGGAGAAAAATCCCAGATGTGATTTTTATTAGGCCTCCATTATTAGGCTTGAATTCAGTAGTCTCCCAATAAAAGACAAACAGGGAGAGGAACATTTCCCTTTTCTTTACACTTCGGACTCATTGTTGCGCCCTTGTGTGGACGGAAATATATCTTGTGTTGTATAAACGGTTTCACCCACTTTGCCACTAAAGCCAAACATAAAAAACCTTCTCAGATGCAAGTCTGATTTTGAGACGCGTTGAGTCAACATGTCGCTCTGGGAAAGGACACATGATGCATTCAAGAGCTTCAGGCCATGAAGTTAAATCTTGGGACTAGAAGGTGATCTGTGTGAAAGTCTTTATGGTCCACACACAGTCCTGTATACACAACACACTGCCACTGATCAACATTCTCTGTCCACGTCGCCTCCAGCGAGCTGCGGAAGGTTTTCAGGAAGGACGTTGAGACCATGCAGCGGTTTGAGTCGCCCAACATCCTGCGAATGTTCGGCATCTGCGTCCAGGACGAGGACGGTGAGGGAACCCGCAGAGCGCCAAGGACGTTGACGAGCAGCGTGACTCGTAAAGTGACATCACTGCGTGGTGTGTTTCAGGCCCCAGCCCTCAGTTCCTCATCATCATGGAGTACTGTGAGAAGGGAAGTCTCCGTCAGGTTCTGGACTCAGAAGGTTTTGGTCTGTCCTGGACCACCAGAGCTTGTATGTGTCGGGACGCGGCGCGAGGACTCTACCGGTCCGTCTTCTACAACCATTTAATACAACTAAATCATAAAAACCTCAGAATCATAAAGACGTTTACATTCATTTGTCTTATTAAGTAGAACAATTGTGTGCAGAAGAAGCTGATCCTCCTACTTGTAGATACGTATTAGCATTAAGGTATACACACATGTACAGATAATAACAGATGTACTAACATTAAAAAAAGATTGATTAAAAGAAAGATTAAATATTTTCATTGCCACTTCATAATAATAATCAACAGCTGGCTGATTACCAATCAGCAAGCTACCGAGGCCAATTAGAGACCCCACCCCCACACACCTCCACAGCTGCCACAGTTATTATGACCGTTGGTGGAAGGATTCAAATCTTGTACTTAAGTCAAAAAATAACAATACCACAATGTACAACAGTATCAACATTTACTGAATCGTCTGAATATCCCTTGATTATAATTGTTGAAGCATTTGCATTCATCACTTTAATGTTGAGATGATTGTAATTGCTTGATATGCTGCTGGGTGTCTTAATCCATCAGAATCCGTCAGATTGTATTCATTATTTTTGTGTTAGAAATCTGAATCTGCAAAGTAACTAAATCTGTTAACGCGTGCAATGTCTCTACTTGACCTAGGGGAGAAGAAGCATAAAGTAGCTCAGACCCCTCATGGTAGAAGGCACCATCGCGATCATCACCCCTCTTTTCTCTCCCAGGCTACACCACACTGAGGAGAAGTCAAAGGTTCACGGATGCATCAACAGCAACAAGTTCCTGGTGGCCAACGGCAACACCCTGAAGGTACTGAAGCAGAGTGAATGCTGGGATTTGCCGATTTATGTAAGACTTTGGAGGGGGGGTTGAATGACGTCTTGATTTGTGGTTGTTGTTGTTGTTGTTTGTTTTTAGCTGGCAGGCTTTGAGCTGGCCAAAACCGAGACGTCGCTGAGGAAGATGACGAAGAACAACGTTCCGGTCACGCGGTCCCTGAGCTACTCGTCTCCAGAGATGCTGCACGACATCAACCACCTGTACAGCACGGCCTGCGAGATCTACAGGTGTTGAGCTGATGCTGTGTACTGATGAAACACAAATATTAACACGACTATGGATTATACGAGCCGGACAATTTGCTTTAAATGCTTTTAACCCCCCCACAATTTTTTTTTCATTTGAGTACATTTTTAGCAGCCAAATCTAATTATCTACAGGATTATCAAGCTTTGTTTATTTTTTTATTTTTCAAACATTTAAGACTCGACATGATGTATGAGTTGTTGGTACATTATTAAAGAGTTGGTATTAACGGCCTTATTAATGACCCTATGAACCCCCAAAATCCATCCAATTTGAGACCATCGCTAAAACTACAACATGTATCACAGCAGGAAGCTGTGAAGACGTCCTTATCGTCAGATTTTCATATTTACGACAATCCTTGAACACATCATGTGTTAAAGAAAAGAGTTACATCAAAAAACTCAACCGACTCTAAGTTTAAGTATTCATAACAACTTTATTAACAACTTTATTAAGGGTTTATGAGTTGTTATTAACATCTTTATTACGAGTTTATGAGTTGTTATTAACATCTCTATTCAGGGTTTATGAGTTATTAACATCTTTATTAATGGTTTATGAGCTATTAACAGCTTTATTAATGGTTTAAGAGACATTTTAAAACCTTAATCGCAGCTTTATAAAAGGTTTATGAGTTGTTACTAACAAGCAACCATAAGAAAACACATGTTTTGGAGTGGAGGTGAATTTTAAAAACAAGCAATGTAATGTTTCTCTTTCTAACTTGTTTGTCTTCCAGCTTAGGGATCGTCCTGTGGGAAGTGGCAACGAGCAGAAAACCTTTCGATGGTGCGTACCTGCAGAACCACCACTTATTGTTCCTGGCATCAAGGACTCCCCTCCGTTGGATTTGATGACTGATCGGTGGAGAATGAACATCTCAATGCCAGTTAGAGGACAACAATCCATTAACTAAGACATGTAACTTAAATATGAGCCTTGTGGTGATGCCAGAGGGAAAAGTTTGGGGGTCTCCAAAGTGTTTAACGTTCACCCTTGAATGTCTGTACATGGAGGCAATCCATCCAATAGTTGGAGAGATATGCTGATGGATGCCGTCTAAAAGTGTCAAAGACTTTGACTAAACTAAACTAAAGTACAGAACCATTGGCTTATACTTCTGTTCTTCATGTGTTCTGGCTTTTCTTCCAGGTTGGTCAAACAAGGACATCTTTGAAAAGGTCTGCAAAGAGAAGTTCAGAGAGGAACTCCCCCACGATTGTCCCACAGGACTAGCAGACCTAATCGACGTCTGTCGGGCCTACGACCGCTTCCAGAGACCATCTGCTGGAGGTAACTCACAACCACGTCTAGTCCTGGTCCTCTGTAGACATCAGTCTAGTCCTGGTCCTCTGTAGACATCAGTGTAGTCCTGGTCCTTTGTAGACATCAGTCTAGTCCTGGTCCTCTATAGACATCAGTGTAGTCCTGGTCCTCTGTAGACTTCAGTCTACTCCTGGTCCTCTGTAGACATCAGTCTACTCCTGGTCCTCTGTAGACATCAGTCTAGTCCTGGTCCTCTATGTCTATAGACACCAGTGAAGTCCTGATTCTCTGTAGACCTCAGTGTAGTCCTGGTCCTCTGTAGACATCAGTCTAGTCCTGTTCTTTTATAGACCTCCCATCAGTAACCAGACCACCAGAGAGAAGGGGGTCTGGTTCTATACAGTTGATCTTAAAACTCCTCATTGGACCACCGGGTCGGATTCTGGTAAAACGAGATGACGTCATGCAGGTTCACCAGAACCTCCTTCAGCTCAGACTCCAGCCTAGGCCAGTACACTGTGGACTAGACCAGATCCAGCAGAGATCAGTCCACCTAGGACAGACCCATATCCAACCGAGACCAGTCCACCGTGGACTAGAACTAGATCCAGCAGAGATCAGTCCACCTTGGACAGACCCATATCCAGCGGAGACCAGTCCACAGTGGACTAGACCTAGATCCAGCAGAGATCAGTCCACCGTGGACTAGACCCAGATCTAACCCTAACAGGTGTCTTTCTCTTCTCCAGTGCTGGTGGACCAGCTGCAGAGCATGGTGGCCGAGTTAGAGAACTCCTAAAGCCTCTTCCTCCCCCTCCTCTTCGTCAGCAGGGGACTGAGGCCTGTAACTTCTTAATGATCCACACGAAAAGTTTACACTAAAAGCCATAGGCCTACAATGTTTTTATTTAGTTTTTTAAAGTTTTCTGCATCCCATAATGTTCAAACCTGCATTTGTACCTTTTAAATGTCTTCAGGATAGCTTGCATGTGAAGGCGTGTCGTTATGTTTACTATGACCATGATTACGCTGGGAAAACACATATAGGCCTATATACAAGTCAATGGCACAATATTATCTGAAATGTGTCGTGAATTACATTGTTAATTAAAAAGTTAGTTTTTAAAGTCTCAGTTTGTCTTGGATTTGTCATAGAACTGGGAAATCCCTCAGTTAACTACATCTCTGTTGGCGACTGTCGGTCAGTGGATAGCAGGTCCGTCTTTCACTCAGAGTCGGTGGTTCAATTCCTCATGTGTCCTTGAGTAAGACACTTAAGCCTGAATTGCTCCCTGTAGCTGTGTCTACGGTGTATATTTGTAAGTAGCTTTGGATGAAAGATTTGCTGGGAATTTTATATATTTTCAGTTATATTATCTTCAACACCATATGAAGGGGCTCTGCACATTATCTTCTGTTTTGTAAAGCATATTGCATACCATCTCCCGCACCTTTTGTCAAGGAAACAAGCAATTGTGGAGACACACTATAACACAGGATAAAAGCTGATTGGTAGGTGTTAGAATCTCCAGGATCTTTCAATTTCTACTCATCAAGGGACCTGAAGAAAAATGTTTCCTTCTCGATACGAGTACCTAGGTTACACATCCTGGGTACCATATGATGGTCCGCCAAGACTCCCAGATCCTCAAGTAGGCTTGAGACCAGTGCTTAAGCCTGTTCGCTATCCCTCCACCAGTGCTTGAGCCTGCTCTCTAGACAAATTGGTTAATTATTCAGTGGCGGATGGCGGAAATTAACAGAGATAAGCCACGCCCCCTCACCAACGCGTATGGCGCTGTTAAACCACAAACAGTCGGGCTAGTAAACTCGGGCTAGTAAACTCAGGCGAGTAAGCGCTGTCAGTTCTGTTTGTGACGGGGTTCACACACATGCTGACCAGTGGATATCCAGGACCTTTCTAGGACGTTAAACCAAATTTCCATGATTAAACATTATGTGAAAACTCTGTATACATGAAAAAGTGAGAATATGTAATATTATACATATAATATTACATATTCTCACTTCAATATTTACCTATTGTTCTTTACCTCTTCATCGTGCAGCTCCGCTGCCCTGCGTGCTTGTTCGTTGATCTGTAGATCCGCTCGGGTGTCACAAAAGTTTTCACCAATGCTTTTAAGTGCCCAGCCGTACTTTGGTGTCTCGTTGACAACTCACGTTTGCAAAGCCAATGTGGCTCCAAACACCAAATCGATCACTTGCAAATAATAGACATTCCCAGCAGTCCGGTGTGCAGTGCTTCTCGGAGCCTGAGAGCCATTGGTAGCGATCCTAGTTGGAACTTTGAAAGTGGCGAACAAACCTCTTTCCTGCCTGAGACGGGCTTTGTAGCGTCGGCGTCGGTCTTAAAGTTCGTCTTGAGAATGGCGTTATAATTATATCCTCGACCAAATCGATATATTCTCCTCCTTCCCCCATTGTGGGTCGAAAAAAACTGCTTAGTGAAGAAACACTCCTCAATGTCGAATTATTTCTTTAATGACAGAGATGAAGGAGCCCTACAATGATACAAACAATTGCAGTATAAGCAAATAGTAATAACTCTTAAATGTGAACCTACAACCTAACATGAATCATCACATTACTCATATTATGCAGTTGTTGTATTCATTTAGTTATAAAATATTAAACACTCAACTTACATGAATTAGGCTGAACAGCACAATCAAACTACCGTGACATGAACATGTGCATATCCACAAAATGGCCGGTTCCTGTCTGAGCCGGTCATAGCAATATCCTACATTGCCCCCTAGTGGCCAGTGATAAATCCTCCATCCCCCCCAGTCCGGAAAGCTATGGGATAGGTTAACGGACTCAGAGTCCTATCCAATGGCCAGTCTCAGGCTCGTAGCGCCGGAGGGGCTTCCTCGCTCGGCATGGACGTGAGAGCTGGGGTGATGGGGGATCGGGCAGTGATGCCTGTGACGGCACGGGCGGTGCGACATCCATAGAGGCAGGGTCACCATGAGGCTCAAGGTCAGGGGCCGGGGCTGCAACTGGGGCCATGTCCTGGGGTCCGTCCTCTGGCAGCAGAGACCATTCCTGGGGCGTTGCAGGGCACAGATGAGGTCTCACGCCCAGGCACCGAGGGCATTGGCGGAGCAGTTGGCCGCTGTTGGGTGTAGGGGGAGGCCGGAATATAGGCACGGAGGAATCGCCGATTGCGCAAAGTCAGCCGACCTGACCCATCAACCCTTATTCGGTATTGATCGTGGCCCAGCGACTCCACCACCACCCCTGACCTGTCCTACTTGCGTGGGCTCGGGCCCAGCTGATTCTGGAGAAATACTGTCTCACCAAGTTTCAGCAGGCGGAGAGGCCTAGTGTGAGCCCTCAGAGACTCGGTGGTGCGTGACATCCGGGTCCGTAGTGCATCTTCTTTTGCCGCCCATGCCTGGCGCCAAAGTGGCCGGACATGTGGGTTGGAGAACTTTTCCAGTCTATTGACGAAAGAAAGTGAATCCCGGAGTGGACGGCCGAAAATAATCTGTGCTGGTGAGAGGTTGCAGTCAGGGTCAGGTGTGTTGCGCAGCTGCAACATCGCACGCAGGAAGCGGTCGTGATCAAGGCTTCCAGTCGGGCCAGTGTTGGACACTAGAAGGCGCTTGGCAGACTTCACAGCAACTTCCGCCCTGCCGTTCGACTGTGGAAAGCCAACGGAGGACACGCGGTGCTTGACATGCCATAGCCGGAGAAAGTCTGACGTGCGGGCAGCCATAAACTCCGGGCCGCCATCGCTTGAGAGCTCCTCTGGTACACCGAAGGTCGCAAAGAATGAACGGAGGTGGCGAACCAGACCAGCTGAGCCTCCGGAGTCGGTTCCTGCTGAAGAGCTCAGGACCTCCACCCAGTCTGATGGGGGCAGGTATTGAACGTAGACGAGGCGTACCTGTCAAGCAGCCATTTCCTCATACGGCTGTTGTTCTCCGGTGTGCATGGAAATGGCAGTGCTGTAGGCCGTGGTGGTGGCGCCGTACGCTGGAGACATGAGCACTGGACAACCTCAGGACTATCAAGGCCCCTGCTGCTATTGCCAGTGGAGCGAGTAGCGTTGACCGACAAGGGTGCAGTAGGTGTGCTGAGGATGTCAGAGGAGTTCCCATATCCAGGCCCTCTTCTGCCATCTGTTGATGGGAAGTTTCTAGGCAAGAGGCCGAGGCAGAGTAGTGACTCATAGGAGAGGTACATGGCGTGGACTGAGCTACTCACATACACCATGGAGCGGCAGCATGACGCCACGCCGCTGTCTGGGGGTGTCGACAGGTTGACGAAGAAGGCTCCCTCAATGGCTATGGGAGAGCGGTTGGCAGCTGACAGACTGAGGTTAACAGGGCGTAGGACATTGCGTGAGAACCCACAGGACAGAAACTCCGACAGGGACCAGAGGTCAGACTGTGCACCAGTGTCAGCAATGGCGGATATGGTCACCCCCGCGTTCGAGCCTCTGCCACTGGTGCTGCCTGGTATGCCCACCTCGTCCACTGAGACGGTAATTGACACCCGGGGGTGGTCTCTCAGTCTGGCTCGCCTCCATTCGCCCCTGGAGAAGATGTGGTGTTCGAGGCTGATCGACTTGGGTTTGTTGACACTACCATGTGTAGCCCGAGTGTGGCGTCGACTCCCACGATGACTACCAGAGCGAGCTCCAGCCATTGATGAGTTCTGGGAGATTTGCTCTGAGGCCATGGCAGCCTGCTGGCCTTCAGATGATGGTGGGGGCTGCCTCCTTCGCCGACGGGCTTTGTAACAGTCAATACAGACCTGGTGAGGCCTAGAATTCCATCCCCGAGATCCCTCTGTGAAGACTTTAAAGGTGCTGTTACAGTCCGGGCAAGAGGCCTGTTTGGCCTTGTCCACTGGGGCTGTAGCCTGTGCGGGGCTCATCGGTGGGTCCTTCTTCAAGCGCCGGAATGAGGACATGGCTGACAGAGTGGGTGACAGCAGAGCATTGCGAGCCATTTCTTTGTTTTCGACAAGTGCAATCACCTCGTTCACAGGTTTCCACAGGATATCAGGTGTGCCTAGTATTCCACGGCGTATGTCTGAATCATAAATTCCATTGAGTAGGACGTCACGTATGATGTGGTCAGTATAGTCCACGTTCTGGCCACATCCACATACAGCACGGTAGTCACACGTCTCCGCCTTCCCTCGTACTCTGGCAGTGAAGGCCCAGAATGTTTCATCCCGCTCCTGATGCAGCTGAAGCAGTTCAGTGCGCAGGACACATGTGGCTACTGGAATGACTGCTAGCGAGCGCATGGCGGCCATCAAATCTGCCAATGACCCAGCGGTGGCATGTGGATTCGCTTTCAACAGGCTGTCTCCGAGTTCGGGCCTAACACATTGAAACAGTTGGAAAGTAGCCTGTATGTCGCCTATGCCCGAGCCAGTGCGGAAGACATCCCAACGCCGGGTAAACACGTTCCATTCCTCTATAGATACATCGATGTCGACTTTAGGACGATCAAGTTTTGGGCCTCGAGGTGTTCGGGCTTGGGCTGGCATGCCTGTGGCCGGCTGGTTTTGATGGGCAAGTCCATGATTTGTTAGCAGGGCTATGGCGAGGGCTTCAAACACATCCTCGGTCTCAAAAGTGCATCCGGGGACAGAGCATTCAACGACAACCATGGCTCCTTCATGAAGAAACACTCCTCAATGTCGAATTATTTCTTTAATGACAGAGATGAAGGAGCCCTTCAATGATACAAACAATTTTAGTATAAGCAAATAGTAATAACTCTTAAATGTGAACCTACAACCTAACATGAATCATCACGTTACAGCATTACTCATATTATGCAGTTGTTGTATTCATTTAGTTATAAAATATTAAACACTCAACTTACATGAATTAGGCTGAACAGCACAATCAAACCACCGTGACATGAACATGTGCATATCCACAAAATGGCCGGTTCCTGTCTGAGCCGGTCATAGCAATATCCTACATTGCCCCCTAGCCCACTTAGTAGTACGCAAATTCATTTGTTTATCAAATTCAGTTTCCTAGTTCTGAGATTCTGCATATACCTGCCCATAGGACCCGCCTCTCAATATTGGTAATCCAATCAATAGACGTGCACGCACTCCGCCTGGCTCCTGTGCTGGTTCCGGGGCCAGCTAGCAGACCTATAACAGCCAACTCTAAAGCTGATTGGTTGACACAACATTTTCATTTCCATTCACTTTAAGCTGCCAGCGTTGATTCTGCATCCCGAGGGCATATTTTAGACCCCTGGCAACACATGATGGCTGAATATGATTGGATAAAAGATCTAACATAAAGACCAGCCCTCCAAATCTCAACCTGGGACTTGCAGCAGTGCAACCAAGATGAAAGCTATGAAATTAAGAGAATAACTCTTACTCTGTGAAATAATTGAATATATATTTCTGGGGAAATATATTTTAATTTGTTATTTATTCTGATGATGTTTAGGCCAGCAGAGAAGGCCTTGCTGGCCCTAACAGCCCACCACTGCCTTAAATACATGTTTTGTTTAATTGAGTCTTCAGTTCACTCTCGGCAGACTGTTTGAATGTTGAAACTTGCAGGATAAAATCCATTAACAACCAAAAGAAAACTCCATTGCTTCTCCTCTTTTTATTCTTTCTAATAAACCCTTGAAATCAAGAGGTTTCGATTCCTACATATATCATAAATCTCAACTAACAGAGATATTACGCATATTCCTTTAATGTACATGTCTTCATGCCCCTTTTACATGGTGTTTGTGTATATGTGGCCCAATAAATTATTATTATTAAAATATTCATGGCTCATGTGATAGTACGCCATAATTATGAGACGGTAAGTCATAATCATGAGATAGTAAGTCAACATTTTGACTTGCAGGATGTTCATTTTCTTCCAACCGGTCACCGTAGAATCGCGCGTGATCCATCTTCTCGAAATACGATCTTCGGCGCTGACGTCACAGCGGGAAGTAGATGGGAGGGGGCCGGACAAGGCGGGCTTTGGTCGCCGGGAGATTCGATCCCTGACCGCGGCTCCCGACTGCGCCTCCCTCTCCCTGGGTAAAGTAGGATCCGTGGGGAAACCCCTGGTGTTCATCCGCGAGGTCTCCCTCAGAGTTGTAACCGTCACTTGTGCGTTCAGGTAACTAGGAGCCTCGCGCCGCACGTTGCCAACGAGCCGCCGCGCTCACGAGCTCACTAAAAACACCGCGTTTTTATTTCAACAGGGTGATCAAAACGGATTATCGCATGGTGTTGTACTTATTTACGTCTTGCTGATAGACGTAACACCTCTCTCTGGTATGAGGACCTCTCTCTGAATTGAGGACAAGCAGCTACTGTCGGCTGTTTTTACCCGGAGGCCCTGGAGACATCGGTGTCGAGTTCGGCGTGTAGCCGCGAAAGGCGTCGCAAGGCCCCGCGGCACATTTGTTGTTGCAAGCGGTAGTTTTTGGTTTGGACAGTTGAGGCTTCCGTACTTTGCGGGACGAGCTGGCGCTCTGGAAATACTCTACTACAAGTACAATTACATTTAAAGTATTATGTACTGGGAGTATTAATATAAAAAGTATTGATTGTACTGTGTTCGATGTGATGTTTCTGATTAATTACATTGCTGTTTGCTTTGTAGTTCATTTAACTTAACATGTTTTAGTTATTGCTTACCTGTGTATGTCTCGCATTACTGCTGCAGGTCGATATCCTCATAGAGGGGAAGTTGTATATTATTAAAGATGCACGATTAATAGAATAAGAAATGCACAATATATTAAAGAAAATATATTTTAAAAACAGAATCTATATAAAAAAAATAGAATAATAAGAAAAATGCTATATATAAATGTATAAAAGAATAGAATACTATTAAATTAAGTAACTTACCAAATAATAGTGCAAAGATGCTTCCTTCTCCTCTCATTCGTTTCCTCGTTGTCTCTCTCGATTCCTTGGCTCCTCTCACTCGTTCCCTCATTGTCTCACTCGGTCCATCGGTTTCCTCGTTGTCTCCTCTCTCTCGTTTCCTTGTCTCCTCTCACTCGTTCCATCGGTTTCCTCGTTGTCTCCTCTCTCGTTTCCTTGTCTCTTCTCACTCGGTCCATCGGTTTTCTCCTTGTCTCCTCTCTAGTTTCCTTGTCTCCTCTCACTCGGTCCATCGGTTTCCTTGTTGTCTCCTCTCTCTCGTTTCCTTGTGTCCTCTCACTCGTTCCAATCGGTTCCTCATTGTCTCCTCTCTCGTTTCCTTGTCTCCTCTCACTCGTTCCATCGGTTCCTCGTCTCCTCTCTCGTTTTCTTGTCTCCATACTCATTTTCACTTCTAACTCTGCGTGGTTGTTCTGACCGGTCCATTGTTCCGACAGGTCCATTGTTCTGACCGGGTTGAGGTCTCAGTGTTTTGGGGGCGTGTCCTCAGGAGGAGGTGGGGCATTAACGGTGTTCTCCCCCAGGTGCAGATGGAGGCCATGGAGGTGGACCTGGTGCTGCCGACTGCCGGAGGAGGCGGGACCAGACGCAGCCGACGGCGCGCCATCAACATGGCGACCGGCTTGGCGGGATTGGCCGCCGCGTCGCAGGGCGTCTCCGACTCCAGCGACACCGAGGTGGACGAGGACGGCGAGGGGGAGTGGACGGCGCCGCGCTCGCCGCCCAGACTTCCTGCCACCTGGGCCTTCAGCCAGAGGGTGGCGGGCGCGCCCTCAGCCGGTCAGGGGGCGCGGCTACGGAGGAGACTCAGGTGAGACCGTAGCTCCGCCTATCAGAGAACGATGTCACGTCGTGGTGAAGCGCTCTGGTCGGAAGACTAGAAAAGATCTAATAGTACAGGTGTGTGTCTCGTTTTCTCCCCTCACTCGTTTCCTCGTTTTCTTCTCGTTTCCTCGTTGTCTCCACTCACTCGTTTCCTTGTTGTCTCCTCTTGTTTCTTTTTTTTATAACTTTTTATTTTGCATTTTCCAAACAGATTATTCCTTGACATCGAAGAAAAATAAATAAATAATAATAATACATACACCCATACATACATACATACATACATACATACATACATACTCATACACACAAACACATCTACAAAAAAATAGAGTCAGCACACATCCAAATCCATCCATATCCACATACACACCCGCCAAACGTTCCCACCCATCCCAATCCACATGTTACGGCCTCTATGTTTTCTAGAGGTCCACAGGCCGCAACATACGAACAAGGGATAAAGCTGAGGGGGAAACAAAGGAGGCAAACAATAAAGTCAGGTATATAAGTAAAGAAGGGAGATTTATTGCACAGGGTGTAGGGTTTTAACAAAAGGTGGAATAACGTGGAACAAACGGGAAGATAGGCGTCAGGGTCTCTAAGGCCAACACAACAAACAAAACCTCCATTCTAACTAGAAAGAAAAGATCCCACTGACCTATCAGAGAAGAAAAGAAAAACAATACTGACCTCCCTGTCTGACCACAAAACAGGAGAAAATGGATACAACAAAAATGGCAGAGAACCCTACAAACTTTACCCAGAGGAACACAAACGGTGGCCTACTCTCGCACCATACCAAGTTAATCAGAGGTTGAGTGAGAGAGACAGAACACTTCCTCTGGGTGTACATATGTCCCTCCCACTGATTACCTGATCCCTCTCAGGTGGTGTTGCTCCTCCTCTTCCTGGAAGAGGGCGGTCTTAAGCCATGTGACGTAACACCCCTCCCATAAGAAAATGCATCACCTCTAGAAGTGATGTCAAACCCAAACATAACTATCCTTCAAACCTTACAATCTGGACAACGATCGCAACGATATTATCAACACCCTTCTTATGGATAATCTCAAGGTTATACTCTGGGACTAGTAAGGCCCAACGCAGCAGTCTCTGGTTGTGGTTATACATCCGGTTTAGGAACACCAAAGGGTTGTGGTCCGTATACCACAACCGCAGCCGCACTGGAACCCACATAGACCTCAAAGTGTTGCAAAGCCAGGAGCATAGCCAACGCTTCCTTCTATGGTCGAGTAATTAAGCTGTGGACGTTAAACTTGACCGAATAGTAGGAGACTGGATGGCTGATGTCATCTGCTCCATCTTGAAGCAGCACTGCTCCGCTCCAGTAGCACTTCGTCCACCTCTATCTTGAAGGGTTTGGTGAAGTCTGGGGCAGCCAACACCGGAGCACTACAGAGGAGAGATCTGGCACAATCAAAGGCATGTTGACAGTCATCAGTCCACAAAACGGTTGTTTTGGACTACACAGATGCGTGAGAGGTGCCACCACCACTGAGAAGTTTCTGCAGAAACACCGATAATACCCAACCAGCCCTAAGAACGCCCGGAGTTCCGTCTGCTGGTGGGTACTGGGTAGATAGAATAGTGTCTACTTTGGCTGTAACAGGGCGCACCGACCCGAGACCAACCTGCTTCCCCAGATAGGTCACTACAGCCTTTCCAAACTCACATTTTTCCAGGTTCAACGTTAGAGATGCTTGAGCTAGACGGGCAAACAGTGCTGTTAATGTAGTTACGTGATCAGCCCAGCAAGAGGAATGCACTACCACATCGTCCAAATACACATTACAGCTGGGAAGGTCACCGACAACCAGATTCATGAGCCTTTGAAAAGTGGCAGGGGCGTTTCGCATCCCAAACGGCATCACCGTATACTGTAGAAAATCATCAGGGGTGACAAAAGCCGAGATCTCAGAAGCTCTGGAAGTAAGAGGAACCTGCCAGTATCCTTTCAACAAGTCTAGTTTGGTGATGTAGGTAGCTGCACCTATACTGTCTACACAGTCCTCCATGCGGGGCAAAGGGAATGAATCTGCTACAGTGACCGCGTTCACCTTAGGAAAATCTGTACAGAAACGAGGTGAACCATCGGACTTGGACAGGGAGAGCTCCATGAGCTCCGACTGGGCTTAGCCAACCCATTTTCAACCATGTACTTTACCTCTTGCTTCATCAGCTCCCTCTTTGACATAGGACACCGGTAAGCATGTTGTTTAATCGGACGCACGTTACCAACTTCAACATCGTGCTCCGCCATCGTGGTACGCGAGGGCACATCTCCGAAGAGGTTTAGGTGGGACAGAATGAGGTGCTGCACATCCTGCCTTTGGGAATCTGGTAGATAGGCGAGACGAGTTTCAAGAGTATTCAGGATCTCCGAGTTAGGCAGTCTACCACCTTGCTGAAGGTCACCCCGCCACCTCAGCCCATCATCAGCATTATCCGCCACCGAGGACACCAGGGAGACGGCGGGGAAAGGTGGAGGGGATTCAGGCTGCTTCCCGTGTGGCTCCTGGACATCCGGGGCACTTTCCCTGGAGTGAAACAGCTTAAGCATATTTACATGGCATAGACGGGTTTGACGTCTCCGGTCTGGAGTATGGATGACATAGTCGTTGTCACTCACTTTCCTTCTCACGACATACGGCCCGGCAAATCGGGCGGTGAGGGCAGGACTGGGTGTAGGCATCAGTACCAACACTTTATCACCTGGCTGAAAAGTACGTTGAACTGCTTTCTTGTCATAATGCTGTTTCATACTCTTCTGCGTGGACAGGAGAACCTTTTTGGCTATTGAACAAGCATGGTGTAAGCGCTCCCGAAACTGTGTCACGAAATGGAGTACCTTAGTTGGCTGTGCTGCATCGACAGACAAGAATTGCTCCTTTAACACTTTCAATGGTCCCCTTACACTATGGCCAAACACTAGTTCAGCTGGGCTGAAACCAAGAGACTCCTGCTTGGCCTCTCGGGCAGCGAAGAGTAAAAAAGGCAGACCCTCATCCCAGTCTTTCGCCGTCTCGAGGCAGTACTTGCGCAGCATTGCCTTAAGGGTCTGGTGCCATCGCTCCAGTGCCCCTTGTGACTGTGGGTGGTAGGCACTAGAAACAATGTGCTTAATACCCATGGACTGTAGAGTTTTCTTGAAGACGGTGGACTGAAAATTGGTGCCGCGATCAGTTTGGACCACCCTAGGGAGACCAAACGTTGTACAGAATTTCATTAACGCTTTAGTCACAATTGGAGCGGTGATCCTACGGAGGGGAATAGCTTCAGGGAATCGCGTTGCAGCACACATCAACGTGAGCATGAATTGATGCCCAGACTTGGACCTTGGAAATGGCCCCACACAATCAACAATCAGCCGCTCAAAGGGTTCACCAACAGGTATGGGATTCAGCGGAACGGGTGGTACGATCTGATTAGGCTTACCACTAATTTGGCAAACTCTACAGGTTCTACAGAACTTCACTACATCAGCCTTTAGACCTGGCCAAAAGAAATGCTGGAGGATGCGGTCATAAGTTTTTGTAACCCCCAAATGACCAGACCATGTATGTTCATGTGCCATCTGCAGAACTTGTTGTCGATACATCATAGGCACTACCACTTGGATCACAGTACCTCAATCTTCATCTGCTCCCTCGTTTAACATAGGTCGAGAAACCCACCGACGCATTTGCATCCCATCTTCTATATAGAATGACTGTGCCATTTTCCCCTCAGCTAGCCCAGTCACCCCCTCAAAACATTTAGTCAGACTAGGATCCGCTTTCTGCGCTTCCATCAATGACTCACATGTTGCAGGCAATGATGACAGTGTCACTGTGGGAGAGGTTATGTCCTGCTCAGCGGGTACAGGATCAAGAAGATCGAGGGGCAGCTTGTCTTCTTCCAACACAAGTGCAAGACTCGTCTCAGCCAGGTTGACTTCTTCCAGTTTTCTAGTTTGGGACCTGGTGAGAACACTTGCACAAAACACATCGGGATGACTTTTCACTACGTCATCCTTCTCCGGATTAGTGATGGGCAGTTCCACTACCTCAACACTAGGCAGGACTTTTTCCCCTGCTATATCATTGCCCATAATGAACTCAACCCCTGGAATAGGGAAGGAGTAGCGCACAGCAACATTAAAAACCCCAGAAATTAACTTTGACCCAACATGCACCCGATGTAGCGGGGCAGGTACGTAACCCATCTCAATGCCCCGTACTATTGCACTAGCTTCACAAGATGTCTCAGTGCTGAAAGGCAGGAGATCAGCGAGAATGAAAGACTGTGAACCACCAGTGTCTCTCAAGATAGTCACCGGCCGCTGGTCTTCCTCCACCCCTGTCAATGAAACACATCCAGTAAAAATAAATGGTTTAAAACAATCATCCGGTTCTTCAGTCGTACCAATTGTTCCTGGAGAGTCAGGAAGAGTAATCGTTTTGATTAAACCAATACCCTTGGCTGGCATTACTGGCTGAGGCTGCTGCTTGCGCTTGAGCGTCAGGCATTCAGCAATGACGTGACCAGTGTTGTGGCAGTAGAAGCACTGCTTCTCTGACCTTGGGCTCACGAAGGCCCCTGGTGAACGCGGGAAAGGTGGGAAAGGCGAGTCAGCATTCCTTGGGCTACCGTCCTGGGTAGCCATTTCCCGTTTTCCCACGAATACACTCTTGTGGGTCAATGCAAACTCCTCCGCAAGGTTAGCAGCTTCCTGCACAGTTGTGGTTTTCTGTTCGTTGAGGTACAGCATAATCCGTTCTGGAACACAGTTCCTGAACTCCTCCATCAAGATCAATTCCCTGAGTGCGGTAACATCTGTGACTTTGCTGGCTAGGCACCATCTGTCAAACAGCATCACCTTTTCCCGCGCAAACTCAACAAATGTTTGAGGTGGAGATTTCCTTAGGCTACGGAATCGTTGCCTGTAGGCTTCCGGCACCAGCTCATACGTCCTAAGTATTGCGTTTTTTACCTGGTCATATCTTAACCCGTCTTCCATAGAGAGCGCTGCACACGCCTCCTGTGCCTTCCCAACCAACTTGCACTGTAGCAGAAGAGGCCAGGCCTCCTTGGGCCAATGCAGGGCGGTGGCAATACGCTCGAATGCGCTAAAATAGGCTTCGACCTCCGTCTCTCGGAAAGGAGGGACTTGAGCGATATTCTTGCCGACATCAAACGCCAGTGAATTGGAAGCTGACTGGGAAGACCCAGGTTGGTCAATGGCCTCCTTTTGAGACTGTAGCTCAAGCTGGCGAATCTTTATCGCCGTGTCGGCCTCAATTTTACGGCAACTTAATTGGAACTCCAGTTCCTCTCTACGGGCCCTCTCCTTCGCCTCCAGTTCCAGACGAGCTAGACGTACCTTTAAGCGAGCCTCCCCATTCGACACCGGTGTAGAGTTGATTGAGAATGACTCAAACCGTGGCATTGAAAGAGATCGTTTTTTTTCCGGCCGCTCGGCAGCCTGGGCCCCCGACACATCCTGAGGGGCATCCACTACAATTTTCGTCGCTGTAGCAGCCGCCTCAGAATCGTCAACTAGGGTCGACTGCCTTGAACCTGGCACAGGAAAAACCCCTTTCTCTATCAGTCCAGTCGTAACTACACACTTTAAATCCTGTTTTAGCAACGCCCTAGACACAGGAATACCATAGTGTGTGGCAATTTCAAACAGATCGTCCTTCCTACCCCTTTCAATTTGTTCCAGGGTAGGATTCTCCACAAAATACTCTAAACTAAAAGCCGCCATATCCCAGACCTCATCCTGGACGAGCCCCCAATTATGTTACGGCCTCTGTTTTCTAGAGGTCCACAGGCCGCAACATACGAACAAGGGATAAAGCTGAGGGGGAAACAAAGGAGGCAAACAATAAAGTCAGGTTTATAAGTAAAGAAGGGAGATTTATTGCACAGGGTGTAGGGTTTTAACAAAAGGTGGAATAACGTGGAACAAACGGGAAGATAGGCGTCAGGGTCTCTAAGGCCAACACAACAAACAAAACCTCCATTCTAACTAGAAAGAAAAGATCCCACTGACCTATCAGAGAAGAAAAGAAAAACAATACTGACCTCCCTGTCTGACCACAAAACAGGAGAAAATGGATACAACAAAAATGGCAGAGAACCCCTACAAACTTTACCCGCAGGAACACAAACGGTGGCCTACTCCTCGGCACCATACCAAGTTAATCAGAGGTTGAGTGAGAGAGACAGAACACTTCCTCTGGGTGTACATATGTCCCTCCCACTGATTGAGGGCGGTCTTAAGCCATGTGACGTAACACCACATGTTTATACTCATACATCTACCCTCCAAGAGGATGACCCACTGAGGAGGGAGGGAGGGATCCAACGATCAAACCAAATACAATCAAATGATATGTATTAAATATAAAGTGAAATAACTAAAAGAAAGGTATAAGGCAGTAATGGGAAAAAATAAGATATAAGAAAAAAATTAATAAAAAAAAAAAAAGAAAAAATCAACAGACATTTATTTCATAGCCAGATTTGTCATAGACCCTTTTTGTTAAGCATTTGCACTCCATGTGTACAACCTCAACCCCTCTCGATTACCACATCTATATCCAATATCGACTCTAGATATAATGTCACACAAGCCCATCTTCTTGTGAAGATATCTAATTTCATCTGTAGTTTTGCAGTCATTTTTTCCATTGTATGGACCTGTTTTAATCTCTGTCTCCACTGAGTTATGGTTGGTGGATTTGCTTCTTTCCATTTCAGAGTTATTGTTTTTCTGGCAATCATTAAAAGTATACGTAAAATATATCTTAGATTGGTGTCCCCTAAATCTCTTGGTATAGATCCCAGCACATATATTAATGGATACGAGGGTACCTCCACTTCAATGATTCTATTGAGTTCTTTTTTAATATTTTTCCAAAAACCTTTGACTACTGGGCAGTCCCAAAACATATGCGTGTGATCTCCTATTTTTCCACATTTTCTCCAGCATAATGGAGCTGAAGGATCCTTCACATATGATGAAATTACAAGAGGTGTATTAAAATATCTGATTTTTAGTTTCCAATCAAATTCTTTCCATAATTGGCTGTTGATTCCTTTATGACATTTATTGCACAGATCTTCCCAAGTCGCATCTTCAATTATAACATTTAGTTCCACTTCCCACTTTTCCTTGATGTTCAGTGTATTTTGAGTTTTGTCAGCTGTAAGCCTTCTATATATGTGTGAGACGTGTTTTTTAGTTGGAAAGTTGTTTTCTGCTATACTAATAAAATAGTCTTCCATTACATTAGGTTGTTTTTTTACTAACTGTCTGTCTTTATGGTTTGTAATGTAGTGTCTCATTTGAAGGTATCTATACAGGTCTTTTGATGGAAGTGTATATTGTTCTTGCAGCTGGGAAAATGATTTGAGTTCTGTTCCATCAAATAATTGATTGATGGTTTTAAGACCTTTTACAGCCCACTGTTTAAATCCACCATCCCATATCGAGGGAGGGAATTCTATGTTGCCTACAAGTGGCATAGCCCTTGAGAGTGAGCTGGGTCCTTCAAGCTTCTTTTTAATTATTGTCCAAATCTTCAGTGTGTGTTTTATCCATTCGTTTTTTATTTTTATTTTGTTAAATGATTTGATATCAATAAAAGGCAATGTTGCTATAGATATGCCCTTAGCTGTGCTCTGTTCGATCTGAGTCCATCCTGTCTCCTGGTCATTTCCAATCCATGCCACTATAGCCGTTAGTTGTGCTGCCCAGTAGTATAATTTAAGATTTGGTAGGCCGAGACCTCCTTTTTCTTTGGGTAAAAGCAAAGTTTTCAATCTTATTCTTGGTTTCTTATTCTGCCAGATGAAATTTGAGATTAGTTTATTTAACATATGGAAGATGGAAACAGGTACTGCCACTGGTAGAGACTGAAACAAAAAGAGGAGTCTGGGTAACACGTTCATTTTCACCGTCTCCGCTCGACCAAACAATGAGAGGGGAAGAATTTGCCAACGTGTCAGGTCATTTTTTATTTGTTTGATTAACTTATTATAATTAGCATCAAACAGCTGTGTGGAACTAGGTGTAATATTAATTCCTAAATATCTAAATCCTTGTTTGGACCAGTGAAAGGAAACATCCTCATTCAACTGTGTGTGCCAGATTGCAGATATCATCATCGCCTCTGATTTTTTTTCATTAATTTTATACCCTGATACAGAGCCGTATTTTTGCAGACACTGCATGAGTGCAGGAATGGACAGAAGAGGGTTTTTTATAAAAAGCAAAATGTGGTCTGCAAATAGAGCTATTTTATGGTCTGTTCCACTTTCGTCCACTATTCCTTGAATTTGAATATTTTGGCGTATAGCTTCTGCAAGAGGTTCAATACTGAGTACAAAGAGGATGGGTGACAGTGAATCCCCCTGTCTCACGCCCCTCTCCACCTTAAAAAATTCTGAGCAGTGGCCATTCACTCTGACTCTTGATCTTGGGTCTCTGTACAACAAGTTGATCCAGCTAACAAATTCTTCACCGAATCCCTTCTGTATCAATGTTTGTTCCAGGAATAACCAGTCAACTCTGTCAAATGCCTTTTCAGCATCTAAGCCAAGAAGCATTGCATGTTGTCTGTTTCTTGACGCTATTGATTGTAAATTTAGGGCTTTTCTTATGTTGTTTGTTCCCTGACGACCTAGGATGAATCCAGTTTGGTCTGGTTTTATTAATTTTGTTATATACTTTTGGGTTCTGGCCGCCAGGATGGACGTCAGGATTTTATAGTCTACACATAAGAGGCTTATTGGGCGGTAACTGGTGCACTGTATGGGATCTTTTCCTTCTTTATGTAGGACCGTAATGATGGCTTCAGACCATGATTTCGGTGGATCTCTATTTTTAATACATAATTATATATTTTGCATAATATAGGGGTGAGGTCGTTCACAAAGGCTTTGTAATATTCTCCCGTGAATCCATCTGTTCCCGGTGATTTGTTGTTTTTTAGTTTAGCAATGGTTTCTTTAATTTCATCTTGTGTGATGGGATCTACTAATTTAGTGGCTTCCTCATTTGACATTTTAGTCATTTTGAGGGGTTTCAAAAACTCTTCTATTTTCTCTTTCTTTGCTTCTTGTTCTTGACTCTTATATAATTGTTTGTAATATTTTGCAAAGGCATCTGATATTTCCTTAGGGTCAGTCTCCAGACAGTTAGATTCACGGTTAGATTGTGCTTTTTGGAGTTGGAAAGCCAGCAACCTGCTAGCTTTGTTTCCCATTTCGTAGTAGTTTCTGTTGATATACCTGAGAGCTCCTTCTGCCTTATATGATAGTGCCTCGTTCAATTGTAACCTAACTTCCTTGAGCATTTTTAATACATCCTTTTTTCTATGAATCTTGTGTTCTCTTTCTAATCTTTTTAATTCATGCTCCAGATCTTGTTGCTTCACTTGTCTTTGTTTCTTTATCCTGGATCCTATAGCAATAATATTACCTCTTATTGTGGCCTTTCCTGCATCCCATAATATTGAAGGAGAAACATTACCATCATCATTTATGGAGAAGTACTCAGATAGACCCGATTGTATTTCTAGTTTGGTTTGAGTGTCTGCCAACAATGAGACGTTGATCCTCCAATATCTAAAATGATTCTCTAGACCTAAATTTATTTTCAGAATGACTGGACCGTGGTCGGAGATTGTAATTGGTTCAATTGTGCATTCTTTTATTCGCTGTAAATCTCTCTTTGGCATGCAGAAATAGTCTATCCTGGAATAACTCCCATGTACATGGGACATGAATGTGAAATCTTTCTCCCCAGGGTGAAGATGTCGCCAGACATCCACTAGTCCTAGCTCCTTCAACATATCTGATAACACCTTAGACATTCTAGACTGGGATCTTATTATTGCTGGTAATCTATCTAATTTGTCATTGAGTGTACAATTAAAGTCTCCTCCTATAATTATAATCCCTTCACCTTTGTCTGCCACTAGGGCCGCAATTTTTTTAAAGAAAAGTGGGCAGTCTTCATTAGGGGCATATATGTTTAGTATAGTTATCTTTATTCCTCCAACAGTTCCAATCACCATTACATAACGGCCCTCCCCATCATGGAAGGTTTTCTCATTACTGTAGTACACAGATTTACTAATCAGGATAGCTACCCCTCTTTTCTTCCCCTTCTTACATGATGCACTGTAAACCTGGTCAACCCATTCTCTTTTTAGTTTTACGTGTTCCAATTCAGATAAGTGTGTTTCCTGAATCAGGGCTACTGAACACTTCATTTGTTTTAGTTGCCCTAGAATTTTTTTTCTTTTAATTGGGTTGTTAATTCCTTTTATATTGTAACTGATGAAATTCAGGTTAGCCATGTGGTCGACCTATAGATATATCATGGTCTCTTTTCTGCCTGGGAATGAATGTCAGTAAAACCAAAAGAAAATAATAAGAAAATATAATGTAAATAATAATAATAAATAAAGTACCCTTGATAACAGTGAACTTGATAACATATGTCAAGGAAACTATGTGAATAACATAAATAATATAGAACTGAACTTCCACATTTCCATTCAGACACAGTGTTTGAATTCTACCTGTGCCCGTTCCCCCTTGGTATTGGGGCAGAGAGGCGTGACCTACCCTCTCTGTGGGAAAAAATGCACTTAGTGCGAATATGACCGATATTACAATAGTTTGTAAAAAAGGTCTAAGTGAGTGTGAACCACTCATAGAACGTCAAAACAAAGCTTCCGTCTGGACTTTATATAGTACATGTTGTAAACGTGTGACAGTGTGTACGATTTGATCACATATCATTAAATGTTTTTCAGTTTCTTAGGCACATTGTTGAGCTACCTTGATACTTGTAGTTGATCAGTGTTCTCCTTGTAGAAGGTCTTTGAGGTCTGGTGACGGCAGCACTGTGTCTCTCTGTTTCTTCTTGCTCCTCCACCCGTCATGGATCTGCTCCTCGATGCGCTCCCTTTCTCCGCAGCTCACCTGGGCCCCGAGCTCCGCTAGCAGCGTCGCAGCGTCGCAGCGTCAGCTAGTGTAGTGAACGTCTTCTCTCCGGTACTCAGCTTGAGTTTCAGTTGGGCCGGGTACAGGCACTTCGCTTGTATGTCCTTCTTTTTAAGCTGCTTGACGACTTCGGAGACTTTCACCCGTCTCTTCTGTAGATCTGGCGAGTAGTCTTGGTCAAAGAAGATCCGTGTGTCTTGGGAAAACACCTGTCGCTGGCTCCATGCTTGCCGTATGACGGTTTCTTTCACCGCTGCGTCGACAAATCTTACGATTATTGATCTTGGGGGAGCCGTTTCCTCCTTTGGTTTGAAGACAGGTGCGCGATACGCTCTTTCAATCTTAATGTCCATTTCTGGTGGTAGTTTGAGTACCTGTTGCAGCAGCTCTTTCACGAATCCCGCTGTATCTTTTCCTTCACTTCCTTCTTTAATTTGAAAGATTCGTACGTTGTTTCGCCTGAGTTTATTCTGGAGGTCATCACATTTGGCTGTGAGGTCCACGTCGCGGTGGAGCAGGTACCGGAGCGCTCTGCGGTGTTGCGTCACTGTATCTTCTGTCGTACTGATTCTTTCTTCTGTCTGTCCAATTCTTTCTTCGTGCTCTTTCACTGTGTCTTTAATGTCATTAACAGCTTGTTCTAGTCGTTCAAGAGACAACTTAGTGTTATTATGTCCATCTAGATTTTCTTTACGAAGTTTCTTCAGTTCTTCCAGTACGTCCATTTCCGACTCGGCTTCTCTAGCTGCGCTCAAGCTGGCGTTAGTCTGTTTTGGAGGCTTTTCCTTCACGGTGTCTTGCCTGTTGTAGTTCTTTTGTCTCGTACTCAAACTCATTATAGAGAGGCACTCTGTTCTTTACCATTTAACATATCATTTAGATTTAGATGTCACATTTCTTGTTTTGTCCGACGGAGCTCAGCTTCTATGCTACGACTCGTATCATGACGTCACCGGAAGTCTCCTCTTGTTTCCTTGTTGTCTCCTCTCATTTTCTCCTCGTTTTCTCCCCTCTCTCGTTTCCTTGTTGTCTCCTCTCTCTCGTTTCCTCGTTTTCTCACCTTACTCACTTCCTCGTTGTCTCCTCTCGTTTCCTTGTTGCCTCCTCTCACTCGTGTCCTTGTGTGTAGACAGGGCCTCAGGGTGCACTACCCCAGCCAGACGGCGGCGCCCTCCAGAGGCTTCCAAGAATTCCTGCTGCGGGCGCCGGGCGCCGGCGAGGCCGAGCCGGAGTCCGGCAGCACCACCGAGGTCAGCGAGTCCGAGGAAGAAGGCCCGGCTGCCATCGCTCCGGGGCCCGGCGAGCCGGCGCCGCCCGCTGGTCCTCGCCTCGCCTCGCCACCGCAGGAAGCTGACTCGCATCAGGACTCTGCAGACGGAGAGAGGACAGGCGCTCCGAACGTCCAGGTAACGCTTACACCAACGCTCCACTCTCTCCTGACCACCAGGGGGCGACTCTGGTTGTATAGACGTCTATGCTTCATGTTAAAGCTGCCTTCTCTCTCCTGACCACCGGGGGGGTAACTCCTCTGGTTGTATAGAAGTCTATGCTTCATGTGTTGAAGGTGCATTCTCTCTCCTGGCCACCAGGGGGGTCCTCTGGTTGTATAGAAGTCTATCTAGTGACTCTACTTCTCTTGATGTAATCCCTCAGTAAACATTGTAAACGGTTTATGTCTCAGTCTGTAGTTTCAAGTCTTCTTCTATACAGCATGATGTCATCATTTAGTATAGGGGACGCTTTAGGGACAGGTCTCTTACTCCCATAATGCCGAACTCGAGGCTTCACCAACGGCCACCTCTCAACGGTCCGTTTGCCTCGGTGAAGAAAGCTTTCCATGATTTCATTGTCTTACCCTTGCCTCCTCCAGCCGGCGCTCGTGGCCCCGCCCACCGAGGCCCCACCCCCCGAAGCCCCGCCCCCCCTGCAGCAGTCGGAAGAGGGCGAAGGCGACATCTGCTCCATCTGCTTCGAGGCGTGGACGACGGCGGGCGAGCACCGGCTGTCTGCCCTGCGCTGCGGTCACCTGTTCGGCTTCACCTGCATCCAGCGCTGGCTGAGCGCCCAGGGCCCATCCGCCAAGTGTCCGCAGGTCGGTATTACCCCCCCCCCCCCCCCCGGTCTGATCCCCGCCCATCACTCACGTCCGTGTTTCTATGCTTACGTCTCCAGTGCAACAAGAAGGCCAAGCGCTCCGACATCGTCCTGCTCTACGCTCCCAAGCTGAGAGCGCTCGACAACTCTGAGCAGGAGATCCTCAAGAAGTGAGCCACGTGTCCGTGAACATCCATAAATATATAAATATACACGGGAATAAAGAAATGCATCCGGAGACGAGTAGATGTGTGTATCCATGCGTCAAACCTCAAATAACAAAATACATATTTCTTTTATTTATTCACGTCAGCATTTATTTCAGCATTTCAATGTTTCTGTTCATATTTTATTTATTAATACGGAGGAGACTCCTCTGGTTGTATAGAAGTCCATGCGTCATGTGTTAAAGCTGCATTCTCTCTCCTGACCACCAGGGGGCGACTCCTCTGGTTGTATAGAAGTCTCCATGTGTTGAAGTTGCATTCTCTCCCCTGACCACCAGGTCTCTGTACCAGGAGCAGTCTCTGAGGAGGAAGGCTGAACTCGAGTCGGCTCAGTTCAAACTGAAGCTTCAAGTCGTCACCAACAAATACGGACACGCACAACAGGAGCTGCAGGTCTGAGACGGTCACCACAAGGTCACCATGAGGTCACCATGAGGTCACCACGGGGTCACCACAGGGTCACCACGAGGTCACCATGAGGTCACCACGGGGTCACCACGAGGTCACCATGAGGTCACCACGGGGTCACCACGGGGGCACCATGAGGTCACCATGAGGTCACCACAAGGTCACCATGAGGTCACCACGGGGTCACCACGGGGTCACCACGAGGTCACCACGGGGGCACCATGAGGTCACCACGGGGTCACTACGGGGTCACCATGAGGTCACCATGAGGTCACCATGAGGTCACCACGGGGTCACCACAGGGGCACCATGTGGTCACCACGGGGGCACCATGAGGTCACCACGGGGTCACCACGAGGTCACCATGAGGTCACCACGGGGGCACCATGAGGTCACCACGGGGTCACTACGAGGTCACCATGAGGTCACCACGGGGGCACCATGAGGTCACCACGGGGTCACTACGGGGTCACCATGAGGTCACCACGAGGTCACCATGGCGACGTTCTGATAACCGCTTTTGCAAACGCTTTAGAACTGAAGCTTCATGGGTTTAAAATAATGACTAATATATAGAGTTATAGAATTATAAAGTGTAAAGCTCAGTTCATTAACTTCTACATTTAAGATGCAAAAATTCACCAGAATTAATTAAGGCAATTAAATCAGATGAAAGTCTAATTTTAAATATTTAAGAAATCATTTTATTTTAGATATTTACAGCCTTTTATCCTTTAAAGAAAACTAACTTTTCATGATAAAACTAGAATGGGCACTCGGTAGAGCGCATACCTTCACATATCACAAGATTGAATTATGAACAATTTGGCACTAGTTTCACGCAAATCTGATGCCAATTAACCGAGATATTGCAAATTTAAGTTTTTAACCTTTTCGTGACCTTGACCTTGACCTTTGACCCAATCACTCCCAAAAACTAATCGATTGTTCCTTGGGTCATGACCAATCATCCCACCAAGTTTCATAAGAATCGGCTCAGTTTTGTCTGATTTAGACGAATAACTGACGGACGGACGGACATATTCACAAATAAATAAATACACGCCGGCCAAAACATTACCTTCTGCATTTTCAATGCGAAGGTAATAACGATGCCAAGCAACTTACACACAGGGGGAACTTAATGGTTAACAAAAATGTAATTTGTTTGTTTTAGGTTATAAAAAAAGCTGATTGAATTTGTTTTAATTAAAACTTTAAGCAGCTTAACATGTTATTTTTAATTCCGTATTCCCATCCTATGCGATTCCAGGGATTTAATTAAAATGCATAATTAATAAATACATTTTCCTCCTCCTCCTCTCCACCTTACAGGAGCTGAGGGCTCTGATGTCCCGTGGCGGTCAGGGTTCTCTCTCCTCCTCGGCGTCGGGCTCGCTCCCCCTCGGCACGGGGTCCCAGTGGGCGGCGCCGGGCTCCCGGGGGGGGGCCCAGTACGTGTTCTCCAAGGCGGTGCTGGTGTCCCAGGCCGGCGGCTCGCGGGTGCTGGCCTACTGCGAGCCGCTCAGCTGCCTGCTGGCCTCGCAGCCGTCGCCTCAGGCCACGCTGGTCCCCGGTGAGGCCGCCTCGCTTCACTCGCCCCGCGTGATTGGTCCCCCCCCCCCTGCCCTGCTAACTCGCCTGGTTCCTCCCCCTCTCAGGTTGCGGCGTGAAGAAGGTGAGCGTGGTCAACATGAAGGCCAGCCAGTACGTCCCCATCCACAGCAAACAGATCCGAGGTCTGTGCTTCAACCGGCAGAACGACAGCCTGCTGCTGTCGGCGGCGCTGGACAATACCATCAAACTCACCAGGTACCATGTGACCACGGGGACCGGCCAATCGGAGGACAGATGGTGGCGTTAGCAGCTCCGCTGACGGAGAACCGGTGCAGGTTCACTTGAGTTACATGATGCCTTCAGGCTCCACTCAGTAAACATGAGGACTGCCTGAAGGTAGATAACTTCTCATGATGCGTTCAGGTGTAATCTAGTAAAATGTAGCGTTGACGATAAACTTTAATATATCGAGATGTATTCACGGGAATATAAAATAGATATTAGAGATAAATTAACAGGGATGAAGAATATAAATATATATTTTATTTACTTATCATTTGAATTATGTGTGTCTCTCCCTGTCCCTCTCTCCCTCTCCCTCCCCCCCCCCTCTCTCTAGCCTCCTCACCAACACCGTGGTCCAGACCTACTCCACCTCTAAGCCCGTGTGGAGCTGCTGTTGGTGTTTGGACAACAGCAGCTACGTCTACGCCGGCCTGAGCAACGGCTCGGTGCTGGTGTTCGACACCAGAGACACCAGCACACACGTGCAGGAGCTAGAGGCGCTGCGCTCACGGTACACACACACACACACGCACACACACAGACAACACACACACACAGAGACACACACACAGAGACAGAGACAGAGACACACACACAAAGACATATACACACACACACACAGGTGCAGGAGCTGGAGGCGCTGTGCTCACGGTACACACACGGACACTTACGCACAGACACACACGCACACTCAAAGAGACTCTCAGAGATACACTCACCAGAAACAAACACACAGACACACACAGACAGACACAAACCAGCACACACACACACACCTCCATTGTCGTCATTCCACCTTTAGTCCCGCCCCTTATGCCTATCGGCCAATCACTCGTCCCCATGCTGAGCTCATTAGTCTCCATTGCCCGTAACAACAACGGAGCTGCAGATGTAAAGGATACTAACGCTAGGCTCCGCCCCTCCCGCCAGGTGTCCCGTGACGTCCCTGTGCTACGTCCCGCGGGCGGCGTCCAGCTCGTTCCCGTGCGGCGGGCTGATCTCCAGCTCGCTGGAGGGCGGCTGCTTCTGGGAGCAGGTGAACGAAAACACGTACCGGCCGCACGCCATGCCGCTGGAGGGCGCCGGCTGCACCGGCATCCAGGTAGAGGCGGAGAGCCGCCACTGCCTGGTCACCTACAGGCCAGGTGAGGGGTGAGGGGTGAGGGGTGTGTGTGTGTGTGTGTGTGTGTGTGTGTGTGTGTGTGTGTGTGTGTGTGTGTGTGTGTGTGTGTGTGTGTGTGTGTGTGTGTGTGCTAAAAAACAAATATTACAAAATGCTTTACAAGAAGAACAAAGAATGTAGAAATGTTTTAAATATGGAAAAACAATTATATATTTATTTATTTATATATGTTTTGTTATGAGTCTAAAGATTGTTTATTGAATGCTTAATTGTATGAAACGGTAATTATTACATTACATTACATTACATGTCATTTAGCAGACGCTTTTATCCAAAGCGACTTACAATAAGTGCATTTCAACCTAGAGTACAAACTAAGAACAACAAGAATACAGCAAGTAACATTTCCTCAACATAGTCAAACTACAAAAGTACCACAATAAGAGCCATTCAAGTGCTACCAAAGTGCAAATCTGTGTTTTAATCCAGATATAGTCGGAAAAGGTGCGTTTTCAGTTTCCGGCGGAAGATGTAGAGATTTTCTGCTGTCCTGATGTCAGTGGGGAGCTGGTTCCACCACTGAGGAGCAGGACAGCAAACAGTCTGGATGTAGAGTGGTTAGCTCGAGGTGACGGAGTCACAAGTCGGTTGGCTGTTGCCGAGCGGAGCGAACGTGCCGGGGTGTACGGTGTGACCACATCCCGGATTATCTTTTTTTTAGTCCTTTATGCATAATTACACTTATTATTATTATTATTATTATTATAATAATAATATATATAATTATTTTATAATACATATAATTATTATTATAATAATATATATATTATTACAATAATGATATATATATATATATATATAAATAAATAAGTATATTTATATTATATATATATAAAATGATATATATATATATATTATTATAATAATTATATATATAAAATGATATGTATATATATATATATATATATATATATATATATATATATATATATATATATATATATATATATATTATTATAATAAGTATACATTTGTATCTCTGCAGGCCGCTCCAACCCGTCCCTGCGCTGCGTCCTGATGGCGCTGACCCACACTCCGCAGCAGGACTCCGCCCACCTGCCCAGCTGCTCCTGCTCGCCCGTCCAGACGTTCTCCGCTGGCTCGTCCTGCAAACTGCTCACCAAGAACGCCGTGTTCAGCAGGCCGGGCGGGGGGGGTACCCTGGTGTGTGCCGGGGACGAGGCCTCCAGCTCTACCATGGTGTGTGTGGGTGTGGGTGTGGGTGTGGGTGTGGGTGTGGGTGTGGGTGGGTGGGTGAGGCAAAGAATTATGTTGTATTCTCCTCCTCTCCTCCTTTAACCCCCCCCCAGGTGTGGGATGCCTCCAGTGGGTCTCTCCTCCAGAAGCTCCCGGCTGACCTCCCGGTGTTGGACATCTCTCCGTTCTCTCTGAACGGTGATCACTTCCTGGCCTCGCTGACCGAGAAGATGCTGAAGCTCTACAGGTGGGAGTGAACCAGGGATCTCTCTCTCTCGCTCGCCCTCAAACCAGACAATAACAACATCAACAACAGACAAGGAGAGGATGCCGTCTGTGTGGAAAATAAAATGCTGCTCAACTTTTATCGAAAGAATCAGATTCTGAACGGAAACAAACGTCTCACTTTGTTTCTGTGACTTTGGGCCGAACAGCCACATTGCTCCCCGGCTGGTGACCTTTGACCTTTGACCTGCACAGAAAGGCCAGAGGCCGCCAGGTGTGAGAGGACTGACGGGGCCATGGCGTCTCTTTTTACGACTTTCAGGTTTCAGGTTGTTCTGTTTTCTCAGCCATTGAGCCTTATTCATTTCAGTAAAGTTTGAAAATCAATCTATCAGTCATCATCGTCGTCCTCTACCCTTCGTTCTCTACCCTTCATCCTCTACCCTTCGTCATAGGGACTACCCTTCATCGTCTATCCTTCGTCATAGGGACTACTCTTCGTCGTCGAAAATATTCAGTTTTTTTTCTATTTAAACAATGTAGTTGTTTCATCTCTGATCTCTGGTTAACATTGATCATGTGTCAAAGATTAATCAAAGCCTTACTATATATATATATATATATATATATATATATATATATATATATATATATATATATATATATATATAGTGAAGTCATAGTGAGACTTCACTGTGATGGAGTCTGGAGTTTTCAAACATTAGAGAAATTAAGTTAAACTCATATCTGTTGAGAAGTAGGAAGAACAATTAAAAGAAAAAAATCTTGTTTCAAACTTTAGAGGATTAAAGAACCATCATCACTGGTTTCACTCCAGCTGGCGTGTGTCTATCGATGATGAACATTTCCCAAATCATAGCCTCCCCTGTTTCCATATTCCATCCATTTTCCAGGAAGCTACCAAAACGTTTGTCCCACCGGTTCTTGTTGGTTTGTTGTTGTAATATTAATTTTGACCACAAGAGGCACACGACCTAAACCCCTCGTTCTAAATCAGACTTTCTAACTCGACATACGTGTTCCTCGTGTTTACATTTAAATCAAAAACTCACCCGGAAGAAAACAAGAACGCTTTTAGTCTCGTTTAGAACATGGTGGAGTTGCATTTCTGCTTCTTGTGGCGGACGTCGGTATTACAACAATAAACAAAGAGAAAGGTGTTTCACATGCTGGAATTTTTTTTTTGTTGAGGATTTTGACACATTTTGCTTACAAAAACCTGACAGATATTGAAGGGTCTAATCTGGTCAGACAACTGAGGTTTGGGACGTCCGAGCAACCTTGAACCCACCGGGGACATCGGCAACGGAAGTCCATGGCTATCGGAAACAGGGATTCAGAATGTCAGTGGTTTGTGGTGAATGGGTTCAAACTTGATTAGATGCATTTTTTTTATAGGATTTGTTCTCCACTTTAAACATCAGATAAAAGGTTATCTGACTCGTTGGGTTCTCTAACTTGTTGGGTTCTCTGACTTGTTGGGTTCTCTGACTTGTTTGGTTCTCTTACTAGTTTGGTTCTCTGACTCATTGGGTTCTGATTTGTTGGGTTCTCTGACTCGGGTTATGACTCGTTGAGTTCTCTGATTCATTGGGTTCTCTGACTCGTTGGCTTCTCTGATTGGCTGGGTTCTCCTCCCGTCGTCCTCCATCTTGTTTCCACCTGATCATTAAGTGCCAAAGGTCTCAGCTGCCGTTGTATATTTTGACTACTCGTCTTCTCTCTGGAGGAAGTTGTGTATATATTTGTATATATTTGTGTATATTTGCTATCTGTTTTTGTGTACGACTTCAAAGTTAATAAAAATGCTGAGTTTATTTTCAACGAAAGTCTTCGGAGTGGATGGTTTCCTATGTTGAAAATAAAATTCAAGGTTTACAGATCGTATCTTTGTAGATGTTTTAGCAACTCTATTTGTATATGACCCCATTTAAAGGGGTAGTGTAGATTATTGTATTGGCCCCTCAAAAGCTCCATAAACCAACTTTGGGGTGTTAAAATGTCCCTTTAATTAAAAAATGTAAATGCCTTTGAGTATTAAAATAAAAGGTTATATTCGTGGAGAATAATTTAGATTGTTTTGTCGTATTTTAATGAGGATCTCAGCGACGCTTCACTTCTTACGCAACTTATTTTACTATTAAATACAAATAAAACAAAAGGTAATGTGAACTTTAAAAGGAATTAAAACTCTTGTGTAGATTCTTCTGACACAAAAGAGTCACTCTGTGCTCTTGATGAAGCTTATTATGGGATGGCTCCATTCTAGAAACAGTTTTCTATCAGTGGTGATGCCTTCAAGGCTCGCTGGTAAATTCCTACTTCAGGACTGGTGAATACAATCTGAAGCTCGGCTCTCGGTGGGTTGAGGTGATGAAATAATGATGAAATAATATTTGTTTTGGTGAAATGTATTTGATTGCTCTTCATGTTTTATGTGATTTCAGATGATTCTTTAATTAATTTCTTTAATTCTTCACTTTTTTACAGCATTTTTTGCCGTTTCTGCTTCCAGGTCACAGGAAGACGTCATGTGACTCAGGCTAAAAATATATATAATGCATATAGATATATATTCATATATATATATATATATATATATATATATATATATATATATATACACACATTTATAAACAAACATTTACATATGTACATATATAATAGCAATATTCATACACATAGAAATGTATATAGAGTATATATGTGTCCATAAAAAAATGTGTTATACACATGTGCATATATATATATATATATATATATATATATATATATATATATATAGAGAGAGAGAGAGAGAGAGAGATAAAGACAGCTATATACAGCGAGGTTTATACATATATATATGATATACATGTTTATGTGTGTGTATATATAGACATGTATATATACATGTATATCCATGTATATATGTAAAGAAATGCATTAGTATATATCTATATACATATGTATACATATAGATATGTATGTATATGCATTAGCATTAATCTATTTATTTATTAATTTGTCTAGTTATTAATGGTTTATTTATACCTGTATTAGTTATGCTTTTTATATTTGTTCTTAGTATTCATGTATAAATTGATGGATGTATATTTATTTTTTACATGTATTAATGCATTCATTTATTACTGTATTTATGTACATTTATTTATGGATTTGTTTATTCCTGTATGTATTTGGTGTATGTATTGATGCATTAATTTATTTCTACATTTATTAAGGGTTTATTTATTCCTGTATTTTGTAAATATATTTATTCATGGCTTATTTATGTGTTATTGTATGTATGGATTCATTTTTTATGTTGATGCATTCTTTTATTCCTGTATTTATTCATACATTTATTAATGGTTTATGCATTTATTCCTGTATTTTGTAAATATATTTATTAATGGTTTATTTATGTATTGTTGTATGTATGTATTCATGTTTTATATACATGTATTGATGCAATCATTTATTCCTGTATTTATTTACACTTAATTCATATTCTGTCCTCCATAGTCTAGGGCCATCCTCGAAAGAAGAAGAAAAAAGAGAAAGAAACACATCTGCAACTTTTTTACTCGCAGTACTCATATCACCCACGGCCCCTGAACGCAGCAGCAGGCTGACTGGCTCCGTGAAGATGGCGGACTGTATACGTGTTCCTCTTCTGCTGCTTTTGATCTGCGTCTTCTCGTCGCTGCGTCCGACTCGAGGGCAAAACAACGCGATGGCCAAACTCGCCCCGAACGCCGACAGCCCGCAGAAGCCCGCCGGAGGCCCCGGGCCCGCGGCGGAGAGGATCCCGGTAGCAGCGGCGGAGAGGAACCCGGGCGCCGCGGCCTCGCCGCCTCGCAAGCGCTCTGCCGGTTGGAAGTTGGCCGAAGAGGGGGTGTGCAGGGAGGACCTGACCCGGCTGTGCCCCAAGCACTCGTGGAACAACAACCTGGCGGTGCTGGAGTGCCTCCAGGACCGGAAGGAGGTAACGTCGGCGGGGCGTGGGGTCTCGTTCTGCGGGGAGAAGGAGCAGGGTGTGCCGCGGTGTGGCCGCCGCCGTTGGCCGGGGACGGCTCGCGCGAGGACGTCACGCGCGAACCCCGCTATAAAACGAAGCGATTTAAAAGCTCGCGGTGACGTCATCAAAATGTCGCTTCGTGGCGAAAAACATCGATCGGGTATTTGAACGGGTCGCGACCCGCTCGTCCGTTCGGCGTTACGCGACGACACGAATGTCGCGCGCGTCTTGTTCTTCTCGAGTTCGCGACTCGTCGCTTCACGGGTTCTGGGGTCTCGAACGCATCACGCGGTGGCAGAGGGTTTATATACGGTTGTGTGCAGGAAGAGCGCGCGCGCGCGTGTTTTTTTTTTTTCTTGTTCCCGAGAGCCGATTTGACCCTCAAGAAGGGATGGTTCCCCGATGTGTTTGCCCGGTGACTTAACACGGGGGGAGGGTGAACACCGTAAAAACACCGTAAAAAACGACGCTCCATGAACAGGGCTCGAGAGTGAGACCGAAAGCTGTTAATTTATGCACGGTGCTGAGTGTTGGGCAACATGCAGGTGTAACGGGAGCTCGTGTGTACACAACACGTGTCACCGGCTCGGTAACCGGGCACCGGCTACAGCCTCCAACTGCTCCCCGACCACAGTGCCTTCATTCTGGGTTAAAGTGGCAGAAAAGACTCTTGAAACCTTGAATTTTGGATTATTAGCCATAATATCAGGGGAGGAAACGTACATATTTTTTAGGGAGCAATTTTTGACACCAGTGACTGAAATATTTTAATACAAAATAGAATATAGATTAACTTAGGCTTACAGTATATTAACAGTCACAAAAAGGCAATTATAAGACTATTAGGCAATACTCTACGGATTAAATATGTTTTCTTAGATTAAACACAAAACAAGCAAACAAACTTATTATTTATTTGTGGTTATTTATTCTTGTTACATTTTTTTAAACGACTATGAACAATTATAACTTTCTTTTTTATAATTTAAAATGATTTTTATTGATTTTTGTGTGAGTACAGTACAGGCAATACAGATAGATGGATACTTTCTTAATCCCCAAGGGGAAATTTGTCGTTACAATAGCAGCACCAATAAACTAAACACACAATAATAAAATATACATATAAGAAAACATGACTGTGCACAAAGTGAAATATAAAATACAAAATAAATGAGATATATATATATATATATATATATATATATATATATATATATATACTGCAGTGTAGAATTAAATAAAATATAAACTTTAATTCTAGGTAGGACACACACACACACATATATTAGGGCTGGGCACGTTAACGCGTTAATCGTGCGTTAACGCATCACTTAATTAACGCCAACAATTATTTTATCGCGTGTTAACGCAGGTTTTATTATTGTAAAAGTGTGTTGCTCACAGGCTTTTATTTTGTAAAAGTGTGTTGCTGATTGCTGCGGAACCGGAACAGAAAGTAATTTGCGGTTTAACAAACATGGAGAAGAGTACAGAGATTTAAAAGTTCTCAAAGTGTCAGAGTGGACAGAAACAAAGTCGTATGTAACCACTGCCAAGAGGAATCGTCTCATCACCGGAGTACTTCCAGTCTTAAATATCATTTAAATGATGAACACACCGTTGATGCTGCAAATCATACAACCAGACACACAGTGGAGCGAGGCTTCGGCAGACCGCGAGCTGCAGGGATGCTAAACCAAGGCAGGAGAAGCTAAGTGACTCTTTTGGTGACATTCGCCCGATGCGCGCACGCCGGGCTCTACGGCGCGCGAGCGTGTTCATGCAACACGTAGAGACAGACTGACATGTTTTAATAACGTGCTGCTGGAGAGACGGTCAACATCAGATCGCTCAGGTACGCAAAGGCGTGGAGGAACACAAACTGGCATTACGCATTGTTGATTATTTTCGCGCATGCGTACCTGCGTACCAGTGATGTGCACCCTGATACATGATATTGATGAGAAGTGTGAGCTGCATCACATGCCCTGACTGAACAGGAGAGACGTGAGCGATTAACATCTCTCTTATTCTGCCTGTTTTGTCTCTTAAATCCAAACTGTTTGTCTGTGATAAATAAAGCTTAAAGTCAAATGACCTAAAATAAGAAGGGCGTCTTTCTGTTTCTAGAACAAACAAGAACATTTGAACTAATCCATTGGTCAAAAGATCAAACAAACGTTGGTAAAACTGACTAGATTTAAGTCTGAAAAATTCAAAAAGATATTGTCACTATTACAATAAAAAACAGGAAAGTGAAGAAAACGGTTAGATGACGCTTTAACGTAAAGGTCGTATGACATCGGAAGTGGACCGACGATGTTATTTATTCATCATCCGTCAACAGGCCGCTGTTTGAGGAGGGCGGGGCGCCGTTTACTCGCCGCGTCCACGTCTAAGCACACGGCGAGCGACGTGGTCGGTTCTCGGCGTCCGTCTTTGGGTCGTCGCGTGACTCGAACGGCGACCGCGGACTTCTTCAACACCGACGACGGATCACGGCGTTGTGTTCACTTGCAGCCGTTTGTGTGGTTAAATTCATCATTTAAACAAACACAAGTTTGATAGAAGAGATATCTTTAGTGTGGAAGGAGACATCTTTAGTCTGGAAGGAGACTTCTTTAAGGAGATATTTTTAGTGTGGAAGGAGACATCTTTAGTGTGTGGTAGGAGACATCTTTAAGGAGACATCTTTAGTGTGTGGTAGGAGACATCTTTAAGGAGATATTTTTAGTGTGGAAGGAGACATCTTTAGTGTGTGGTAGGAGACATCTTTAAGGAGACATCTTTAGTGTTGAAGGAGACATCTTTTTTGTGAAAGGAGATATCTTTAGTGTGGAAGGAGACATCTTTAATATAGAAGGAGATATCTTTGATGAAAAATCTTTTAAGGAGACATCTTTTGTGTGGAAGGAGATGGTTGAACTCTCCGGGTGGCTTTGTGACCTTTTTTAATGCCTAGAGATCAGCGCCTAACCCTCGCTCTCATTGGCTCACTGTCTCCCTCGCTCTCATTGGCTCATTGTCTCCCTCGCTCTCATTGGCTCACTGTCTCCCTCGCTCTCATTGGCTCACTGTCTCCCTCGCTCTCATTGGCTCACTGTCTCCCTCGCTCTCATTGGCTTATTGTCTCCCTCGCTCTCATTGGCTCACTGTCTCCCTCGCTCTCATTGGCTCATTGTCTCCCTCGCTCTCATTGGCTCATTGTCTCCCTCGCTCTCATTAGCTCATTGTCTCCCTCGTTCTCATTGGCTCCGTCGCTCTCATTGGCTCATTGGCTGCTCGGCAACAGCAGAACCTCGGAAACGAGCCTTTGGGTTCGGGCCGAGTCATTTAGCGCGAAACTCTCTTCTGGTTGCCGGTAGCTGAGAAACACGATAAACGTTGACCGTGAGGTCGGCGGACAGCGTCTGAAGGTTCGCCGCCTTCCGACCGCCGATCGTCCCGACTCTGTTTCGTATACTTTGGGGGGAGGGGCGTCGTCTCTTTAGACGACCGCCTCGATCCACCCTGATCCGCCTCGAGTTGACGTGTTGTTGCCGCCTGGTTGAGGTCTGAGGTTGGAGAGCTAATTTTAGACACCCCCCCCACCCCCACGCTGCCGGTCCCACTGTGGTTTTGTATACGTGGTGAAGCGGAAGACGAAGGGGAAGTCGGAGGCTTTCTGGCCGGTCGGCAGCCGGAAGCCTCCGGGTCTCGTTAGAGGATCAGGAGGTTCAGTTTGAGACCTGAACCCTCGTCTCCTGGTCCTCAGTCTGAGGTCGGAACCAAACCTGTGTGTGTGTGTGTGTGTGTGTGTGTGTGTGTGTGTGTGTGTGTGTGTGTGTGTGTGTGTGTGTGTGTGTGTGTGTGTGTGTGTGTGTGTGTGTGTGTGTGTGTGTGTGTGTGTGTGTGTGTGTGTGTGTGTGTGTGTGTGTGTGTGTGTGTGTGTGTGTGTGTGTGTGTGTGTGTGTGTGTGTGTGTGTGTGTGTGTGTGTGTGTGTGTGTGTGTGTGTGTGTGTGTGTGAGTAAACAGGAAGCACAAACTGTTTCCTGAACTTTGAACAACCCCTTCCTCTCAGACGTCCCGGGGGCTGAGGCCTCTACAGAGAGACCAGGTCCTCCTGGGCCGTTCCTCCGCTGTAAGGTTCAGGCTCATCGGGTGGACATCCACCCCAACGGGTGACTCTAACCCTCTGAACCACGGCTAAACAACACCGATGTTCATCGTTCGTCACGTTTAAAAATAATCTTTCCAACGGTCCTTGAATGCATCAGTTGTGACGAACGCTTCCATCAGAGAAAAGCAGCCGAAACAACGTTTTATTCTACGTGTTATTTAAAAAAAATCTCCACAAATAATCTGTTTACTTTAATCAGATTCTGTAAAACAACTGCTGATAAACGGTGACGCTTTCTACACTGTTGCTGTCACAAATAGGAGGGGATGAAGGGTTATGGAGGGTTGAGGAGGTCTGATCAGGGTTATGGAGGTCTGGGGAGGGTTATGGAGGTCTGGGGAGGGTTATGGAGGTCTGGGGAGGGTTATGGGGGTCTGAGGAGGGTTATGGAGGTCTGAGGAGGGTTATGGGGGTCTGAGGAGGGTTATGGAGGTCTGAGGAGGGTTATGGGGGTCTGAGGAGGGTTATGGGGGTCTGGGGAGGGTTATGGAGGTCTGGGGAGGGTTATGGGGGTCTGGGGAGGGTTATGGGGGTCTGGGGAGGGTTATGGAGGTCTGGGGAGGGTTATGGAGGTCTGGGGAGGGTTATGGGGGTCTGAGGAGGGTTATGGGGGTCTGGGGAGGGTTATGGAGGTCTGAGGAGAGTTATGGGGGTCTGGGGAGGGTTATGGAGGTCTGAGGAGGGTTGAGGAGGGTTATAGGGGGTTTAGGAGTCAACTCTGAAACTCTATCAGAAGTTGTCAGAAACCAGCTGGTCCCAAAAGATTAGTTTTTGTATAATAGATTCATTTCAATCTGGAGGTTAGTTAGTTAGACGGTAAGTGATGCTCGTCAGTTCCAGGAAGCAGATGATGAAGATGCTGCTGCCCCCCCCCCTCATCACTTAATGTGTCGTGTTGTCACTTCCTCTCAGCCTTGTCCAATTTTAGCTCAACCTCCTCCTGACAGTTTTTCCCAAGACGAAAATCCTGGAGATCTGATTAAGTTTCATCCCAAGTTTATTTATTCTTTTACGATTCATTTCCTGGAGTTTAACTTCACCTCAGATGACCAGTCAGCGCTGTTTACTCAGTGAGACGCGTTCAATGTCCGCGCGGAGAGCAGAGTTTGCATACGTATGGGTGAAGTTCACTGCAAATGGAACACATATGAATATTCAGACACACACACACACACACACACTATTTATGGCCTGTGGCTCAGCTGCGGTTTTGGTAAACACACACAGACACACACTCTCAGTCATAGGAATACAGCAGCGATTTAGTTTTCTCTGGTTAGAGGACTTTGACTTCCTGTCTCGACCAACAGAACCTCGGTACCTCAGGTCAACGTCTCCACTCACTTCTGATTCTCACTATTGACCACCAGGGGGCGACTCCTCTCGTTGTCTAGAAGTCTCTGCTTCATGTGTTAAAGCTGCATTCTCTCTCCTGGCCACCAGGGGGCGACTCCTCTGGTTGTATAGAAGTTCATTCTAAATTCCGCTCTCTCCTCTCCATCTCTTTTAGGAAACTGAGATTGCAGCTGAATGCAACCATGTAAGTTTCCTCGCTTCCTAAAATAAATTTCCCAGAATGCACTTTGTCTTTCTTGAGCTCAAAGTAATCTCGTTGCTCTTTTTCTCCTTCTTCTCCTCCTCCTCCAGCTGCTGTGGAACTACAAGTACAACCTGACCACCGACCCAAAGTTCGAGTCTGTGGCCGTGGAGGTCTGCAAGACCACCATCTCTGAGGTCAGTCTGGACCTCAGGCTCCTCCTGGAGGTCGAGAGTCCCATCACTGATCTCTGATCAGTAGATCTGTGAGAAGCTTTCTGTTGACCCCTCCCCCCCCCACACACAGATCAAGGAGTGTGCCACGGAAGAGCTGGGGAAGGGCTACCTGGTGTCGTGCCTGGTGGACCACCGGGGCAACATCAGCGACTATCAGTGCAACCAGTACATCACCAAGATGACCAGCATCGTGTTCAGCGACTACCGGCTCATCTGTGGCTTCATGGACAAGTGCCGAGAGGACATCAACGCGCTGCGCTGCGGCAGCATCAGCACCGGGGAGAAGGTGAGGGGCTTCTCCTGCTGCATCGGGTTTGTTTCTCAAACATCTAGCCTGGAAGCAGCAGAGCAGGGCTCGGGTCGGATGTGCCGACAGGCATCGGGCGAGTTAATCGTTCTGTTTCCCTCAAACTGTCTGTCATCATGTCGGTGGTGTTGCACCTCGGTGCTTCTTCACTTCCTTCCTGCAACGACACGAAGTGTGTGGACACGAGGAAGAGGAGCTGAAGGCCCAAGCTCAAGATAAATATATTTATATTTATTTATTTCTTCATTTATATATATTATATTTATTTATAAAGAGAAGATATATATAAATATATTATATTTATTTATATATATTTGTATGCGTCAAATATGTATATTTATATATTTATTTATATATTAAGGACATATATATTTATATATATTTAAATAAATGTATATATTTATATACTAATCTAAATATATATATATTTATATATATATATATAAATGAATACTAATCAAAAATCTCTCTTTTTATATGTATATATTAATCTATATATGTATATAGTAATTTAAAATTTATATATATATATAATGTAAAATATATGTGTATATTATATATAGTCATTTAATATATATTTATAATCTAAAATATATTTATATATATATATATATATATATATACTCATCTAAAATGTATATGTGTGTAGTATGTATACTGGTGGTCTTCAATGAATAAATAAAAGCGTAGGAGCCCGACAGAGCGACGTGTTCTCCTCCCGCTGCCGAGCTAAACCTTTAATAAGCCCGTTGGACGCGCTTATTATGGGATGTATCACGCTGGCACAATTAGAACTCGCAGCACATTATTTCTATTCGTCAGTGGTTCCTTATCGGTGAGTTCTGTCACGGCGGATCACTTCGGTAAGGCGGAGCCGCCGGATTGCGCAACACAGGAAGTGAGTCATGGACTCACTGAGCGCCCGGAGCTGTGTGGACGTTCTGGTTTCACGTCAAGATGATCTTCTCTTTATTTCTGCCTTATCTTGATTTAAAATCACTCAACCTGAAGCCTTTGATTGAACGGACACGTTAGCGGCTCAATTGAGTTCATAGTGGGTCTGTGTTTTTATTTTGGTGAGTTTTGGCTGCTCCGATGTGAGGTCAAAGGTCAGGGGTGTCGTATGGGTACAGGTTGGGATTTTGGGTTAAACAAAATAAATTGAATTAAGTATGGTAGACAGAATTTGTTTTAAGTATAAATAGATACACATGCATAGATAAATGAATGAATAGACGGATGAATAAATACTGAAATATTTAAATGCTGAAATAACTAAATGAAATAAATGTACACGAACAAAATCTACAAATAAATAGATGTATTTATGTCCTTTTTGCTTTTATTTATCTATACATACATGTATTTATGACAATATCCATTTCAGCATTTATATATTTATTTCAGTATTTATTTATTTAACTTGTATTAATTTATTTCATCATTTATTTATTTCAGTATTTATTCATTTCATCATTTATTTGTTCAGTATTTATTTATTTATTTCATCATTTATTTAACTTGTATTTATTTATTTAACTTGTATTTTTCTCCAGAATTTATTTATTTTAGTATACATTTCAGAATTTAATTTCATTATTTTATATATTCATTTAACTTTTTTTATGTATTTAATTTTTTTTTTCAACATTTATTTATTGCAGTATACATTTCAGAATGTAATTCTATTTTATGTATTTAAACATTTATTTATTCCTGTATTAATCACATATTTATGTATTTATTGATATTTACTTAATCTGTCTCCCTCCATCCTGTTCACCAGAACCGATGAAGTGGTTAAGATGTCGATAAAAATGGCTGAGAAAGTTTTCGCTGACCTTTGCCCCCTTGTGCAGGACGTCCACTCCCAGGGCGAGGTCATCGCCTGCCTGGAGAAGGGCTTGGTGCGGGAGGCCGAGGAGCAGCCGGGGGCTCACCCCATCAAGGACGAGTGTAAGAAGTCCATCATGAGGGTCGCCGAGCTCTCATCAGACGACTTCCATCTGGACCGCTACCTGTACTTCTCCTGCCGCGACGACCGGGAGCGCTTCTGTGAGAAGGTCAGAATTTATTTATTTATTAATTTACATTATATTTTTTTATCTTTATTTATTTATATATATATATTTAGATATTTACTCATTTATATGTATTTATTAGGGCTGGGCACGTTAACGCGTTAATCGTGCGTTAACGCATCACTTAATTAACGCCGACAATTATTTTATCGCGCGTTAACGCAGATTATTATTTATTTTATTATTGTAAAGGTGTGTTGCTCACAGGCTTTTATTTTGTAAAAGTCTGCTACCGATTGCTGCGGAACCGGAAAAGAAAGTAATTTGCGGTTTAACAAACATGGAGAAGAGTACGGAGATTTTAAAGTTCTTCAAGACGGCAGAGTCGACAGAAACAAAGTCGTATGTAACCACTGCCAAGAGGAATCGTCTCATCACCGGAGTACTTCCGGTCTTACATATCATTTAAATGATGAACGCACCGTTGATGCCGCGAATCATACAACCAGACACACAGCGGAGCGAGGCTTCGGCAGACTCCGCTAGCTACGCTAGCTGCAGGGAGGAGTAGAGCTAACCCAAGAGAAGCTAACGATGCCAGAGCGAAGCGGATCGCTACAGACTGCAGGTCGGTTAGTCTTGTGCAGTGATCCCCAAACTACGGCCCGCCTCCACATTTGGACCGGCCCCCTGAACAATACCAGAGACGCGTTCCGATTTATTATTATTTTCACCTGGCCCGCTGCCGTTGAGATTTCAGTGAGACGCGGAGAAAATGTGGAGTGGTGCTCTTCGCAGTAGAACATCTTTGATGGGACGTGTGGAGTCTCAGCTGGTTCGTTTACACATGAAACCCATGTTGCCCTCCACGTTGCTGTTGGTTGAGTTAATCTGATTGAGCTGTAATTCTTGTTCATAGCCAACTGTAGCATTGTACAAAGGGAAGAGCTATGTTAGAACATATAAAATGTCTTTACAATTAAATACACCTTGGCTAACTCCCTTCTGTTTGTCGTGTTCTGGTTTAGTAAATGTGATCACATGTTGGTGCTTCACCACTCTAACATTGATGCTCTGGCAGTGGCAATAAGCTTTAGTTCTGTGTTTGTGTTGATACCATTGTTTAAATTGAGATTTACACAAAGTATTTATTTTATTTAACTGCCACTATATACACATGCTGATGTTAAGTGTTTGTTTGCACAACAGGTTTTATGCCACTTTAGTTCATATGGCAGAACATTTAAAATAAGTGTCAAGTTCTATGAGTTGACAAACTGCCCTGAAAGTGTTTTCTGGTGTCTCTCTCTAACAGGACGACACATGTTCCGGCACGTTCATTCATATGACACAACATTTAAAATAGAAGTGCGCTATACACTACTTTTGAATTCATTATTAGATTTTGCATATACAAATGCGATTAATCGGGGAAATCATGCGATTAGTCGCGACTAAAAATTGTAATCGTTGCCCAGTCCTAGTATTTATTTATTTACTTACATATATATACTCATCAGAATGAATCGTCTCTCCAGACTCCGTTATTGTTTGTGTTTTTATTGTTCTTATTGTTTCCAGACTCAGGCCGGAGAGGGACGCGTCTACAAATGTCTTTTCAACCACAAGTTTGAGGAGGCGATGTCGGAGCGGGTGAGTGACACCGCAGAGGTCACGAGAGACCGCAGAGGTCACAAGGTCGAAAACATTCAAGATGGAAACTTTAAAAGGGATTAAACAGGAAATATAGATTATTTTTATGTCTGTCTGTATTTACCAGATCATAAACGTATCTTATCAAAAACATTTCAGTCGAGTTCAATTCTAATTATAGGAGTTAACTTTGATTTTAACTTTTTATTCCTGCTATTGACTTCCTTCAAGGCAGTCTATTTTATATTATTTTCCCCCCGTCAAATAAGTTCACTATTAACATGAAAACGATCTATATTTTAAATGAATGGATATATATATATATATATATATATTTTTAAGGGAGCATTATTTTTACCAACTCATACCTTTTTTTTAAAAGCGTATTTTCCACCCCTAAATTGTGAGAAGCTCCTCCCCCGCCTCGTTGACCCCCCTCGGCCTCTTGTGTGTCCTCAGTGCCGCGAGGCGTTGACCACGAGGCAGAAGCTGATCTCTCAGGACTACAAGGTCAGCTACTCGCTGGCCAAGGCCTGCAAGTCCGACCTGAGGAAGTACCGCTGCAGCGCCGACAGCAACATGCCGCGAGCCCGGGAGGCCCGCCTCTCCTACCTGCTGCTGTGCCTGGAGTCAGCGGTGCACAGAGGTCAGTCGGGGGCACCAGAGGTCACTTGAAATAATGAACCCTGCTGAATTTCTTTCTAACTGTTCCCCGTCGCCCCCTGCAGGCCGCGTGGTGAGTGGTGAGTGCCAGGGCGAGATGATGGACTACCGGCGGATGCTGATGGAGGACTTCTCCCTAAGCCCGGAGATCGTGCTGCAGTGCCGGGCGGAGATCGAGGGCCACTGCTCCGGCCTGCACCGCAAGGGCCGCACGCTGCACTGCCTCATGAGGGTGGGCCGCGGGGACATGGGCTCCATCGACCCCAACTGCCAGAGGGCGGTGAGGCTCAGCCAGGATTTATTTACCAATATATATATATATATATATATATATATATATAAAATATGTTATTGTATGTATGTATGTATATTTATTTATTTATATATATTTATTTATTCAAAACACAATATATATAAAAAATATCTTATATATACATTTCATTTTTTTTATTTACTTGAAAAAAAATATTCAAAATATGTTATTATATAAATAGATCTCTTAAGATATAATCTTTATTTAGAATCTTTATTTATTTTATTCTTTTAATTTTTACATATTTATTTACATGTATCTAATTATTAAATAAATATAAAAAATATTGCATATTATATATATTAAATATATAGATAAATCTTTTCTCCTCAATTTTTTTATATATATATATATATATATATATACAGATACAGGACTGTCTCAGAAAATTAAAATATTGTGATAAAGTTCTTTTATTTTCTGTAATGCAATTTAAAAAAAAAAAAAAAAATGTCATGCATTCTGGATTCATTACAAATCAAGTGAAATATTGCAAGCTTTTTATTCTTTTGATATTGCTGATTGTGGCTTACAGCTTAAGAAAACTCAAATATCCTATCTCTAAATATTAGAATATTTCCTCAGACCAAGTAAAAAAAAAAGATTTATAACAGCAAAACAAAATCAAACATTTGAAAATGTCCATTAATGCACTCAGTACTTGGTTGGGAATCCTTTTGCACGGATTACTGCATCAATGCGGCGTGGCATGGAGGCAATCAGCCTGTGGCATTGCTGAGGTGTTATGGATGCCCAGGATGCTTCAATAGCGGCCTTTAGCTCTTTTTTTTTTGTTCTCGCCGTGAAAGCAAATCAAACTGCCAAGAGGGCGGAGCTTCCAGCTTGTGTTGTTGTTGTTGTTGTTGACGTCGTTGTTGTTGTTTGTGTCCTCCAGCTCCAGACTCTGATCCAGGAAGCCGACCCCGGAGCCGACTACCGCATCGACCGAGCCCTCAACGAGGCCTGCGATGCCGTCATCCAGACCGCCTGCAAACACATCCGCAGCGGAGACCCCATGTGAGTCAAATAAATGGATCTCTCGAGCGTCGCACACGATGCCTTCAAGGACCGTCGGAAAGATGATAATCCGACGGATTATTTGGAGAATTCTTCTAAATTAGATGTGTAGAATAAAATATATTTTAAGTTAAATATCAACATTTCTAGGCTTGGGTTCGTTTTGTTTTTGACATGAGGTCGACGCACACGATGTGTTCGTGAACCGTTGGAAAGATGACAATCTGACCATTTTTGGGATAATTGTTTTAAATGATACGTGTAAGGAAAAAAAGTATTTTAAGAATGAAGAATTTACAAATCCTCATCCTGGTTTTGGTTTTGACGGAACAGTTCCGTCAGACATGATGTGTTCAAGGACTCCTTACAACTTATCCTTTGATGCTGCACAATATTTACGTTATATATTAACTAGAAAATGCATTTCTTGCTGAAAATGCGTTGGAATGCTGAAAGTTTGAAGCTGAAAAGTAAAAACTAAATTGCTGAAAAAGGTTTGAAAATAGCTAAAAATAGCTGAAATATTAAATGAATAGTTGAAAAAGTCTGGAAATAGCTGAAATGAACAGGTGAAAATAGCTGAAATATTAAATGAATAGTTGAAAAAGTCTGGAAATAGCTGAAATGAACAGGTGAAAATAGCTGAAATATGAAATGAATAACTCAAAATAGCTGAAATATGAAATGAATAACTGAAAATGTCTGGAAATATCTGAACATGTCTGAAATTAGATGAAATATGTTTTTTTTTAAAGTTGGACATAGCTTAAAATAGCTGCCAACATCTTAAATAGGCTGAATATATGGATTTTTTTTTTCTACAAAAGAATTTGTTAAACCCTGTCAAATAAAACATGATCAAATCACCAAAATAGTAGAATCAATAGAGAGGAAAGATTGAGCCGAACGCGCCGATATGTTTGTTATTTTTCTGGGTTAAATGAGACCTGAAAACTCTAATATTGGTTCTCTTCTAATATCTCTCCATATATAGACACACACTCGCTCACGCTGCCACACACACAAAGCGTTGGTCTGTGTGGCTTGAAATGTATGATAGACAAGAGCCTGTGTGTGTGTGTGTGTGTGTGTGTGTGTGTGTGTGTGTGTGTGTGTGTGTGTGTGTGTGTGTGTGTGTGTGTGTGTGTGTGTGTGTGTGTGTGTGTGTGTGTGTGAGATCCGCCACTGATTAGCCTAATGTGAAGCACCTGTGTGACAGAGACAGACAGCTCTGAATCTGATGAAAGCAACCTGTCAGAACATTTGGATTTTAAAGAGAACTATAACTCTGACCCTAAAAACGTCCACATTAGGAGAAGCTCAAGGCTTGTGTGAACGTGTACATATCCTTAAATATTTTTTTAGGTTAAGAAATGAGAGTATAGTTGAAAATGCTCCTGTTTGCTTCAAAAAAGTTGAAAGGCGCTCAGAATTACAATGGAGATGACTGAGCAGAAATGTGGACTTCCTCCCTCTTTATGGCTTCTCTCGAGAAATCTGGGAAACTGTTGGATTCCACAGTCACATTTCTACGACAAGCACAAGATTCCCTACTAATTTTTCAACAAAATATGTCTAAAGAGTAAGAATTGTGGCCGTAGTTCCGATATACAAATCTTTTTTCCGCTTGATCCTGACGCAGCGCTGCACTCTAGCAATGACGTCACCGCTCTAAACCTCCCCACACACACCCATTGTAAACGTCAAGACGAGCGGAAAAACACATAAAACTAAGATAATAACAATTAAATAACTATACAAGATATGAAAAGAAGATGAATTGCAAAGTTATAGCTAACACCTTTGTCAACATTTTAAATGTGGAATTGTGTCTTTAGCTGAATGTATGCCGATATAGTAAGCTTTTAAAGTTGAACAAGTTGAAGCGGATTTGAAGATTTCTCTCATTGGATCCCATTCATTATTTATTCCATAAAAAAATTAATAATTTGAAAAGATAAAAAATATTTGAAAATATACAGTAATAGCTGAAGGCTATCTGAACATAAGAAAACATAAATTGCTGAACATATGAAGATACTGGAAGATTTTCTCCATAGGAACTGATGAATTTAAAATCACATAAAAGTATTTAAATATATGAAAATTTGAAACATTTGAAATATGAAAAGTCATTCCAATCTAATCCTGAAGAAGCTGAATTTTTTAATATTTGAATTGTTTAAATAGCTGAATATATGAAGGAGTTGAAAGGGGACGAAAAAAGGTACGGATGAAATAAAAGAATAATAATAAAAAGTTTAAATAAAGATTACAAGAACAATAGTTGGACTGCTGAAGCATTCCAACTAATTAGAATTGATGGTAAAATTCTATAATGTATTTATATCATTGTTCTCTTTTTATTCTCATTTGATCCGATCCAAAGAAAGAACTACACTATTTTATTTAGTTAGTTTCTCAGTTCAAATGGTCATTAAAATAAAAATAAATAAAAAGTTTTTGTTTTTTTAAGTTTCAAAATAAAAGCGTTCACTTCCTGTTTGCGGCTGCAGGATCCTGTCGTGTCTGATGGAGCATCTCTACACCGAGAAGATGGTGGAGGACTGTGAGCACCGGCTGCTGGAGCTGCAGTACTTCATCGCCCGAGACTGGAAGTGAGTCATGAAAAAATTGTTTTTTGGAAATGTTTGAATATGCAAATGAGGCGCTGCGTAATGGGAACGACCGCGTTAACCAATGGCGTGGCCCGGTTCCTGGTTCCAGGTTGGATCCCATCCTCTACAAGAAGTGTCAGGGCGACGCCGCCCGGCTCTGCCACACTCACGGCTGGAACGAGACCAGCGAGATGATGCCGCCCGGCGCCATCTTCTCCTGCCTCTACCGCCACGCCTACCGCTCCGTGGACCAGGGCCGCAGGGTGAGGCCCCTTCACTGACCTATGAGCGACCACGGGGAGAGAGTACTGGACATGTTGGGGGCTTAGCTTCTTCTTCAAATGTAGTTTTTTCTAAATAATAGATCATTTTAATGGCCAGCTGCCATTTTGAGAAGCATCTGTTTTTTTACAGCTATTTGGTGTTTTAATTCAATTCAGTTTATTTGTATAGCCCAGTTTCACAAATTACAAATTTGTCTCGGAGTGCTTTACAATCTTTTACAGCCTAGTTTTTAAAATGGGTCTTTTATTGAAGGAGAAGGCTGCAGACAACGCCATTGACGTCCACTGAAAGAGCTCATTGTTGTCTCCGATGGACTCAGATTGTTGTCATAAGCGTCTGACGTGATTATAGGAAGAACCTGATAGAAAAATTATCTTCTTTGGCTTAATTAACTTTGAGATGTCTCTGTAAATCGGCCGAACATTTATCAGTGACGATGGAAATGTTCTCTGTCCAACACGACGATCCTCTTCAACGCTTCCGCCGTTGTCTTCTGGCAACAAGTCGCATCTCACTTTTACGAACGGGACATCTCCTTCGGCAAGACAGGTTTTGTTTCATTAACTCTGGTTTTAGCAGTTTTTCTCGTTCTGAAACGTGGATCCAGATAGTTGAAATCGACGCAACGCGACAATGAAAATCTTCTGTCCAACACAACGATCTACTTCAACGCTTCTGTCGCCGTTTTCCGGTAACACGTCACACTTACCGAACGAGACTTCTCCTTCGGCGAGATGGATTTTGCTTAATTAACCCTGGTTTTAGCGTTTCTTTGCGCTGAGATGTCTCGTTCTGAAACACGACGATCCTCTTCAAATCTTCCGCCATCGTCTTCCAGCAACAAGTTCCGTCAAACTTTTTCCAACCGAGATTTCTCTTTCAACGTGGCGCGTTTCGACAGAATGACGCCCAGAAAGAGAAGGATGTTTTATATCTGTCCGGTTCTTTCCACAATGTTTCCCTCCACTTGTAATGACAATCTGAGTCTTCAGTGTTCTTAGTGGACGTAAATGACGCAGAGTTTCACCCAAAATTTCTCACTCCAGAGTTCTCCTTCGTTTAAAAAAGCAAAAGTCTCCAAAGCAAAAACATTTTTCCCATTTTTTATTTTTTTTGGTTTTCTTTTCAATGTCAGGGCTTTTCTCACTGTCGGTCACGTTTAGAGCTCAAATAAATAAATGTGTGTGTGTGCAGAAGGAAAGTAAACCTTGAGTAAACAGAAAGTCTGTGAACTTTCTCACTAGCTCCTCAATGGGGCGTCTGAAGCAGGAAACCGGGGTTTGACTGTGAGTACGTCGTGCTGCTGAACTGATGGTGATGATGAAGATGGTGGTGATGATGATGGTGATGATGTAATCACAGGAAACGGGTCTTTCCTCTCGTGGTGCCTGGTGGTTCGTAGTTAATAATCCTGCATGTGGGGGCTGATAACAAAAAAGAAAATAGAAAGAAGAGTAATTCGGTAAAAAGTGATGAAGAATCGAAGCTGATTGATTAATTGAGTTCTTTTGATTTATAGAACAACAAACAAACAATCTGACGTGTCGGTCGTCCTTAAAGTGATACTCCACTCAAATATATAGAATATGGTTTTAGGCTCTGCTGAATGATTTGAAAATGTGCACAAACGGGTCTAAAATATATATATTTTAAACTCGTCTTTATCCATCTCTTCTCTAAAAGGAAGTCCAATACTTTTAAATCTCTTTATTTTGACTGAAATCAAGCCGGAGGATCCAAAAAATTAGAATTTATCTGTAAAGAGGTCACGTGACGCAAAAGAAAATAAGATTAAGAATGTCAGTTTAGAAATGGAATAAAAGTTTTAGTTTAAAAAAATAAAATGCAGAAATGTATCAATATCCTTGAAGTTGGTTCAGTTAAAGTAAAACAGTGTTTAGACTTCTACTGGATGAAGTTTAATATGCAAGTGGACGTTAACGGGAACAGACCTGCTCCAGTTTTATACTAATTACTTTTTTATAAATTACCACTAAATCATTATCTTGTTTATTTATTTAAACGTCTGTTTAATCGTGAAGATACGAGAACTCTTATTCACTCTTTTTGATTATATCAAAGAAAATCGTCTACGTTGATTTTTAAATCGGGAATGGAATCACAATTTATTTATATATATATATATATATATATATATATATATATATATATATATATATATATATATATATATATATATGTGTGTGTATGCAAATGAGGAATTTTCTTATTAATTTGAATAAATGTCCAGAACGTTTGGATATATCTTTTTAAAGAAAAAAAATAAGAATAAAATAATATATATATATATATATATATATATATATATATATATATATATATATATATATATATCAGAAAATCAAGCATGTTTTTAGTAAATAAATAATAATATTGATATAAATGAGGCTCTAAATGATTTCTGAACAAACTTCAGAGTGTTATATATTTAGAAGTAGCTCCCTAAGATCTCAAACAGTGACGAGTGGAGTATCATTTTGAGGCCCCGCCCCCCCCTCTGGTCTCTAACCCCACGTGGTCCCCCCCTGCAGCTCTCCAGGGACTGCAAGGTGGAGGTGCAGCGGATCCTCCACCAGAGAGCGCTGGACGTGAAGCTGGACCCGGAGCTGCAGCGCCGCTGCATGACGGACCTCGGCAAGTGGTGCAGCGAGAAGACAGAGGCGGGCCAGGAGCTGGAGTGTCTGCAGGACCACCTGGAGGACCTGGTGTCGGACTGCCGGGATGTGGTGGGCAACCTGACGGAGCTGGAGTCTGAGGTAACCATGGCAACGCCACCCACAAGCAGCACCGAGTCGTTTATGGTTACATCTTCTCAGGGGGCCCGTAACGACCCGACGCAGAACCTCAGTCTCACAGGCCTCGACCGCCCGGGTTCCTCTCTGGGTTCCTCGATGGCTCTGATCCCTCTTGTGTTCCCGTCCTCAGGACATCCAGATCGAGGCTCTGTTGATGCAGGCCTGTGAGCCCATCATCCAGACCTACTGCCACGTAAGTCCAGAGGAGACCCGGAGCCTCACAGCCATGTGGGGGGTGTCACGTGACGACATGGACACGTGACCACATGGTCACGTATGACATCATAAACATGTACCCCCCCCCCCCCACAGGAGGTAGCAGATAACCAGATCAACACCGGTGACCTGATGGAGTGTCTGGTCCAGAACAAACACCAGAAGGAGATGAATGAGAAGTGCTCGGTGGGCGTGACCCACTTTCAGCTGGTGAGGAGCTCGTTACCGGGGCAACGAACGTGACCTCATGCCGAGATATTAAAGATAAAGATTTAAAGATAAACGTTTAGCTCGTTGAGCTATTGGAGGCATTACGGTGGTGTCCCCCCCCCCCCTCCCACAGATCCAGATCAAAGACTTCCGTTTCTCCTACAAGTTCAAGACGGCCTGCAAGGAGGACGTCCTCAAGCTGTGTCCCAACATCAAGAAGAAGTGAGCACAACTCGCCTTCCTTTCCTTTCGGGAAACGTTTGAATGTAGTGTGACCTATGCGACCTCTCCGTAACCTCTCTGTGTGACCTCTTCTTAACCTGTGTGACCTCTCTGTGACCTCTCGGTCTCAGGGTGGACGTGGTGATCTGCCTCAGCACCACGGTGAGGAACGACACCCTGCAGGACGCCAAGGAGCAGCGGGTCTCCATCAAGTGTCGCAAACAGCTGCGGGTGGAGGAGGTGGAGATGGTATGTTCACTCACGGGGGGGGGTAGATGGTATGTTCCACTTCTGGGTTGATACACGCGAGTCAGGCGGTGACCTCTGACCCTTCTCTCTGCAGTCGGAGGACATCCGCCTGGAGCCGGAGCTCTACGACTCCTGTAAGCAGGACATCAACCGGCTGTGCCAGAACGTGGCCTTCGGAAACGCACAGGTCAGCTGGTTCCCCTAGACCTGTAGTCCCCTAGACCTGTAGTCGCATGAGCGGTTCAGGGACCGCATGCCCAGGTCCCAACAGGGCTGTAGGTCTTTGAAGGGTTGATTCAGGTCTAGATGAAGAGCTTTTCATTGGGTACAGGTCTAGATGAAGACCTTTTCATAAGGTCCAGATGAAGACCTTTTCATTGGGTACAGGTCCAGATGAAGACCTTTCATAAGGTCCAGGTCCAGATGAAGACCTTTTCATAAGGTCCAGGTCCAGATGAAGACCTTTTCATTGGGTACAGGTCCAGATGAAGACCTTTTCATAAGGTCCAGGTCCAGATGAAGACCTTTTCATAAGGTCCAGGTCCAGATGAAGACCTTTTCATTGGGTACAGGTCCAGATGAAGACCTTTCATAAGGTCCAGGTCCAGATGAAGACCTTTTCATAAGGTCCAGGTCCAGATGAAGACCTTTTCATAAAGTACAAGTCTAGTTGAATACTTTTTCATCAGGTACAGGTCCAGATGAAGACCTTTTCATAAGGTCCAGATGAAGACCTTTCATAAGGGCCAGGTCCAGATAAAAAACTTTCATCAGGTCCAGGTCCAGATGAAGATCTTTTCATTGGGTACAGGTCCAGATGAAGACCTTTCATAAGGTCCAGGTCCAGATGAAGACCTTTTCATCACGTCCAGGTCCAGATAAAGACCTTTTCATAAGGTCCAGATAAATACCTTTTCATAAGGTCCAGATAAATACCTTTTCCTCAGGTCCAGGTCCAGATGAAGACTTTTCCTCAGGTCCAGATCCAGATGAAGACCTTTTTTATCCCTGCAGGTCATCGAGTGTCTGAAGGAGAACAAGCGTCAGCTGACTCAGCGCTGCCACCAGCGGATCTTCAAGCTGCAGGAGGTGGAGATGGTGGATCCTGAGCTGGACTACCAGCTGATGAGGGTCTGCAAGCACATGATCCGGGTAGGCCAGTAAAACAAGCACCATGGGATCTGGGTAGACCAGTAAAACCAGCACCATGTGATCTGGGTAGTCCAGTAAGACCAGCACCATGTGATCCGGGTGGGCCAGTAAGACCAGCACCATGTGATCCGGGTGGGCCAGTAAGACCAGCACCATGTGATCTGGGTAGACCAGTAAGACCAGCACCATGTGATCTGGGTAGACCAGTAAGACCAGCACCATGTGATCTGGGTAGACCAGTAAGACCAGCACCATGTGATCTGGGTAGACCAGTAAGACCAGCACCATGTGATCCGGGTGGGCCAGTAAAACCAGCACCATGGGATCTGGGTAGTAGAAATGTTGTTGTTTGTTTTCAGCGGTTCTGTACGGACTCGGAGGGAAAGAACGTTCTTCAGTGTCTGAAGCAGAACAAGAACAGCGAGCTGATGGATCCCAAATGTAAACAGATGATCACCAAGAGACAGATCACCCAGAACACAGGTACACACACACACACACACACACACACACACACACATACACATACACTCATTGCCATGAGAACAGCTGCTGTATCCGTGTGTGTGTGTGTGTGTGTTCTCAGACTACCGGCTGAACCCCGTCCTGAGGAAGGCCTGTAAAGCCGACATCCCCAAGTTCTGTCAGCCGATCCTGAACAAGGCGACGGCCGACAGCGAGCTGGAGGGGCAGGTCATCTCCTGCCTCAAGCTCAAATACGCCGACCAGGTCAGACGCCATTTCGGTTTGGAGACTTCACTTCCTGTTTCCTCACACTGAGGATTCATCTCTGCATTCTCTCTCCTGACCACCAGGGGGTGACTCCTCTGGTTGTTTTGAAGTCTACTAAGAAACTTGCGTCTTGATGGTAAATATTTCTGTAAGTATATAAATCTAAATGCGTGTGTGTTGTGTAGCGTTTGTCTCCAGACTGCGAGGCTCAGATCCAGGTCATCCTGCAGGAGTCGGCGCTGGACTACAGGCTGGACCCTCAGTTGCAGATCCACTGCACACAAGAGGTCTCACACACACACACACACACACGCACACACACACAAACACAGGCACACACACATACTGAAAGCCTGGTATATTAACCCCCAAACCAGCCGGCAGGATAGAAATGTTTTCCGTTAAGAATTGTCAGTTTATCAGTCAAACGTCATAAAAGTCTGATTTTCATCTCTCCGACTGTCCTTGAACACATCACGTGTGACGAAAACGTCCGTCAGAAACGAAGCTCAACATTTTGACATTTCATCAAACATTTAAATCTTTTAAAATCTCTCCTCAATGAAATAAATCAGATTGAGTTTACAAACATTACATTCTGAGCTCCTCGGTGAAACTATGACGTCATGATTCATTCACCTGATGACGTCATGATTCATTCACCTGATGACGTCATGATTCATTCACCTGATGACGTCATGATTCATTCACCTGATGACGTCATGATTCATTCACCTGATGACGTCATGATTCATTCACCTGGCACCAACAAACCAGAGAGACGTACTTATAAGTGTGTTACACTTTATAATGTGTTGTAAAGAGAGCTGATGGCCAGCAGGGTGCGACACATTCACAAGAAATACCCCTATCGTGAAAAGCAACAAACAACGATGATATTAAAACATGTTGAATATGTAAATGACATAAACGCGAGGCTCGGTGCCTTGCTCAGAGGCTGTGCGGTAACGGCGGTGGTGTCTCAGATCTCCAGGCTGTGCCCGGAGGAGGCGGCGGCCCAGGAGCAGACGGGGCAGGTGGAGGAGTGCCTGAAGGTCAACCTGCTGAAGGTCAAACAGGAGGGCTGCAAGAAGGTAAAGAGGCAGTGCTGCCTTCACTGACCCCGAGGAGGGCAGGAAACTCCAGCATCACCATGTAGTCTGGGCAATCTGGACAGATTGTAACGTTTTTATTACGTAATCGTTTTTTCGACTGGAATTCACAGAATTCCTGATAATAATAATAATTTTAATAAAATAAAAAATAATTAATACAGTTTCTGAAGAAAAAGAGAAATTAATTTGACGGAATCTAATCTTCATCATTAAGTCATTTTTTTAACTAAAACCTTCCTCTTTCTCTTCCTCCTCCTCTTTATCCTCTTCCTCCTCCTGTTGCTATTCCTCATGCTCCTTCTCCTCCTCCTGCTACTCTTCTTCATCTTCTTCTTCTTCCTCCTCCACCTACTTTTATCGTCACCCTCTTGCTGCTCTTCCTCCTTTCCTTTCTCTTCCTTTTCCTCATCTTCCTCTTCCTGCTCCTCCTGCAGGAGGTACTGAACATGCTGAAGGAGAGCAAGGCGGACATCTTCGTGGACCCCGTCCTTCACACGGCGTGCGCCCTGGACATCAAGCATCAGTGTGCCGCCATCCCGCCTGGCAGGGGGCGACGTGAGTCGTCACCACAAACAATAAACAAACAACAAACAAACACAACAACACCTGGCGTAAAAACACGGATTTAATCGGCTTGTTTTTTTAGACATTTCCGGATTCAATAATTTGGAAAGTCGGATGTTTTAAAATAGAAGCCTTTGATGTCCAGTTGGTGTAATGAGTGTGAATGTGGCCCTCAGGGGGTGATGGTGTAATGCAGTGGTTACCAAAGTGGGGGTCGCGACCCCTAGGGGGGGCGCGGTGGTACTATAGGGGGGTCGCGGTGGTACTATAGGGGGGTCGCGGCTTCATCACAAACCCACACACAGACGCACACATACACCGGTAAAACAATATAAAACTAGAATGGGCACTCGGTAGAGCGCATACCTTTTAAATATCACAAGATTGAATTATGAACAATTTGGCACTAGTTTCACGCAAATCGGATGCCAATTAACCGAGATATCGCAAATTTACGTTTTTCACCTTTTCTTGACCTTGACCTTTGACCCAATCACTCCCAAAACCTATCGATTGTTCCTTGGGTCATGACCAATCATCCCACCAAGTTTCATAAGAATCGGCTCAGTTTTGTCTGATTTAGACATTACCTTCTGCATTTTCAATGCGAAGGTAATAACCAACGTGACATGTACTGTGTTCCAACCAGGCCACCAGAGCGGCTCATGTCACAGACCGACTGTGGCAAAACCAGAGCGAGGGAGGGAGCGAGAGAGCGAGAGAGCGAGCGAGAGAGCGAGCAAGGGTGCAAGGGAGCGAGGGAGCGTGCGAGGGAGGGAGGGAGGGAGCGTGCGAGGGAGGGAGGGAGGGAGGGAGCGAGAGGGAGGGAGGGAGCGAGCGTGCGAGGGAGGGAGGGAGCGAGGGAGGGAGCGAGAGAGCGAGAGAGCGAGCGAGCAAGGGAGCGAGGGAGCGTGCGAGGGAGGGAGGGAGGGAGCGTGCGAGGGAGGGAGGGAGGGAGCGTGCGAGGGAGGGAGGGAGCGAGAGGGAGGGAGGGAGCGAGCGTGCGAGGGAGGGAGGGAGCGAGGGAGGGAGCGAGAGAGGGAGCGAGAGAGAGAGCGAGCGAGGGAGCGTGCGAGGGAGAGAGGGAACGCGAACGAGAGAGAGACACACAGCGACACAGAGAGAGAAAGATAAAGATAAGAGAAGGAAGTATGTACAAAGATGGACAGATTTGTGACTGGTCTAAATGAACTGAGAGTAGCTATCTCCAACCAGCAACCCCGCTTTGACAAAATCTGTAAAGCAAAGCAAGCCCACACCAGTCACTGATTGATATGAACAGGAATATACATAGGAATATGATCACAAAATAATATGGTCCATATAGACCTGCACACCTTGTTCATAATTGTGGTATTTTATTGTTTGAGAAAACCTGCTGTTCAATGTGAGGAAATACAGTATATGTTGTTTGCACTTCGTTTGAAATTAAGTTAATTGTATTTACAATTTATTTTATTTTTTATTTTATATATATTTTATTATTGCTATTTTTTTCCCAGTTAAACAAACTGAAGAATAAACTGAAGTGATATGTACTTATTTTCGAAAGAAATAAAAATATTTTATACAGTTCATGCATTATAATGCAATTCATTAAAAAACAAGAACAATTTGGGGTTGCGGGGGGGGGGGGGGTCGTCCAATGTTCCTATATCATCAAAGGGGGTCTTGACAGAAAAAGTTTGGGAACCACTGGTGTAATGAGTGAATGTAGCCCTCAGGGGGTGATGGTGTAATGAGTGTGACTGTGACCCTCAGGGGGTGATGGTGTAATGAGTGTGACTGTGACCCTCAGGGGGTGATGGTGTAATGAGTATTGATGCTCCTCAGAAATGTCGTGCCTGATGGAGGCGCTGCAGGACAAGAGGGTTCGCCTGCAGCCGGAGTGCAAGAAGAGACTTCAGGACCGCATCGATATGTGGAGCTACGCGGCCAAGGTCTACTTCGATTGAAACGCTCTTATTTTGAAACTGAGTTAATGAATATACTTTAGATTAGCTTTTTAAAGGGCTTTTATTTTATGAGGTGCTTACTTGTGACCCCGTCACCTCGAGCTAATCCCTCTACATCCAGACTGTTTGCTGTCCTGGCTCCTCAGTGGTGGAACCAGCTCCCCACTGACACCAGGACAGCAGAAAGTCTCTACATCTTCCGCTGGAAACTGAAAACGCACCTTTTCCGACTATATCTGGATTAAAACACAGATTAGCACTTTAGTAGCACTTGAATAGCTCTTATTATGGTACTTTTGTAGTTTGACTATGTTGGGGAAATGTTACTTGCTGTATTCTTGTTGTTCTTAGTTTGTACTCTAGGTTGAAATGCACTTATTGTAAGTCGCTTTGGATAAAAGCGTCTGCTAAATGACATGTAATGTAATGTAATGTACATGGTTTTTCAAATGAGCTCTTATTTTGAAACCAAGTAAATTAATATACTTTAAATGGGCTTTTTAAAGGGCTTTTATTTTATGAGGTGCTTACATGTTTTTTTCAAATGAGCTCTTATTTTGAAACTGGGTTAATATACTTTAAATGGGCTTTTATTTTGAAAAAATGGATTGTGCTGCATAAATGTAGTTTTAAATCAACTCTTAATTTGAAACCGAGTTAATGAATATACAATAAATGGGCTTTTATTTTGAAATGGGTGAATTGAGCTGCATACATGGGCACATTTAAAGGGGCTTTTATTTTGTAACTGAGTAAATTAATATACTTTATATTGTATTCAGCTCTTAATTAAGCTGTATACAATCTGGTTTAAAGGTTTTTATTTTGGAACCCATTAAAAGAGCCTGATGTGAACTGTCCCATGCTCACTTCCTGCGCTCACTTCCTGTCAGGTGGCGCCGGCCGAGGGCTTCTCAGACCTCGCCATGCAGGTGATGACGTCCCCGTCCAAGAACTACATCCTGACGGTGATCGGCGGTGGCGTGGCGCTGCTCTTCGTGATGGGGCTGCTCTGCGGCCGCTTCACCAAGCGCCTCACGCAGGAGCTGAAGGACAGGTAGACCGCGCCCCCTTCTGGGGTTAGGATACGCCCACAAGAGAGAAAAACGACCACCGCTGACGAGAACCACCCCTCATCTACACCTTTCCTCCACCGACCTCCCCCCGATCCTCCCCCTCCCTCCCACCCCCGAACATTGACATGACATTACCCACAATCCTGCAGACAAAAGTCTTCTTGACCCCGCCCACTCTCCAGGAGGCCACGCCCCCTTCCGCTTCTCTTTGAAACCCCCAAGCTCCGATAACGAGCGCAGGGTCCTCCTGTGACCTCCCCCAACTCACCTGATGTAGATGCATCCCCATTGGCTGTGGGGTGAAGAGGGGGAGGGGCTTGTAGGAATATGGGGTCGGAGGTCAAGATGTGACGGTGAAATCATATTCAGTGTAAATGTGTAGAAAGTGTGATGGAAACGGTTTAATGTGTGTGTGAGTGAGAGTGTGTGTGTTCTATCACCAAACTGTCGTCCTGCTAAAGTTTTTTTTATTTTCGGGGGTTGCTTTTGGCTCTGGATATTTCTTCTTCTTCTTCTTCGATGCCGATGTGTGTTAGTTAGATTTTTATCGCCATGGCACTGCTGGGTGGGCGGAGCCTACCGGCCGGGTGGGCACGGCCTCGCTTAGAGCTAAAGACAAACTCTCCCATCCGGCTCTTTACAGCAGAAGAGCTTGTGGATCCTTTTTTTTTTTTTTTTTGAAACTAAATATTTTTTTTGCCCACCCCGAGCTGAGCCATGAACGCACCGCACCACGCACGTCCACAGGTCAGCCGGCGCCTGTAGGCTCCTCACCGGTGAGGACTGAGGGGGGAGGGCAACGCTTTTATTTTAATAAGTTTTATTTTAGTTTCCATTTGTGAACACGGAGTGGCCGCTGGTTGCCATGGATACGCTGACGGCAACGCGGGGAAGAAAAACAGAGTAAAGAAAAGATTATTGATTATTAGTGACGTGAACATTTGTGTATGAGGATGAAACTGGAATCACTGCACATCTTTCATTCTTTTCTTTTTATATCTATAAATATCTATATATTGTTATGTCATAGCCTTATTTATTTGTTTACTAATGAGTCAACAGTCTTTTTTTCTATCTATGATTTGAATGCTCTTGCCTTGTCTCCAGCGGGTCGGGGGGTCAGTGAACGCCTCTTTTCTCCGAGGACCGCACGGCGTCCGGGTCTTCAGGAATGTGAAAACGACGTTCTATTTTTAGTTTTAAGTCTTTAACGCGGCCACACTTTGGGGATGACCACTGGTGCGTTCAGGCACCGTCGGACAGAAGAGGTTTCGTGGTTAAATCTCACCCGCAACCTTTTGAAGGTTTTAGAGGGGCAGCGTGAGTTTAACGCCATCTAGTGGCGAGGCTGCAGATTACATCCGGCTGCATGAAGAGAAACAGACTTCATAATATGCCCCTCCCCCTAAAGGTACGCCCTGTACCTTTTAAATCCACTTTTAACAGGAATCTGAGGCCCGAAACCCGGGCGAGAAAAGAGGAAACGCACAAAAATAAAAACAAAGAGCCCAAAGAAGTAAACAAACTGGACAACAAGAAAAAGTAACAAAGTAAAAACATTATTTTAGCTCAATGATGAACCAGGAAAGGGGGTGGGACTTAGGGCTGCATGTCCTGGTCTCTGGTTTGATTGTCAGGGGGGGGGGGGTCATGTGTACATACCGCTGACATGATGTAACCGTGTCGTCCGTGTTCTGCTCGACGATGAACTGCCTTCAGCTTTTATTTCTTCATCAGGACGTCCCAGAACCCTTCAGGTGTGTTTGTGTGTTTCTGGGTTGCGAGTTCGATCTCAGTTTCCTCGTCGTTTTCGTCCTGAAATATTTCTGGTTTATTTTCTGCCTTTAAAAAAAATAAAAATGTTTGTGATTAAGATTTGTTTAGTTTTTGTAAACAATGCTTTGTGTCTGATTTTCATTGAACGCCTCATCATTTGATTTATTGCCCCGCCCCCTCTGTCTTCTTTTGGTTTCTTTTTGTTCTGTACAGATGAATTGGACAGTTTGTTAATAATAATAATAATAATAATAAAGTCTGCAAGGTTTCTACTCAAGAGTTCTGTGTCTCGTTTTCTCCTCTAACGTGCAGCACCTTAGCTAGTGAGCTAGCTGGTTAGCATGTTAGCTAGTTGGTTAGCATTTTAGTTAGCTAGCTGGTTAGCACTTCATTTAGTTAGCCAGTGAGCTAGCTGGTTAGCAAATCATTTGCCATTTGTTTCATTTAACTAAGTAGCTGGTTAGCAATTTATTTAGTAATATATTGGTCCCAGGATAGACTGTTAGCTTATTCGCTAGCTGGTTAGCTTGTCCAGCTGCCTCACATGTGGCCGCTAGCACGTTAGCTAGCTAGTGTGCTAGCTGCCACATGAAGGTCAGCGTAGTAAAGCTCATTATCAGTCAGATGATGCAACAAAAGGATTAACAATCGACAGGTTTAGGAAACCGTCACACCTGAGATGACCCCGTGGAGCGTTAGGATGTCAGGAGGAGCAGAGGAGGAGCAGCGGGGGCTCAGCGCCTTGCTCAAGGGCACGTCAACATCAACTACGGGGGAGCGGGGATCCAACCGGAGACCTCGTGGTTACAGGGCGACTGAACCCATGAGCTTCCGTGTATGTACACACACGCACACACACAGATGCACACACACACACACACACACACACACACACACACACATATACAAACATACATACATTCACATCTACAAACATACATACATTCATATATACACTCAGACATGTGTGTATATATAAGCACTTTGTCTAGTGTGTGTGTGTGTCTGTCTGTCTCTATGTGTGTGTTGCTCTGACCCTCATTGCAATGCATGCTGGGAGCCTCCGGAGGTTAAACTGATAAGACGCTCCTCATCTTCACATCTTAATGAGACGGCTTTAATTAAAATGAATAATTAAAGCTCATTAAAGACGTCCGATTGGTCAACTCATGAAACTTTCATCGACCAATAAGATCGTCCCAGATTACACAGGTAAACATATTCACCCGACCCGAAGGTTGAGGTTAAATATTCAAACGTCTTTTAGGAGCGTTTTTTTCTTTTTCTCCGTGTTATTAAACCAGAGGAGTCTCCCCCTGGTGGTCAGGAGAGAGAATGCAGATTTAACACATGGAGCATAGATTTCTATACAACCAGAAGAGTCGTCCCCTGGTGGTCAGGAGAGAGGATGCAGATTTAAGACACTTTGTCCCGACAGACCAGATCCAGTCCTTTTGTTGTTACCTTTCACAATAAAAGCATGAGACATACAATATTCACAGGCATATTTTCTCAGGAGAACAAAGATGTTAGATTTAAGCTGCAGAACAATATCCATATTTCGTCCAGTAGGCGGCGCAGTGTCTCCACAGGATCAACACTTAGACCGAGAACTTATTTTATATTTTCCTCCTCCCTCCACATACATCAACTGGTCACCCCCCCTCCACCCCTCTCTGTTGAGTGTTAGATGGTACGACCCACTGCCTCGCTCAGCGGTTACCTCTCTCTCTCTCGCCCTCTCTCCCTCCCTCTCTCTTCCTCCCTCACCCTCTCTCTGAGGGAAGCATCTTTACAGACTCAGTCATCAGGCTTTATCTCTCTCCTCTTCTTCTTCTCTTGTCATGACCCATTTCAGGAGCGACTCTCATCGAGACAGACGTGAGTACCACACACACACTCACACAAACACACACACACACACACACACATTGTATTTTGAGACAATGTAACTAAAGATGCTGATTGTTTGAGAGCAAAGTGCAGCTGTGTGTATGTGTGTATCTTTTGTGGCATGTGGTTTTGAGGTTTTCTGTGTGTGTGCGTGCGTGTGCAGCACATCCTGTGATGATTAAAGCAACTTGAGTTTGTGAAACGAGCCGCTCTGATGATGGACCTCAGAGCGGTGAGAGGTGAACTGAGCAGGGAGGTCATTCATTGGCCGGCTGCTAAAGCAGCGAGAGGATGTTTCGCGGCTAACGGCCGGTTCGAGGGCGCTCGGCGAGGTTTGGAAACACGGGACTCAACTTTCCACATTTGTAAATGATTGATGATGATCAATGCATCAATGCTTTCCATCCTCCTCCCCGCTGAGTGTGAACATAACTTTATTTGGTGGATGGACATAAACAGTTGGGGGAGTTTATATTGTTTCATTTCTGTTTTTGTCATGTAGTTTTTTCATGTGTAAATTCAAAATACGTATAAAAGTTGGTGGATTAAAATGCTCCGACAGGCATAATGTAGAAAAGAATCTGAGAAACGTTACGGTGATATGCAACAGGACAACGTGTCGTGACAACGTGTCGTTACAATTTGTGGTTACAATGTGTCGTTACAAAGTGTTGTTACAAAGTGTTGTTACAGCGCGTCGTTACGGCGCGTTGTTACAACGTGTCGTTACAACGTGTCGTTACAACGTGTCGTTACAACGTGTCGTTACAACGTGTCGTTACAGCATGTCTTTACAGCGCGTCGTTACAACGCGTCGTTCCACTGCGTCGTTCCACTGCGTCGTTCCACTGCGCCGTGTAACATTAAAAGAACCACGTAACGGAACGTTAAAACGCTCCGTGGTTAGCAGGAGCGTACGGTGGTTGACCAGCAGAGATCTGTGACTCCTCTGGCTGGAGAGAAGACGCTCCGTCATCGAGGTGTTTGTGATTTATTGTGATTTTACATATTGTAACGTTGTGACTGCTATTGTAAAAGGTCGTAACGACTTCCATGAAAGTCGTCACCGCCGTCGTCTCTGATGAACACAAAGTGCCATGAACACCAGCCTCCGCTCCACTTCGTCCGGAACATGCCGTAAATGTCAGCGCTCACCCGCTCAGCGCCGTCGTCACACACGAGCAACAGCATCAGTGTTACAGGTCCGCTCGTATGTGAGGGGGGGCGTCGATCAGCAGGGTGTGAGGACATGAAACGTGTATTATGGCTGCAGGATGGAGTGAACCGGACACTGGCCGATGAGTCTGACTCAAGTTTTTATGTCACGTTAATTTAATTGAGGGAGTGCGCTCGCTGACAGAAAGGAAAACACATCTTCACCTTCAACTCTGATAACGATCCGTTTAGGATACATACAACGCTTACATGGCATCACACCGGACACGATCAGGGGTCTCTTGGGTGAAAGTCCTGGGTTTGTGTGAACTGTTCAATTAGTGAGGATGACCTGTACATCTGGTTTCAACTGACTTGGGCCAACGTTCTTTAATGATGCTCAATTACCTCATGACATCAAAACAGGACAAAGTAAATTGCTTACCTACCTTCTTACCAACCAACCATCCATCAATCTACCGACCTAGCTATCAACTTACCAACCAACCACCAATTTACCTACCTACCGCCTATCAACCTATCAATCTACCTACCTACTACCGACCTAGCTATAAACTTACCAACTAAGCACCCAACCAATCATCCTACCTACCTACCTACCTACCTATCTACCTACCTACTACCCACCTACTTACATATCAACCAAACTACCTACCTACCAACTTCCCAACCAACCAATCAATCTACATACTTACCTAACAACCAATCAGCCTAGCTACCTACCTACTACCTACATACCTGTCAATCTATCAATCAACCAACCACCAATACCTACAAACCTACCTAGCTAGCTATCACCAACCAACCAATCAATTAGTCTACATACCTACCTTCCTACACAACTAGGCTACTACCTACCTCCTTACCTCCTTTCATTCCTACCTACCTACGCTCATTAACTCTGTGAACTGAGCTGTGGTGCTCATCGTGTCCTGACCCACGGTCAGTTCACCAGGATGAACTGAGGCCTCATTGGGGGCACAGGCGGGGATGAAGAGGTGAAGCATCTCAATTAGAGGATCACACGTTATTTCAGGAGGGAGAGGTGGTGATAGGTGTGTGAGGGAGGTGTGTTTATTTAAAGTGGCACGTGGGTTCAAATGCTCTAAAAGTTCAGAGTCGGGAGACTTTCAACATTCTCCTTTTGACTTCTCAAGCAGCAGCTGGTTTGATCTGGATTTACTGGATCAGGATTTATAGGGAGACCCTTTGAGGTCGCCTCAAAACTTTGTATCACCGGCCCCCGAAAACCAATAACCACGAGGGGGTGAAATAGTCCGTCATCATCCACCCCCCTGATGTGTCGTGCAAACAATGGCGCGCAATAAGCAAGCAAACAGCTGTAAGGACTCAGTCCATGAAGCACAATCACTCGGGGGAAGCGGCGACCTGGCAGTGTTATCGATCTCTGGGTGGGGGGGGTGGGGGGGGGGGACGAGACGATTAACAGATGGCGAGCGGCGGCGCTCATAAACCTCGCACTAAAACACTAATGTCCCACAAGCTTGTGACTGTTCAGTCTAACGGAGGAGGCAAAAGTACAAAAGCATAAAATTAAATTAATTATTTTGCTCTTTTTTTCGGCACTGCAGGTGCTTGATTTAAAAAAAATTAAGCATTTTCTATTTGGTCAAATTAAGTCATTTTCTATTTGGTCACTGCCGGGGCTTGAACCCAGGACATTGTGTTCACCGAAAATGCACTTTAACCCACAGCAACTACATAAAGTGTCATTTTCACACTGCACCAAGTCCTCTTCGCTACCAAAAGTATAAAAACATAAAATTAAATTAATTATTTTCCAGTTTTCTTTCAAAGTTTCTTTTTGTCACTGCCAGAGCTTGATTTTTTTTTCAATTTTCTTTGGTCACTGCCGGGACTTAAATTAACAAAGACAACACAAAAGTAGGCTGCTAACGAATGAACCAGTAGAGTTTTCCAAAAACCACACAATAACCAAAACAGTAAGAAACACGAGCAGTCAGTGCTCGCCACAGTTCAACAGCAACCAAAAACCCAACCTACACTCTGAACAAACACAGGACTATTTAAAGGGGAATGATTGATGGGGGATCAGGAACAGGTGTGATGATTTGATGACTTGAACCAGGTGTGCATATCTGTGAAGTATGAGAATGACAACAGGAGGGGGAGACAAAGCAATAACACAAAACAAGACCAAAACGCAACACAAAACAATACATATAGACCAGTGTCCGTAACGCCGGACATCGTGTTAACCGAAAGCACACTTCAACCCACTAAGCCACAGAGACTACATGAAGTTTCCTTTTCACACTACATCAAGTTCTCTTCTCGCTACCAAAAGTACAAAATAAAAGTAATTATTTTCCTGTTTTTTCCCCAATTTTTTTTTGTCACTGTCAGGGCTTGATTTTTTTGGGATTTTCTATTTGGTCACTGCCAGGGCTTGAACGCAGGACATCGTGTTCACCGAACACGCCCTTCAACCCACTAAGCCACAGAGACTACATGAAGTTTCCTTTTCACACTGCACCAAGTGCGGGTTAGGGTTAGGATTAGGGTTAGGGTTAGGGTTAGGGCTGGGGTTAGGGTTAGGGCTGGGGTTAGGGCTGGGGTTAGGGTTAGGCTCCAATCTCTCCTGCATACCCCCTTTCACACACCCCGACATCCAAGTCGATAGCTTCCCCGGAGCAGGCTTCGTCCACCTCACCGAACTCCTCGTCCGCCAGGAACCACAACCACATACACTCCAACTCATCCTTTCAGTAGGCATCATCAACTGCCTGACCCAAAAACATCACACCACCATCCGTAAGCAACTCCAAGCACTCCACTCTACGGGTTAGACAACACATTAGCCAATCAGAACACTTGTACTGTTGTTGCCATATAATAATTAATCTTTGCTCATGAAAAAAATGTCAGCTAGCTTTCTAAGCCTGCCCAGAGGAGATGCAGGCCTAGGATGTATTACATCATCAGTATAATGCTGCTTATGCTTCAACTCTGTCAGACACATTTTTTTTGGCATTGGGTGCCCTTTTTGGGGTTTGAGCACCTGCCCCCCAAAAAAGTCTGTGCACTTGCCTGGTTGTGTTGTTGTGTTGTGGCCGTGTGGAGCTGCAGTGTGTTTGTGTGTTTGTGTGTTTGTTTACTTCCTGCAGGTGTGAAGGGAAGCTGTTTGTCATTGTGTTGGATGATCACTGTCACAGAGATGGTTTAACATGACACCCCAACACACACACACACACACAGACACACACACACACACACACACACACACACACACGTTTGTTCTAGTGTTCTTGTGAGGACCGCTGGTCTCCAGATAATATGATAACATTAATACTCTTTTTGTTTCTGTGGCTCTAAACTCGTTGGACGGTCCTCTCTACGCCCTTGGACTGGGAGACGCACGGCATGCTGGGAAACCATGCGAGGCAGGGTTTAATTAACTGATGGGGGGGGGGAGGGGAGGCTTCACCCCAGGGCTCCCAGAAGGAGGGAGGGACTGAGAGAGAGAGAGAGTGAGTGTGAGAGAGAGAGAGAGAGAGAGAGAGAGAGGGGTGCTGAACACTGTCATTATGTCTTCTTGTCCCTCAGACAAGGAGCAGAAAGTGATGAATCAGCGTTTGAGTAAAATAACAGCTCGATAAAGAGAGAAAAAACAAGAAAACATTTACACACACACAGAGACACACACAGAGACACACACACAGACAAACACACACACACACACACACACACACACACACATATAGGGCCTCCATGTTTAAACACCACCCTTACCACCGTGGTGTCACTTCAGTGTGAGAAGTTGACACACATAGATGCAGGGAGACGTCGTGTTGTTTCCTGTTTCCTGCTATGCTTCATGTGTTAAAGCTGCATTTTCTCTCTCCTGACCACCAGAGGGCGACTCCTCTGGTTGTATAGACGTCTATATAATGACTCTACTTCTCTCTTGATGTATTCAAGAGAGAAGTAGAGTTACCTCATCACCTCCATCATCTTCAACCCCTCCGTCATCTTCATCATCTCCATCACCCTCATCACCTCTATCACCTCCGTCGTCTTCATCACCTCTGTCATCTTCATCACCTCCATCACCCTCATCACCTCCGTCACCTCCATCACCTCCATCGTCTTCATCACCTCCATCACCCTCATCACCTCTATAACCTCCGTCGTCTTCATCACCTCCATCACCTCCGTCATCTTCATCACCTCCATCACCCTCATCACTTCCATCACCTCCGTCACCTCCATCAGCTCCATGTATCATCTTCGTCACCTCCCTCGGTCCGAGGCGGCATCGGGCCGCCGGCTGCTGGGCCCGTTAGCCGGTGGTCTCGCCGCGCCGCCACTGATTTATGGTGGGGGCGAGCGGCGGAGCAGCATAAATGGATGGTGGAGTGTGTGTGTGTGTGTGTCTGTGTGTGTGTGCGTGCGTGTGTGTGTGTGTGCGTGTGTGTGTGTGTGTGTGTGTGTGTATGTGTGTGTGTGTGTGTGTGTATGTGTGTGTGTGTGTGTGTGTGTGTGTGCGTACGTGTGTGTTCATATAATTCATGTCTTCTTTGTTTAAGCGTCTGGCGTCAGGTGAAGTAAACTCGCGCGCACACACACTCACGCACACATACACACACAAACACACACACTCACACACACACACTCTGCTCGCTGTGTGCTGTCGTTAGTGCTGAGTGTTAAGTAGCAGCTATATAAATGCTAATTCATCCTCCTCCTCTCCTCCTCTCATCGTGGTGCGTTCAGGTTCAGTTCAGCCATGTTCACTTTCCCCTTGGCTCAGAATCACAAAAAAAAATACAATAAAAACGAGGCAGACTTAAAGATTAAAGAAAGGATATTTCAACCTCTCTCTCTCCCTCTCTCTCCCTCTCTCTCCTCTCTCTCTCCCTCCCTCCCTCCCTCTCTCTCTCTGTGTAAGAGCAGCGGTGTGGTCTCTCATGACACCGTCGGACGTCGCTCCTCTAAATATTTACAATATTTAATTGTATTTAAAGAAGTTCTGTCGACTCCTTAAAGACATTCTGATGATATGAATTAGATTAAATACAAAATTTTAATGTTAGAAATTAACTAAAAGTTTCCTTTTTTTATTTAAGGACAGAAACATTCCAAAATGATCATTTATATTAACGTCACTGTTATGATTATTATATTATTCTTGTCATTATATTATAATTATTTAGCCTGGATACCAGACCGAACTTAGCCCCGCCCTAAACAAATTTGGTCGGGAAGTTGGGTCTGGCATTGCTCCATTGGGGAGAAATTATTCTCCGGTCAAAAATTGACCGGGCCAATCAAATTGTGAGGGCGGGCTTTATACGGTGACGGACATATGAGCAACAGGAACGTAACCAATCACGTCATCAAAAGGCGCTTGCTTCTTCCAGTGTGGTGCAGTTGAGTTCAACAACTATGCGTCGCTTAAAATACGTCGCATACTACGTTGCTCTGATTGGTTGGAGCTCTATCCAATTGAGCGAAGAGGCATTTGCTTTCCTGGTTCGGTTGAGACACGCCCCATAATCACAGCCCAACGAAGCGGTATCAGACTCACATTCTGACTAGAATTATGAGTATGACATCGTCAGGCTAATAATTATTATGAACACGATCATATTACAGCACCCACTAAGCCCCGCCCCCTTGTGCCCCGATGCCGCTCTTCTTCTTCTTCTTCTTCTTCTTCTTCTTCTTCTTCTTCTTCTTCTTCTTCTTCTTCTTCTTAATAATTTGATTAAATATTCTGTTATAAGAATTAATTATTCCAGTAATCACATAATATGCTTTATGCTATTCTTGTATCGTTACGTTGTATCGTTACGTTGTATCGTTACGTTGTATCGTTACGTTGTATCGTTACGTTGTATCGTTACGTTGTATCATTACGTTGTATCATTACGCAACAGCGTTATGTTGTTACATTGTTGCGTTGTCGAGTTGCGTTAGCTTGTACGGCCGGCGCTAACCTTCGTCTCTCTCTGTCTCCTCAGGTGTGATTATGGGATGGATTACCACGACAACAGGTACCAGCATGTGACGACCTCATGGACCCGCCTCCTCTGTGAAGGACTCTCGGAATCTCCCCTTGTCTCGTCTCCTCTCGTCTCCTCTCCTCTCCTCTCATCTCGTCTCGTCTCCTCTCCTCTCGTCTCGTCTCGTCTCCTCTCCTCTCATCTCATCTCCTCTTGTCTCCTCTCCTCTCATCTCGTCTCGTCTCCTCTCCTCTCGTCTCCTCTCTTCTTCTCTCGTCTCCTCTTGTCTCCTCTCCTCTCCTCTTATCTCGTCTCCTTTCCTTTCCTCTCCTCTCGTCTCCTCTCGTCTCCTCACGTCTCTTAAAGAGAAGCTCTGGTCTCTGTTCAGTTCCTGCAGGAAGATCTGAATTACAGCACCACATTCTCCCTCCTGACCACCAGGGGGCGACTCCTCTGGTTGTATAGAAGTCAATGAGAACATAACTTGATGGTAATATTTTCACAGGGTGGTGTTTCTGCTGACAGTAAAGATGTGAATTCTTCCTCGGTCACTGGAGCAGTGCATTGTGTGATCAAAGGGCGTCAGACATAATTAACCTGTATAGAATAAACCCCCTGAACCGAGTCCAGGAGGAGCAACATCCGACCCTTCCAGCCGGCCGAGGACCATACTTAATGAACAATTTATTTATTTATTATTTATCTGGAGGAATAACTGGAGCTCTGCTCTGCAGCCGTGTCGACACGCCAGCCTGTAAATATGTAGAGGCGTTTATCTGCCAGGCAGCGGGTTATCAGCTTAGTGAGGTACAGACCCGCCCCCCCCCCCCCCCCACACACACACACACACACACACACACACACACACATACACACACACACACACACATAGACTCACACACACTCAGCATTGTCCTGCAGGACAAACGCAGCAGCAGGTCTGAATATGCATCACACATCAAAAAGTTGTCAATCAAAAGACGTTAATCCCTGCAGGGCCGCCGTACACTGTTATAAATATATATATTATATATATATAATGTATATACAGAAGTCTGTAATTCATATGTTAAAGCTGCATTCTCTCTCCTGACCACCAGGGGGCGACTCCTCTCGTTGCATTCTCTCTCCTGACTTGTGTGTGTGTGTGTGTGTGTGTGTGTGTGTGTGTGTGTGTGTGTGTGTGTGTGTGTGTGTGTGCTGCAGGGTCTTTGACTACCAGCGAGTCCACTCCTCGGTGGATTCCGGTCCTCTGAAACGACCCCGCCCTTCATCCTCCTCCTCCTCCTCTTCCTCCTCCACAGCAGCAGCTCTGAAGATGAAGAGCCGCCGAGCCTCCGGCAGGAGCATCAACCGACGTGCCTCCTCCTCCTCCTCTGAGTGTAAGATCTTACTTTGTAGTTCTTTAAACTCATTTTATTAAAATAAATTGGAAATTGAAACCTAAATTAAAAAATGTAAGCTTTTATCTGTACTTCCTTATCTGAAGCTTCTCCTCTTATATGTGGCTCCTCCTCTTATTTGAGGCTCCTCCTCTTATTTGAGGCCCCATCTCTTATATGAGGCCCCTCCCCTTATCTGAGGCTCCTCCTCTTATATGAGGCTCCTACTGTTATTTAAGTCTTTATTTCACCTTCACAATAAACAACGAATACACTTGTACTACTAGAATACTAGTATGAGTACTTTATCAGCATGAGTACTAGTAGTACTACTACTAGAGTACCAGTACTCTAGTACTAGAATCAGTAAAATCCAAACAATCCCCGTCCAGATTTCCAGATCATTGAACCAAATGAATGCCTAAAGTCATGATAACCTCATTCTGAAGGTTAACCAGCTTTCCCCCAGAAGGGGGCGGAGCCTCCTACGCGCTCTTGGGTTCGATTCCCTCCGAGGTTTTTTAAATGTCACAGCGTAACGTTTGCCTTCACACCGAGGAGCCTGCCGAGGATCCTTCCTTTCCTCAGGCCCTCGTCTCCTCGGTGGTGGGGCCCCAGGGTGCTGCTGGGAGGGCGGGTATGGGTGCCAGATGGTCTCTTCATTAAATGCCCCCTCCCACCCCCCTCCCCCCCTCCCTCTACAAAGCGAAGCCGAGCCTATCGGCGCTCGTCTCTGGGTTAATGTTGCGTGGCCAATCAGAATGTTGATCCTGGTTCATTACGAGCAGCGATGGCGTCTCCTCCACTCAGACTCCCCGAGGTGGAGCAGCTGGGGGGGGGGGGGTTCAGCTGACGGCGCCTGGCGGTCCGTTGGGGGGTCGGGGGGGCAAAACCAAACTGTGATCCATTTTGACGGTTTATTTTGGTCTCCGAGAAAAGTAAAAAATACAAAAGCATTGAATGGAAAACAAAGATCTTGACACAGTATTCATAGCCAGAGGGACGGGGGTTCGATTCCCTCAGCGGGATGAGCGCTTACGGTTAACGGGTACATTAGAAAAGTAATAAACACAAAATTAATGGTTCGCCAAAAAAAGAGCCCCAAATAACCGTCTTACAGAAAGTAATACAAGTTTAAGTTCCAAATAAAATAAACACAAACAAACAAAAATAATACTTAAAACAAAACAAAAATAAGAAAATAATCTTAATCATCTTCATTATAATCATCGTCATTACCTTCATCATCATCTTCATCATTTATGTTTCATTAATTCAAGAAATGAATACGCTGAATCACTCTACTATATATATTTTTATGGCGATCACATAATGGGTGGAGAAGTGGGCGGAGCTTCAAGACCCTTCAGAGTAAAAGGACTTTGTCTCTCTCTCTCTCAACCCCCCCCCCCCCTCCTCCATCCCTCCCTCCCAGTGAAGATGGCGGAGCTCCTCTCCATCAAGAGGGAGCTGACGGAGGTGAAGCTGCAGCTGGACGAGCTTCTGGCCTGTGTGGAGCAGATGGACCGGCAGAGGAAGGACCGTGAGTTATGTTCATGATCACCATTAATATTATTATCATCATTATTATTATTATTGTCATTATTGTTATTATTACTATCAATAATATTATTATTAGCATTGTTATTATTATTATCATTATTATTATTGTCATTATTATCATTATTATTATTGTCATTATTGTCATTATTATTATTATTATTATTATATCATTATTATTATTATTATTATTATTATTATTATTATTATTATTATTATTATTATCCAGTGGATATGACCTGGAGTAAACATCAAGAAAGAAATCAAAAGCTTTAAGCTTCAGTGTGTGTGTATGTGTGTCTATGTCTGTGTGTGTGTTGGTTTTATTTGTTCAAAAGAATAAAGCGATGAGGTCATCGTAGAGTCTTGATGAAGTCATCGTAGAGTCTTGATGAAGTCATCCTAGAGCAGGGGTCGGGAACCTATGGCCCGCGGGCCATATATGGCCCTTTACGGTGACGGCATATGGCTCTTTTGAGTTTGAGTAAAAAATAATTAAAAAATAATAATAATAAAATAATAATAAATAAATAAATCTGCCCGCGCCCCTGTAATTTTCTCGACCGCGCCAGATGACAGCAGAAGTAATGTCAGGTCCCTTTCTTAAAGACGTCTTTGTTCTTTTATTAAACTAAACGTCTGTTATTGATCGTCTCCACAGCAGCATGTCATTCTGTCTCTACGTGTCGCGTCCGCCGGTGTGTGTGCGCGCATCGGGGCGGAGCAAATAAAAAGTCACCTGCACCCCCCACCCCACCCCTCTAGCATCATGCAGTACCGTTAAAAATACTATATGGCTCTCAATGAAATATATTTAAAAATATTTGGCTTTTATGGCTCTCCCAGTCAAAAAAGTTCCTGACCCCTGTTCTAGAGTCTTGATGAAGAAATCCTAGAGTCTTGATGAAGTCTGCTGAATGTAAGATGTTGTGAGCCGCCCGGTACTTCCGGCGGAAGTACGTCCTCTTGCTGTCTGGCAGTGATTACCAACGTCATATAGTGCCAGTCCACGCTCACAGGTGACTTTTTATTTGCTCCGCTACGCGACACGTACAGACAGAATAACATGCCGCTGCTGAACGGCTCGCTGCGGCTGCCGAGACACGCTGCTGGTAGTGCGCATTGATCAGCTGTGAGATCAGCTGTTAGCTCATGAGCCGGAAGAGCCATATATGGCTCGAGAGCCAGACGTTAAATACCTGAAGGGGGCGCTACAGGGGAAAAGTTACATAGTGTTGCTTTAAGCTTTCCAGGAAACTTGTATTTAGTAGTTTCTGTCGCCCCCTCTGGAGGACAGTGGTAGTGCCTCTAGAAAACCAATACTTTAATCGTTATTAAAAAAGTCGATATTCACTGTGTGTGTGTGTGTGTGTGTGTGTGTGTGTGTATGTGTGTATGTGTGTGTGTGTGTTGGTGTCAGTGTGTCCTCAGGTCCAAGACCCCACGGTGTCCCCCCATCGAGGTTCAGTTAGTAGTCTGGAGAGTCCAGAACCAGGAGAGGCCAGCGAGGACCAGCCAGTCCACTACCAGCACTACTACCCCCACAGGGTAATTATATCCATTACTACCCCCACAGGGTCATTATATACATTATAACCCCACACGGTAATTATATACACTACTACCCCACTACTGCCCCACAAGGTAGATATATACACTACTACCCCACTACTGCCCCACAGGGTAGTTGTATACAGTACTACCCCACTACTGCCCCAAAGGGTAGTTATATACACTACTGCCCCACAGCTAACTCACTGCCCCCTGCTTGAGCTCCACTGTGGAAGGTCATACTGCCCTCTGGTGGACAGTCTCATGTTTACACATCAGCTCAACAGTGAAGCAGTTTTCCAAAACCCAATTAAATTAAAATAATATGAAAGAACAACAAACAAATAATTAAATACTTTGAACTTTTATTATTATTATTTTAATGATCATGAACATATTTCCTGATTATTTTGTGTAGATCATAATAATACATTTCTAACTCAGCTTATTATAATAATTATTATAATAATTTCTAAAAAGGAAAAATCAGTGTTATTATGGGATGGACTTTTTAATTCAAAAAGAGCTGAAAGGCAATTATGATAATGTGAGGAGGATGATGCGTTCACTGTCTGTGTGTTTATTCAGCCGCTGGTGCCTTCAATGTCTCTGTTTCTCCACGGAAAAACATAATTACATACATTTAGCCGGCAGGCTTCCTATCTGCCTCATTTAACCTGGTGTGTGTGTGTGTTTGTGTGTGTGTGTGTGTGTGTGTGAGCATATGTGTGTGTGTGTGTGTGTGTGTGTGTGTGTGAGCATATGTGTGTGTGGGTGTGTGTGTGTGTGTGTGTGTCTGTGCGCTTCCTGTGTGTTTCAGATAAAGCATCAGTCGGACCTGGAGGACGATCTGTGATTCTGAGGTATTAAGAGAATAAAAATAATAACAATAATAAAAGTAAATGTAGATCTGGTATTATCTTGTTTCATCTTGTTTCATCTTGTTTCTTATTGTTTCTTCTGGTTTCTTTTGGTTTCATCTGGTTTCATCTGGTTTCATCTGGTTTCTTCTGGTTTCAGACTCCTCTCTCCTGTCTCCTCCACAGAGTAGCATCTGGAGGTCACTAACAGCCGGCTGGACGATGTCTCGTAGGAGGAGTTGGCAACACGACCGCCTCGTCGCTCTGCTCTTCACTTTGATTCACATTCAGCCAAACGTCTGAGATTATTCATTAAGAATCAACAGAAATGTCAGAATAAATATGTAATACTTGATACTTTTTGAGCAATTTTCGTTATATCATTTCCAAATGAATACTGTAGATACAAAACAACCTGTTTCATGATGGATCTTCTGCAGAGTTTAAGCTTTTCTTTTTGTTATATTTTATAATCTTAGTTTAGCTCATATTTTATTAGCTTCACCCAGCTAACGGAAAAGTTAGTTTATGTTTGCTAACGGATCATTTTAATGGGTTAAACAGTCGGTTACGTTAGCTAAAGGATCATTTTAATGGCTTAGACGGCTCCAATGGCTTTTTAAAGAACTGTGAGTGACTATAAATATATTCGAAACCCTCAAAGAACATAGTATGTATGTGTACATTAGTGTCTCTTTATACTTCAACGTGTTGCTGAACATGTTTTCATAATAAATCCTGTAAACCGCAGATAGAATCTTTGGCACTTAAATTGTCTTCACTGTAGCTTCTGTTGTTGTTGTTGTTGTTGTTGTTGTTGTTGTTGTGTGTCCTCAGTGCTAAATGTATTTCAGCGTGAGTGTAGTAAAGGTGTTTTTCATACGCCGTGTGAGCTTTGTGTGTCCTGATGATAAACTCTGTGTGGAGTCGTTTCTGGTTTAATTCAGTACAGAACTAAATGTTGATGCGGCGGTTGTTCCTCTTTCCTCCTTTTGAAGGTCAAAGGTCAAAGGTCAGAGGTCAGGTTTGTTGTTCTTGTTGGTTTGTTTGTCTGTTTTGGGGAAAAACTTGATTGAAGTCTCCTTGCACTTTGGAGCAGATTCAAACCACCGAGTAGATCCGGAAATAATCTTTCTTTTTATTTACTTTTACAGCGATATGTGTTTGTAGGTTTATTGGTTTCTTTTAAAATCATCAGCTAATTTCCCTATGATATTCTATATAAGTATATATATGTATTATAAATATATATAATGATATAATTGTATATATATTCTAATAATGATATAAATATAAATATATATATATATAAGCTGTATACATATATATATATATATGTATACAGCTATAAATATATACAAATATAATGATATATATACTTAATTGTATATATATATATATATATATATATATATATATATATATATATATATATATATATATATATATACTTATTTAGAGGTACCATAAAATGACCATTACTGTAACGGTTCAGGTGATTTTATTTTGCCTATTATTAGTAAACTATTTGAAGTCTGTTTTCTCTCTCGATTGCCCTTTTAGTTGTTGTTGTTGTTGTTGTTGTTTTTATTACGTTATGTTATTTATTAAATTAATGCTTTGCCATCAAAACGTCTTAAATATTTGAGAACCTAAAGGAAGCCTCCACCAACACCACTGTCACCCCGCTACACCCTCCACTAGAGCTGCAGTCCTGATGATTAGAATAACACAAACTAATCAAGACGTCTTGACAGAGATAATAAATAAATAACATTAAATAAATAAGTTTCCCAAGGGAAGTCATGACGACACATGATTACAGACTGACGACGTCATCCCGTGGTGATCAGACCCGTCGGGCTGAGCGCTCACGGAGTGTTATTGATTCGTGAGAGCCCGGGACGACCTTTGACCCACAGCTCCTGTTTGTGCAGTGCATGCTGGGTAAGTGTTTTTTGAGCAGCGGTGGAACCAGTTGGACGGGTTTATTTGAGGGATCTGAAGCGGCGGCAGCAGAGGCGTGCTCACACTGAGGTAAGGGAGATCGGCTTTCACAGTACTTTAAACTTCAGGAATACTTTGTAAAGTATCACGAGTATGAGTACACGTGTACACGAGTACCTCTCCAGTACATGTGTACCTGTTCTGGTCTTTTTAAGGCTGTGAAAAGAATCCTGTGCTTCCCGTGTACTTTTTGGGCCTCTCGTAGTCCTTTTGCACTAAAAGGTCAAAGGTCACATGTTAATAAGGACTATCTGAGCTTCCTCAAAGTTCTTAAAATAAATATAACAAGTTTTTTTTTACGAAATGGCAGATTTATAAATTATCTTTATTTCAAACAATTCAAACAATAAAACAAAAATTAAAAACCACAATAGAGATAAATAAATATCTCTGTCCAGAAAGAGACAAAAAAACAACTATAATATGTAACATTTTACAAAACTACAAATTAAAATGAAAAAGGATTACAAGTTTCACGTTCACATAACTTAGGGTCAAACGGACCAAAGGTCGGAGTTTGTTTAGGAGTCACGGAGCTTTAATCTGCCGCTCCGCTATTGATCCTTTAAAATAAGTTACTTTAAATAGATCAGACAAATTCCGATGCTACATGTGTTGCAAAATACTTTAATAATACTCATTTAAATAGTCAATCAGATCGGACTCACTCGGAAAAAGGTGATGTCATCAGCCTTGTGCACCAATCAGGATGCAGCTGTGTTTTAATCACAATGTGAAAGTATTTATAAATCATGTTGTGCGGCATGTGGGATGTGGCGCCATCTAGTGGCGAGGTTGCAGATTGCAAACAATTTAAACTTCAGTCAGAGGACCGAAACAACGAGACAAACAACAACAAACAACAACGATAAACGAAGAAATGAGAATGGACTCATTCAGAGTGTTTTGGTTTGCTTTCCTCACCTGTCTCCTCTCCTCACCTTTCCTCACCTGGCCTCACCTGTCTCCTCTCCTCACCTTTCCTCATCTCACCTGTCCTCACCTGTCCTCTCCTCACCTCTCCTCACGTGTCCTCTCCTCACCTGTCCTCAGACCATGGCAGCACCAGACCCCAGTCCTCTCACCACTCATGTCCTGAACACCTGTGACGGCGTCCCAGCGTCTCAGGTGTCGGTGAGTCTCCACCGGCTGGAGGACAAGATGATGATCTGGAGCCTGCTGAGCGTCGGGTGGGCTAATACATATATAAATATATATGAATATACACAATATAATAATAAATATATTTATATAATAATATATATATATATGATTATATCAATATATTTATTATTATATACGTATATTTATATTTATTTATTTACCCCAGAATGAAAGAAGACGAGTTATTAAAGATGAACGGACATGAACCTCTATATTTATTAGAGTATTAACGCCCCGTGTGATTGGTTCCTCTCCACGGTTTGTTCAGGACTACAAACAATGATGGCCGCTGCTCAGGACTCGTTGGCCGGGAGGCGTTCGGCCCCGGGACCTACAAGCTGCGCTTTGAGACCGGCTCATACTGGGAGGCACGGGGACACGCCCCCTTCTACCCCTATGTAGAGGTACACACGCACACACACACACACACACACACACACACACACACACACACATACACACACACTTATACACTCACACACACACACACACACAGAAAAACACAATAAAATCAACATGGCTTTAAATAAGATTTATTTTTTATTGACGAGTATATTGTGGATTTTATCCATTTATGAATTATAATAAAATATAAAACTAACATTTATATAAGATATATTTGTTTTTCTCTTTTTTGAGCATTTATTGTGCAATTTTAAGTGTTTATTATTATTATTTATATCATATATATATGGAGCGGCTATGGGTCAGTGGGTAGCAGGCCCGTCTTTCAATCACGGGGTTGGAGGTTTGATCCCCGCCCTAGTCGATGTGTCCTTGAGCAAGACACTTAACCCTAAATTGCTCCCTGTAGCTGCGTCTACGGTGTATGAATGTAACAGGATTGTAAGTCGCTTTGGATAAAAGCGTCAGCTAAATGTAATGTAATAATATTATTTTGAGCTGAACTCGAGTCTTAATCTGAGTTGTTTGATTTGGCGCCATCTGGCGGTGAGAACCGGGAACGTCTTCAGTGTTTTACAAACCTGCAGCACCAAAGTAAATCTTTATATTATTAACATCTTCAAGATAATTTCTTTTATTTTGTCTGGAATCATTTATAACTTTTAAATAAGAAATTAAGAATATCGACATATACATTTTTAAAAAGTAAAGTTGAACCAGGAGAGAATTTTATGTTTATCATCTGGTCTGAAGTGTGTGTGTGTGTGTGTGTGTGTGTGTGTGTGTGTGTGTGTGCGTGCGTGCGTGCGTGTGCGTGTGTGTGCGTGTGTGCGTGTGTGTTCCAGGTGGTGTTCTCCATCTCTGAGCCTCTTCAGAAGTTCCATCTTCCTCTGCTGATGAGCCACTTCTCCTACAGCACCTACAGAGGGAGCTGAGCCGGAGGAACCGCCAGGGCCAGATGTTGTTGTTGTTGTTGATGTGTTCCACCTTTTGTTTATTGTTTTTGTTGTTTAAACTTTACGGGACCATTTAAACTTCATCGTCAGTAATTTAACAGCATTTTTCCTTGGTTCCTGTCCTGTGTATTAATATCTGTATTAATATCTATATTTCTGTATTCCTCTGTGTAATAATCTGTTTTACTACTGTATATTAATCGGTGTATTAACCTCTGTATGATGAGCTTGAGCAGCCTACATTGTCTGACAACTCTTTTTTTAACGTTTGATTAGTTTTATTAAATGTTTCTGGTTTTCTGTCTTTTATGATAGTAAATAAACAATTATGTGAGTTTTGGATTGCTGATGGATGTTTTCTATTCGTATTTATTTCATATTTAACGTTTTAATAAAACTATATATTTTTAATAACATTTTGTAAATCATCAGATTCAATTATCAGTACAAATAATAATTAGTTGCACTGTAAAATATTAACAAAATATACTTTTGAAACAAAATAGTCCTATAACCTTTTACTTTATACTCTTTATTTATTTTTGGCTTCTTCATTTATTTGTATTTATTCTCTCAAGCTGTCAGATGCATTTTTAAAACATAAGTATTTTGTTAAACTGTTAAAGTATGTCTTCTTTAATGTAATAAAGTACCCAGGGTACGCGGCGTCATGTTTTGGTAACAGTTACATGAGGTTTGATCGTCTCTCTTTCAGCCAATCAGAGAGAAGGTGTTCTGTGAGGACCTAGTGATAACCCTTTCTTTGCCTGACTATAAATAAATCAGGTTAAAGATAATTTAATTTAATATTGCCTTTTATTCATCATATATAATATAATGTAGCGTATTTATTTTTCATATATGACAAACACATTTTTTTAAAGACCAAATATATTGACTTTTGTTCCAATTACCATCAGGCATTCGAAGGGCTCGCTCCCTCGGTCTTTTTGACGTGGGTCCTCGGGTTTGACATTTCACGCCGTTATTCAATAACACGGCAGGCGCGCGACGCGATGAAGTTCAGCGGAGGAGATTAAGCGGGGAAACGTCGTCGGTTCACCGGTCTAACAAAAACTCTTCTCGCGGGACGAAGGAGGAGGATGTCCCAGGTGCTGCGGCTTCTCTCGGCGGCGGCCGGGCCTCTCTGCCGGGCCGCGGGAGCCCGGGCTCGGCTGACCGCGGCGCGGCTCTCCGCGGCCGGGTGTCGGAGCTTCTCGGTGTCGGTGGGTGAAGCTTCGGGTTTAGCGGTGAACGTCACGAGCGCGTCACCGACATGTCGTCGCGCGCAGTTACTTTAAAGTAGGAAGTCTACTTGGAGCCCTCCTGGTCGCTTAGCTTATTATTTAAATGTCCTCCCTCTGAGCCTCCATTAAACACGCAGTCCGCGTGCTCACCTGTGAACTCTGCCTCGGACCCTGCAGGTAACGCTAGCAATGACTCCTTGAGCGAGCAGGCAAAAGGTCATATTTGAGATAAGAATAGTGCATTAAACAATATATGCAGAGAGCGTTCACTTCCAGACGCGTCCTGAATAGCATCTTCTCTCAGTAATGAGGTGTACGTGACATTACGTCAGCGTGTATTCACTGTGGATGTGCAGTGGAGCGTCGGCTCCTCCAGAGGTTTATGTGGTGCTCAGATTTAATCTAATTGGGTTAATGTTGTCATTTTTTTGTGTCTTTAAAGGACAGGCTCACATTTCTGTCTGTAAACTTTAGTCACGTGGGCACAGGTGCAGGGAAAGTAGTACACGCAGTAAGATGTGTGTGTGTGTATATTTATTTGTATATGTATATTTAGGTGTGTGTGTGTGTGTGTGTGTGTGTGTGTGTGTGTATATATATATATATATATATATATATATATATATATATATATATAGTTATGTATGTATGTATGTATGTATGTATGTATGTGTGTGTGTGTGTATGTACATTTACTGCAGTATCTAGTAGTTTAACATTTATTTAATTTGCAGTTTTAACGACGTTTTGAGAGTCCGGAAAATAACCATTAGCCGTAGCATCGGTTAATTCTGACTTAATTATCATCTTATTTATTCCACATGCAATTCAGAATTCACAGTCAGGAGTTTTTCTGAGCGACCTTGAGCGTTTGGAGTGTTTAGAGGTTGTGGTCTTGATGCCCTTCTGGTCCTTTTCAGAACGTCAGCCGGACTCCTCTGGACCGGCTCTGCGCTAATAGACTGCAGTCGGCTCAGCGGCGGTTCTACTCCTCTGAACCCAAAGGTGAGGCGTTCAGGAGCTGCAGGAGGTGCTCGTAAACCTCTGCTCCAAAAAGCTTTTCATTGGTGGAGATGCTCGTTAACGTCTTTTCATTGGTGAAAATGATGCAAAATAACACTTTGTGATGATTTGTGACGTGCAGGAAATATGACGCAACATCCTGTTTTAATCCTCTCATATTAATTATATATATATATATATATATATATATATATATATATATATATATATATATATATATATATATATATATATATATATATATATATATATTAGGGTGACCAGACGTCCGGTTTTCCCCGGACATGTCCTCTTTTTGAGACAAAAAAAAGGCGTCCGGCAGGGTTTCTATAAACAGATTTTGCTTCGTCGGATATTTCCGTTTCTCTGGGTTTTTCACAAGTTTTTACCCCTTACAAGTTTTGTAAATGGTATCTCCCTTACGTTCCACCTGAACAGTGATTGGTCGGCTGATCTCAGTGTTGCCAGATAAACGAAATCCCCCTTTTAGGCATGTATATCACAAAACAGGCAGAGTAAGAGAGATCCGTCTGCGTCTGTGAGCGAGCGCGCGCCTCGCTCTCAACTGTGATGTGCGCACACGGGTGAGCAGACTCACTAGCACCCCCTCCCGTCGACGCCGCTCGCCATGGGAGCCCTTTCCTATCTAAGGGGGGGCACCATGAAGGAGTTATGCCGAGGTGTCCTCTTTTTCACAAACTCAAATCTGGTCACCCTATATATATTATATAATATACATTATATATTTGTATATTTAATTTATATATATATATATATATATATATATATATATATATATCATTTGTATGTATCATTTATAATTGTGTATATATAAATATATATACACAATTAAAATAAATATATCTAATTTTATATGTTTATTATATAATAATTCTTATAAATATATGTATAATTTACGTTTTAATGAAAGCAATATTTTCATAATATCGAGAAAGAAAATAATCATTCGATTAATCGACAATAATAAAAGTTACTTGCAGGCTGCACTGTAAAATAATAAAAATACATAATTTTGAAAAACGAATATTTAAAAACTTTTTTTTATTGTTTGTCTTATTTAGCCAATATTTTTTTTTTTATTCTCTCAACCTCAAACTTTTATTTTTAACATTTGGTTTAACTGTTAGAAGTAATTTAATGATTTGTGTGATAAAATAATCGCTTGTGAGTTTCAGATGGAAAAACTGGAGGAGGAGCAGGAGGAGGAGGAGGAAGATCCTCGGGTGGAGGGAAGAGAGGAGGGAACGACTGGTGGAGCCGAATGCAAAAGGTTTTTCATAAGAATAATTCATAAAAACACTTTGAATTCTGACGCCTCAGTCGGAATTTAACGTTAAAATTCTCAGATTATTTTGGAGAAAAATAACAAAATATTTTTATTTTGTTCTTCTTAAACTACATTTAGAGATAGAGAGCGGAAGAGTTAACTATAGAAGTATTTTTTCATTTCCATGTGGTCTATCCATTCAGCCAATGGGAGAAGAGAGATTAGGACACAGGACATTTTCTCTTCCCGGTAACCAGTGTTCCCAGTAACCCTCCTTGTTCCCCGTCTCCACCGCCTCACCGAGTCTCTTCCGTTGCCAGGGAGACGTGCCGTGGGACGAGAAGGACTTCCGCTACATGGCGATCACGGCGGCCGGCATCAGCTCGGCGGCGTTGTACTTTTACTTCAGAGACAACGGACGAGAGATTAGCTGGAAGGACTTTGTGCACCGCTTCGTGAGCCGGGGAGCGGTGAGTCACGCTGGAGGTCATGCTGGAGGTCACGCTGGAGGTCACGCTGGAGGTCACGCTGGAGGTCACGCTGGAGGTCACGCTTGTGTGTGTGTGTGTGTGTGTGTGTGTGTGTGTGTGTGCGCAGGTGGAGCGGTTGGAGGTGGTGAACAAACAGTACGTCAGAGTCATCCTGGTTCCCGGAGCTGACACCGACGCGGTGAGAAAACGATCCGTTTATAATCCGATGCTCGTATTTCTGTAATAGGCAATTATTTTTTTTTTCCGATATTTAATAAAAATAATTGCCCCCTAAATAAAGTGCTACGGAAGCCCAGAGGGTCCAGTGAGGAAAACAATCGCTTGATTTACTTTGAGTAACGATTTACATTTTGTTTTACAAAATGAACCAAAACAATGAAAATGAAGTTGAATTTAAATCATACTGGAAACTACACGTTTATCATTTTAATCAAACATGTAAGAAACGCAAAAAAACACCAACAAAAACTAACATTTATTCCAGTTACAAAGATTAAGACGCATGTCGTGTGCAGGAGGTAATGGTACGTTCACACCGGACGCGACAAAACATTTCTCGTCGCGCCTGTCGCAGGATTCTGTCGCGCGACAAAAAAAAGGTGTTCACACCGGACGCGTCGAGACGAGACGAGACGCAGCGGGGGCGTGGCTTATCGCGCCATATGAATCTTTTCCTTAACCAGTCTGATGTCGTGTCTTCACTTGTCGCCCTGTGAGTCGCCCTGCTGCCCCTCTCTCTCCTTCTCTCTGGACTCTGCGGTCCTGACTTCCACGGCCCTCCGCCCCTCCGCCCCATGTTCCCGCTCGTCTCCTGCGGAGTAAACACGGGTCGAGGAACGACAGGACCGCAGAGAGCTTCCACTTGTTAGTGGAGCGAGCTGCTCTCTCTCTCTTCTCTCTTTGATTCGTGTGTCTCTCTCTCTCTCTCTCTCTCTCTCTCTCTCTCTTCTCTCTATGATTCGTGTCTCTGAGACTTTTCCTCCTCCGGCGGCAGATCTCCGCTGCCATGAAACACATATGTCGGCGCTTGGTTCATAGTGAAGTACAACACACAGCGAGCATAAAAGCAAATGCACACATTGTAAACGTGTCAGGTAGTCCCACGGCTTCTCCGACCTCCTTCTGAGCTTCATCTTTATCGCTACGGTTTCGGTAAGTAAAGAGTCGTGTCATAAAGTTTGTTTTGCCCACGAACGGCGACAAGAATCTTTTCCTCCACTTTCTAAACGATGACGAGCGGAGCTTCTCAACGCTGATTGGCTGACGCAACTATGACTCACGCGTTTCTGCTGCTCGAGTTCGGAAATTTCAACTCGTGCAACAAGAAGCTGCGACAGATCGCTCTGTTCGCTCAGTTCGCCCCGCGACATTCGCTCTGTTGGTGCTGCTCTGTGGCGCCCGACGCGCTGCTCGCTGGAAAAAAAGCAGCGTTGCAGCTTTGTCGCAGCTTTGCATTGACTTAACATGTAAACTTGTCGCGCGACAACATTTTGTCGTGTCCTTAACGGTGCCCTCTAGTGGCTGGAACTGGTATTACAACACCAGGAACCGTCCTTAACCCTGCTCTCTCGTCTCACTGGTGCCTCCGGGCTCCCGTAGTTGCTATAGAAACCGTGTTCATGCGTAGCGACCTCCACCCTCAGAACTACGTCTGGTTCAACATCGGCAGTGTGGACACCTTCGAGAGGAACCTGGAGGCGGCGCACGCTGAGCTCGGCCTGGAGCCGTCACGGCGGCCGGCCGTCGTCTACAGCACCGAGAGCGATGGGTGAGGCCCACCACCTCCACCCTGTCACCCCATCACCTCCGTCACCTTCTTCACCTCAGTCACCTCTTTCGCCGCCGTAACCTCAGTCACCTCCTCCCCCTTACATCTCTGACTCCTCCCTCTTAAATGTCTTTCTCCTCCCCCTCCCCTCTCTGACTCCTCCCCCTGCAGCTCCTTCCTGATGAGCATGATCCCCACGCTGCTGCTGATCGGCTTCCTGCTGCTCACACTGCGGCGCGGCACGATGGGCGGTGGCGGCGCCGGCGGGCGCGGCGGCCCCTTCAGCATGAGCGAGTCCACGGCGAAGATGATGAAGGACAACATCGAGGTCAAGTTCAAAGACGTGGCCGGCTGCGAGGAGGCGAAGCTCGAGATCATGGAGTTCGTCAATTTCCTGAAGAACCCCAAGCAGTACCAGGACCTGGGGGCCAAGATCCCCAAGGTACACACACACGGACACGCACACCAGACACACGCACACCATGGACACACAACATACACACACACCACAGACATACACCAGACACACACACACCACAAACGTACACACACAAGATCCCCACAGTACACACCCATGGACACGCAACATACACACACAAACGACGCATACCACAGACGCACACCACACACGCAGCCCCCCCTGTGCATCTCTGGTCGTGGTGGGTTCGGTCTGACGCGGCCATGTTATTACCCAGGGGGCCGTGCTGTCCGGGCCTCCCGGGACGGGGAAGACGCTCCTCGCCAAGGCGACGGCCGGCGAGGCCAACGTGCCGTTCATCACGGTCAACGGCTCTGAGTTCCTGGAGATGTTCGTGGGCGTCGGCCCGGCCCGGGTGAGCGGCGGAGGCCACGCACACTTGACATTTAAATAAAGTTTTTAGATTTTGTAAATATATATAAAATGTTTTACTTTTTTTTTAAATATATATATATATATATATATATATATATATATATTCTTTTTTCTATATTTTCTTAATTCTTTTTAATGTCATTTAAAAAAAAAAAAAATAATAAAATTATATATATATATAATTTTGTATGTATATACATTTAAAAATAAAATTATATATATATTTACTGTATAAATATATATTTACTATATAAACATATTTACATACATATATAAAAAATGTGTATACATATAAAACAAATTATAAAATAAATAATATATATATTTATAATAAATATATTGTATAATTGTTTTAAGATATTTTGTAAAACAATATATGTAGTTAAAAAAAATTCTTGTGTGTATGTATATATACATACATACATACATACATACATACATACATATATACACCCACTCGTTGATTGGGGTCTCCTCCACCACAGGTCAGGGACATGTTCGCCATGGCGAGGAAGAACGCCCCGTGCATCCTCTTCATCGATGAGATCGACGCCGTGGGGAGGAAGAGGGGCGGAGGCAATTTCGGGGGTCAGAGCGAGCAGGAGAACACGCTGAACCAGCTGCTGGTGGAGATGGACGGTGGGACGCGGCGCCTGGCCAGATGGACGTCTCTCGCTCACCAATGCTTGTGTTTAATCGTTATCTTTCTCCTCAGGCTTCAACACGGCCACCAACGTGGTGGTCCTGGCCGGGACCAACAGACCCGACATCCTGGACCCGGCTCTGATGAGACCGGGTCGCTTCGACAGGCAGATCTACATCGGTACGGTCCTCCTGCCGCTTCATGGAATGACCCTTTATTTATTCTCTTGTTGATAGTTTTATTAGAAGCTTACTATTTTTTATATTTTATTTATTGCTGTTTTTGTTAAATAGTTTACTCATTATTATTATTATTATTATTATTATTATTATTATTATTATTATTATATTAAAGTAAATATTTAAATTTATTTATTTCTGTTTTTGTTAAATAGTTTACTCATTATTATTATTATATTATAGTAAATATTTTAATATTTATTTATTTCTGTTTTTGTTAAATAGTTTAGTTATTATTATCATTATTATTATTATTATACTAAATATTACTATTTAAATATTTATTTCTGTTTTTGTTAAATAGATTAGTCAATACTTTTCTTATACTAAATATTTTTATATTTATTTCTGTTTTGTTAAATAGTTTAGTTAATATTATTATTATATTAAAGTAAATAATATTACTATTTTAATAATATTTATTTATTTTGCTGGTTTACGTGACTCCTATGCCTCATGGTCACGTGACTCCTCTGTTTCAGGGCCTCCGGACATCAAAGGCCGGGCGTCCATCTTTAAAGTTCACCTGCAGCCCATCAAGCTGGACCCGGCCATGGACAGAGACCACCTGGCCAGGAAGATGGCTGCCGCCACCCCGGGCTTCACTGGTATGGCGCAGTGTTTGTTTATGAGTAAACATTCATTGTGTTGTTGTTGTTTATTAGTAAACAGTCCTGTGTTGTTGTTTATTAGTAAACAGAATCACATGTTGTTGTTGTGTATTAGTAAACAGTGTCTCGTGTTTCCTCCTCAGGCGCCGACATCGCCAACGTCTGTAACGAGGCGGCTCTGATTGCCGCTCGCCACCTCAACACGTCGGTCAGCGGGAAGCACTTCGAGCACGCCATCGACCGCGTGATCGGAGGTCAGGGCCTCGAGATGAAGATGAAGATGATGAAGATGATGATGTAATGTGTAGTTAACTCTGTGTGTGTGTGTGTGGGTGTAGGCCTGGAGAAGAAGACTCAGGTGCTGCAGCCCGCAGAGAAGAAGACGGTGGCGTACCACGAGGCCGGCCACGCCATCGTGGGCTGGTTCCTGGAGCACGCCGACCCACTGTTGAAGGTACGCGCAGACAGAGTAGTACACGCTGAAGTACACGCTTGAGTACCTGCTACGTGTTCACAACGCAGTACTTCTGTACATTTTTCTTTAAAAACCTTTAAAATAGGTTTTTATATATAAATTGAAAATACGGTTATAAAATAATAATAAAACAAGTAAATGCAACTGATTTTAAAAATTAATTTGAAAATATATAATGTATAATACAGTAGACGCACCTTCTTTATAAAGTTATATATTTAAAGGCAAATAAATAAAACTACCAGGAAAAATATAACTATATTATAATATCACAAAGTTGCATCCCGCCAAACTTATTAACAAAACAAAATGACAATACTGAACAAAATAATTAGAAAATACATAAAATTCTTAAAGTTTAATAATAAAATACAAATAAACAATAAATAAAACAATGACAATAACAACAAATATAGCAATATTTTAATATCACAGTTGGATCCCGCCAAAGTAAAAGAAGAATGAAAGATTTTGTCTTTTTAAATTAAATTGTAAAGTAGAGTATTTAATATTATCAGGGAAAGTTGTCAGATTAGTTGTTTTCCAGTTGATTACCTGAGTTTACAATGGAAGTTGTAACTGATGGGTTAAAAGCTGTTGTTGTTTACATGTGTGCCCCCCCCCCCCCCCCCCAGGTGTCCATCATCCCACGGGGGAAGGGTCTGGGCTATGCCCAGTACCTTCCCCGGGAGCAGTACCTGTACAGCAAGGAGCAGCTGTTCGACCGGATGTGCATGATGCTCGGCGGCCGCGTGGCGGAGCACGTCTTCTTCGGCCGCATCACCACTGGCGCCCAGGACGACCTGAGGAAGGTCACGCAGTCGGCTTATGCCCAGGTACACGCCCCCCCCCTCACACACACACTACTTCCTGTTGACGGTGCCCGTTGCTCACCTAGACGCCCCCCCCCCCCCAGGTGGTCCAGTTCGGGATGAGTGACAAGGTGGGCCAGGTGTCCTTCGAGCTACCCCGGCAGGGCGAGATGGTTCTGGAGAAGCCGTACAGCGAAGCCACGGCGGAGCTCATCGACGCCGAGGTCCGAGAGCTGGTGGAGCGGGCCTACCAGAGGACGCTGGAGCTGATCCAGGACAAGAAGGAGCTGGTGGACCTGGTGAGACGACTCTGCCTCTCAGATTATCAACGGGTTTATTTATGTGTATCTATGTGAACTTATTCATTTGTTTTATATTTATTTATGTTTTATATAATAACTATACTCTTAAAATATTTAAAAATATATATATTTGTATATTATATATACATATTTTTGTATGTAAAGAATTAATGGTTAAAAAAAGAAAATAGAATAAGATTATTTTAAAAAATCTATATTTTTACAAAATAAAAATGAATAATAAAAGAAAATTATATACATTTAAAAAAAAGTCTATATATTTATAAAATATTATATATTTAAATAAATGTTAGAGATATAATTTTTTTAAATTATCCATTAAAAAAAATTAGATTAAAGAAAGTTATATACAAAATAAATTCTATATAATTTATTTCCATTAGAAGCATCTAAGCTCCTCCCCGTGTGCTCCTCAGGTGGGGAAGCGCCTCCTGGACAAGGAGGTGCTGGACAAGGCCGACATGCTGGAGCTGCTGGGCCCGCGGCCCTTCGAGGAGAAGTCGACGTACGAGGACTTTGTGGAAGGAACCGGGAGCTTCGAGGAGGACACCAGCCTGCCGGAGGGGCTGCGGGACTGGAACCAGGAGAGAGGAGGCGAGGGAGCAGGAGACGAGGAGGAGCAGGAGGCCAGGCCCACTCGGGAGAAGCAGCCCGTTGTGTAGAGATAAGAACAACAAACACTTCACAACAACAACAACGCGCTGACTCCGTTTCCTTCAGTTGAATCCTCCGAGGACACGAGTGATGTCGTCAATGTTTTTTAAGACGTTTTTAAATATTCTTGAACTCGCGTGTAAACGATGCACATTTTTCTTTTTATTTATTAAGAAGTCGTTTTGCTCCCCGACAGAACAAAGAAGGAAAAACAACTTTCCCTAAATGTTTTACTGGTTTAAATATTCTCAGATTTTATGTGAATTTTTTTTGCTGCTTTTCCAGACGTTTTTCTTTTTTTCAATCTTTTCTTTTATTTTCGAGACGCATTTCTTTTATTACCTTTTATTTTTCTTCTATTTAACAGACGTGTTTCATGAATAAAAACCACGGCGACTGTTTGAGCTCTAACGTTTCTTTTTGTACAAATGAAATATCTTAAATATTTAAAATCTTAATGACAAACAGAATAATTGATTATTTCTGATCATTAAAATCCCTCAGTCATTTCATGTTTTGTTTTTAATCATGGGCTCTTCTGAAGAGAAATTATTTATCTCCTGAATTTAAATAGTTTTATTGTCTTTAGTATCAACGACCTAAATAAACAGGTTATTTAACATTTTAATTAAATGATCTAAACATAAATACGAGCATAGTCTAAAGATGAAGTTTATATAAAGTTGTTCAGTGATATCTGCAAATGTAAACATTTAATTTTCAGATTAACGTTACAAGTGTTGGCCGTAATTAACTTAATTGTGCTTTTTTTAATCTTATACGCACATTTAATAATGATCATCTAAATGAAACGTTGGTGATCAATAAACAACTTTCTCTTAATGTCACATGATTGTTTATTTATTGCTTAAAAAACCTTAAATGAACTTCTGAAATGATTAAAATCAGGAAACAAACAATAGAAATTATTAAATTAAAATCAGGAAACTAACTATAAACATTCTTCATATCAAAAGTTAAAAGAAAACGGTTTCAAATGTAAGAGCTGCACAATAAGCCAGAAATATCACCTTTTACTCTGAAGAGGTCCAGGAAACAGTCAGCAGTTAGCCACGTTAGTAATTTGCCACGTTTGTAGTCGGTCACGTTAGCCACATTAGCAATTTGTCAAGTTTGTAGTTAGTCACTTTAGCAGTTAGCTACTTTAGCATTTCTCACGTTGGCAGTTAGTCACGTTAGTCAAGTTAGCCACAATAGTAGGTAGCCACTTTGGCAGTTAGCCACGTTAGCAATTTGTCAAGTTTGTAGTCAGTCACGTTAGCAGTTAGCCACTTCAGCATTAGTAGTTAGTCATGTTAGCCACGTTAGCTTGTCAATGTGTTCTCTAAAGCTTGTCATCAGAAGTTGATCACTAATCAGAATTAAAGTAACGCGTTTCAACCACAGGATTCAGAGATTTATGAATTATTCACGACGTGAAACGAGAACCCGGCAAGAAGAGTTCCAATAATAATTTGTAAGGTTTATAAGATCTCTAAAAACTAAACGTTACTCTGTCTGAAAGAAACAAAATATTTTTCCAGCTCAACGTTTAATTCTGTAGACTTTTTTTCGGAGCGTCCCGATTGGTCCTTTTTCTTTTACGTCCAATGGCGGAGCAGCAGTGCGGCGAGCAGCGAGGAGGCGGAGACACAGAGCGACGGGGAGATGGCCGCCACCCCCCCGCACTCCTTCGCATCTTCCTGAGAATAAAAATAAATACTTTATTTATTCATGTCATCAAATCAGTATTTTATTAACTGAATATAATATCCACTAGTATTTACTTTATTTAAATATAATAATACTACAGCGAAAAATAGCTTATGTAGATAAGAAAATACTGATTTAATTTAATTTATTAAAATAAATGCGTATAAATGCTGTTATAACATCTCATTAGTGCTCAAACAGTTAATGAAGTATTAAAGTTGGAGCTTCTATTTCAACAAGTCCTATAATTAATTTTTTATAATCGAGTTATATTGTTGAACCTCCAGGTTATTGAATATAAAGTATTGAGGTGTGTGTGACCTCCAGGTTATTGAATATAAAGTATGGATGACCTTGGGGTGGTAGGCGTGGCACGACTCTGGGCGCCGCCGCACCTTCTGGGACTTCATCCGGTTACACTTCACCGTGGCGTTATGTTCACTGGCGTTAAGGAAAACACGCCTCAACTCCTTAACTCCTCGCCTCCTTAATTCTTCATCTCCTTGCCTCATTAACTCCTCGTCTCCTGACCTCCTTAACGTCTCCTCGCCTTAACTCCTCGCCTCCTTACCTCCCCGAGACACATGACGGTAGTAACCTCAGTGTGCAGTAACAGAGTGATGCCCACAGCCTCCAGCTGCTGCTGCTGAGCCCCGTTTGAGTGGCAGCTCTTGGCTCCGCCCCCAGAAGGATATACTTGATCTCCTTGGCGTCCAGCAGGATGGTGCCGTACTGCCGGGAGCAGTCGCAGTCGGCCTGAGACACGACCATCACCAGGTTACTGTCGGGCACCTGCTGCACCACGAACATCCTGGGATCAATAATCAATAATCAATACACCTGCTACACCACGAACATCCTGGGATCAATAATCAATACACCTGCTGCACCACGAACATCCTGGGATCAATAATCAATAATCAATACACCTGCTGCACCACAAACATATAACTATATAACTATGCCCGTGATGCCGGCCCTTTAAGAGCTCCAGGTCCAGTCCTGTTGATGTTTTATGAATTGAGAAACCAACAGTACTCAACTCGGTCACCAGATGGCGCCGTTGGTGTATTTATACATGACAGCAGTTTATAGTACTAATACTACACTGTGTGTGTGTGTGTGTGTGTGTGTGTGTGTGTGTGTGTGTGTGTGTGTGTGTGTGTGTGTGTGTGTGTGTGTGTGTATGTCTTACTTCTGGCAGCGTCCACACTTGATGAGGCTGTTGGCTTCCCTGACTGAAGAGTCGTACATGAAGCCAGGATACTGAGTGTCACACGGCTGGAGGGCATCCACCTTCTTCTGCTTGTGACCTGCACACACACACACACATAGATGCACAGGCACACAGACATAGAGACACAGACATACACACACACACACACACACACACACACACACATAGATGCACAGGCACACAGACATAGAGACACAGACATACACACACACACACGCACACACATAGATGCACAGGCACACAGACACACACACACGCACAAACATAAACAAACAGAGACACACACACACAAGCATATAGACATGCACACATAAAGATACGCACACACACAGACATAGAGACACACACAGCCTCAGTGTGTTGCTCTGTGTGTGCGTCTCTCATCGCGCGTCGAACTCACTGGTGTGATAGCCGGCTTTGGCTGAATGATGAAGATGATGAAGACGATGATAACCACATCCCAGTGAGGATGATGATGACCACATGGAGGACACGTCCAGTGAAGATGAGGATGGTGGCGATGATGATGATAAAGAAGATGAGGCCGCCATTTTTAAACAGAATGATTGTAAATTTAACATAAAGATGAAGAAAAACACAAATGTATATTTATATTGTACTTCATGGGAGTATTTGCACATCAGAGGTATATGTAGTACTTCTCACTGTACTTGATGAATTTGATGGACTTTAGCTGAAGTATATGAGGTATATTTGTAAATGTATTTGTATCGATGAAGTATGAATTGATCAGAGTAAATACTTTAACGGAGTACTTGTACACTGTTGTACTTCTCACCGTCCACGTAGTAGTCGGGGTGCCAGAGGCCCCAGAGGTTGAAGTCCAGCAGGAACCTGAAGGGGACACAGAGCAGTCTTTGTGCTATGTGTACTTTGTGTACTCTGTGTACTTCATATTTAAATACAGTTTAAAAACAGCAGAAAACTCAAAAACAACATTTAGACAACCGAGATATTTAATCAACTTCTGATTCCATAACTGAGGTTATATAAATATATAAATATATTAAGAGTCAAATCGTCCAGTTTAAAAATAAATCCTTCTCATTATTTGAGTTTATGTATATTTATATTTATATTCTAATAACATCTTTAATTAAGTACAATAATTATATTTTATATATATTTACATATATATATTATATATATATTATTATATATATACATATACATACATATATACATGTATATATATATATACATGTATATATATATATATATATATATATATATATATATATATATATATGTATACACAGTGTAAACATAAACAAGGAGAGGTCCCGTACGTCAGAGCGTTGGAGAAGATCCACCTGGTCAACGCAGCCAGGCTGGACAACGGCTGCAGGAGGAACAACAACACAATATAACAACAACAACAACAACAACAACAACAACAAGTGGTCCAGTGAACCAAGTGATTGACAGCTGACTCACGCTGAGGAGGCGACGCCCACTGCTGGCGTGATGATGGATGTTCTTACACATGGCCTGGTAGTCAAACAGAGACACCCTGTACACACACACCCACAGTCACACACACAGACACACATAGACAGACACACACACACACATAGACAGACACACAGTCACACACATAGACTCACACACACACAGGCACTTGCGTTAAAAAGAGGAACTCTCAGGGCAAGATGAAGATGATGAATATGAAGAAAAACTACTTCCTGTGTGTCAGTCGTACTTTTTGAACATCCCCATCTTGATGAGCGACGCCATCACAGAACCGTCGACTTCACCGAAGAAACGACCGACCTGAAACACACGAGGCAGAACATACAGCAATAAATACATTGTTATATTTAGATAGATAAGAATATACATATATATTTATATGTATATAATAATGTATATATATATTATAAATGTATAATAATATACATATATAATATTATATATATAATAATTTGTAAATATTATGTTGTATACATGATATACATATATAATATTATATATAATAATATATTTATATATATATAATAATGTATATATAATATATATATAATATATGTATATATAATGTATGTATATATTATATATATATATACATTATTATATATAATAATATATATGAATTAGATATATTATTTGTGGGGGGTGCGCGCTGTGTGCGCGCTATGTGCGCGCGTCACGCTAAACGAGGAGCGCGCCTGCAACGGAGCTCTAGCGACGCGAGGAGAGGAGACGGGGTGTGTGTTAGAGACGGGGTATGTGTTAGAGACGGGGTGTGTGTTAGAGACGGGGTGTGTGTTAGAGACGGGGTGTGTGTTAGAGACGGGGTGTGTGTTAGAGACGGGGTGTGTGCGTCCGTGTTTCAGCAGCGTTGCTGCTAAGAGCCGCAGTGAGAGACGGTCCGTGAGCGTGTGCCACGTTGGGTCAAACCATCCTGATATGGTGGGAGGGGGGACTCTGGGTTTTTAGGTTAATTAAATTAAATTGCCTACTTAATATACAATTCAGTTTATGAATTTACACTTTTGTTTTATTAAATATTTATTAAATAACTATTTTTAAAGGATTTTTTAATGGATGCTAATTTTAAATAGATTTTAAAAAAATCTCACCTACCCCCTGGAGTGCCTTCACGTACCCCCAGGGGTACACGGACCCCCATTTGAGAACCACTGGTCTATATATATAAATATAAATATAGGTCTATAGAGTGGCGCCTCACGGTGACATCAGGACAGTTTTGGACACGATAGTTGAGGAGGACCCGCCTCCTGCAGCTCCTCATTGGTCAAACAGACGACCAATGAGGAGCTCTTCTTTTCTTCCGGTTAGCACAGACTTCCTGTCCCCGAGCTGCACCTTCACACACCAGCACCAGGGGGGGGGGGGGGGCGAGCAGAAACCTCGAGGAGGCCGTTTGTCATCACACCGGCTGGCCGAGGCCCCGGGGAGCCACACAAGGGACATCTATTCTAGCTTCGTAAAACAGAGAACAACTAAATTCTGCACGTGTTAAAGCTGTATTCTCCCTCCTGACCAGCAGGGGGTGACTCCTCTGGTTGTATAGAAGTCTATGCTTCATGTGTTGAAGCTGCATTCTCTCTCCTGACCAGCAGGGGGCGACTCCTCTGGTTGTATGGAAGTCTATGCTTCATGTGTTGAAGCTGCATTCTCTCTCCTGACCACCAGGGGGAGACTCCTCTGACTGATTTACGGCTCAGACCTCCACGTTGTTGCGTGAGAGACGAGGAGGCTCTGCACACGTGCAGCTCCGCCTCCAGCTGGACGCCGTTTGACAGATGTCTCAGATAAACATCCTCCGGCCTCGGGGGTCACGCCACAGACGTCACAGGTTTGATTCCCGGGAGCAACAGAACCACGAGCCGAGGCTCCAGAGATATGGAAGTCGACATGTGTTCACGGATCCTCGTTAATCCTCCTCATCACGGAGTTAATCCAGAGCTAACGAGCAGCTGCACGGCTCAAGGTACGGAAGCCCCTTGGGGTCAAGAAGATAAATCAATATAAAAAGAGAAATGTGTCAGAATATTTCTCAAACATAGTGGATCAGTTAGAAATACAATTGTAATATTTAAAATGTTTATTACTTTTTTAATTACATCGAATAATTATATAAATTAGATTAAATAAATTAGATATAATATTTCTTCACAATAAAGAAAATATGATTTGTATTTAAATACATTTAATAATTAGATGTAGTAAATACAAATATTGAATAGAAAATGTCATAATAATTTGTTTGTATTATTTTATTCAAAATAAATAATTTTATTCTTAGATTACATTTCTTTTTGAAATTACGATTATTAGAGACAATAGGCTTATTTTTTTTTTTTTTTACAAAATCACAATAATAAGTTAGACAGATTTATTGTATTTGGGTTTTGGTCAAATTTAAATAAATGAGGTCGACTGAAGGAGAGAGTTTTTTTTCAAACGGATCAAAACGGCCACCTTTAAGCCCCGCCCACATCAGATGAGGTCATCAGGTGCAGCAGCTGCTATAGTTCACCACTAATGCGCGCCACACACACACACACACACACACACACACACACACACACACACACGCACACACACACACAGATTAAAACCACAACGTCCACATGTTCACGAGCCGCCCGACGACCCCAAAACTCATCGTCACTAGAACGACCTTGAATGACCCCGAGCCGAGCGCTCACATTTAATACACAACAATTCAGAGAACTGCAGCTTTCCTTTCATTATATTGAATATATATAAATATAATATGTATATATTTAATTTTATTTATTATATAAATATATTCAAATATATATGTATAAATGTATATTCTAATATATATATTTATATATAAATATATATAAATAAATAAATATATAAATAAATATATAAATAGACATATAAATAAAAATATAAATATACATAATTATATTTAAATATATGTATATATGTGTGTAGGTGTGTGTGTGTGTGTGTGTGTGTGTGTGTGTGTGTGTGTGTGTGTGTACAGGTGTGAGGAGTCCCACCTCGCTCCTCTCCTTTGAAAGCACCACGAAGCCGTTGTTGTCGACCAGGAAACAGTTCAGATCCTGAGCAGGAAGCAGAAGTGATTGGAGTTTTTCAAAATAAAAGCAGTGGCGGTGGTGAGGAGGGAGAGTACTCACCTCGCTCTCGCAGCTGAGAGGACAGACGCCTTCGATGGCTGAGCACTGAGAGAAGATGAGAGGGTCAGAGGTCAGAGGTCAGAGGCCTGTTAAGGTTTTCATACATGAATCAATAATCAATAATCAGCGTTTACTCACGTCTGTGTCGCTGGGCTGGAAGAATAGAGGAACACGAGGAGGAAGAAAAGAGCGAAACACAAACAAGAGACTATTATAAAAATACTAATTTAAAGAAAGATTACATCATCGTACTCAAAACAGCAGCGATGTGTGTGTGTGTGTGAGTGAGTGTTAGTGTAGGAATGAATGAGTGTGCATGTGTCTATGTGTGTGTGTGTGAGAGTATGAGTGTGTTTGTCTGTGTGTGTATAATAATAATAATAATAAATCCTTTATTGATCCCACAATGGGGAAATTCTTCTCTGCATTTGACCCATCCTTCGTTATGAAGGAGCAGTGGGCTGCAGTGAAGCACCCGGGGGAGCAGCTGGGGGTTCAGTGTCTTGCTCAAGGACACTTTGGGCTGCAACTAATGGGGAGAGCGGGGATCAAACCTGCTACCTTGCGGTTGCGGGACGACCACTCTCTCTACTGAGCTAAACCGCCCCCTTTTTTTGTATGTTGTTGTTTATGTCCTTTTGAGGTTACGCTCAAAGAGGACCACCGGGACGCCAATGAGAGAATCTGATTGGCTGCTCGTGACTTCCTATTGGACGACAGAACGCCCGCCGCGGTCCAATCGGAGGTCAAAGGTCACGTCCTCGGCTCACCTGCTTGGCAACGGCCCAGAACAACTTCTCCAGAAAATCCAAGGACATTTGCAGCCCGATAGCTAAAAATAGAAAACACACACACACGCACACGCACACACACACACACACACACACACACACACACACACAGAGACACACACACACACACACACACACGCACATTAAAGCTCTGCAGAGCTGAACCGTTTGCTGTGTTCGAGGGTTCAGCTCCATGTGTCCTAATAGGTCGTAAATGTGTGTGTGGTTGTGTGTGTCTGTGTGTTAGTGTGTGTGTCTTCACTAAATGTACTTCAGCAACGATGCTTTTATTTTGAAGAGTCTCTCTCTAAAAGTTCAATTAAACTGAAGCAGACAAAGATCCCAGAGCAGCTGGTCGATAGAGTTTAGAAACAGCAAGTTCATTTTTAAATAGAAAACAGCTTCCTGTTTCAGAGTTTCACAATAAAAGCATCCCAGAAGCAGCTGGAACACTGAACCTTTAACAATGTAAACAGAAAGTTAAAACAGCTTCAACCTCTTCAATCGATACATACCGATCAATAATGAAAACAACAGGAAGTTAAACTATTCAAACGGAAATAAAACATCTGGTGAGTGGTGACTGATTGAAAAACATGTATATCTCTTTAAAAAAAAAAAAAAAAAAAAAAAATATATATATATATATATATATATATATATATATATATATATATATATATATATATATCAAAGGAAAGAAGAAAACATCAAAGGAAAGCTGATTGATAACTTTCAGCAAACAGAAGTTCTTGTGACCTTCTGGTGAAAATAGCCTCTCGGCAGACTCCTTTCCTTTTGTCTCCTCTCCTTTCCTCTCCTCTCATTTACTTTCCTTTCCTCTCCTCTCCTTTCCTGTCCTGTCCTCCCCTCTCCTTTCCTTCCTCTCTTCCCCGTCCTTATCGCCGCCCTTCAGCGCCGCAGCTGCTTCTGCTGCAGTCTGCAGTCTGAACGAGTGCGATCATTCACACGCTCTTATTCTGGCGGGGAGGTCGACCCCGGGAGTCAAAGAATGAATCTCCGTCGCTGTTGATCGTCACGGCGATTAAACTTTTATGGGCCAATGTTCTACCAGCACGGGTCTGTTAACTTCAGCTTCAACACATGAGGACTTCTATACAACCAGAGGAGTCGCCCCCTGGTGGCCAGGAGAGAGAATAACTGTCCTGAGACAATCTAACATTTAACTCTCTCTCTCTCTCTCTCTCTCTCTCTCTCTCTCTCTCTCTCTATCTCTCTCTCTCTCTCTCTCTCTCTCCAGCTGCAACACTCTGCTGTTACTATTTCTGTCAAACTCTGCTTTAATGCACATTACACACTCCGTACAACACCCCCCCCCCACACACACACACACACCATTAGCGGCAGCATGTGTCTCTCTCTCTCTCTCTCTCTCTCTCTCTCCGTCTCGCTCGCCCTCGGTTAGCAGGCTGGGTGTGTGTGTGTGTTGGAGCTCAGAGTCGATCGGAGGAGCGATGAGGACGGAGAGGAGGAAGACGACGAAGACGAGAGGCTCCCGATCCGCAGAATAAATCTCCGGACCGAGCCGGCTGCCGGTCTCCAAGAGGCGTTCAGGGATCCGGTTCTAACTGAGACCAGGTCTGGTTTCTGGACTCAGATCCAGACGGAGGAGCTTCGGGTCTGAAGCAGCAGATGGTGAGCGGGCTGAAGGCATCCTGCATGTGCATTCAGAGTGTGTGTGTGTGTGTCCTCTGTGTGTGTGTGTGTGTGTGTGTGTGTGTGTGTGTGTGTGTGAAGTAAGTTGACTGTCCAGTGTTTTTCCTCATTTTGAGCTCTTGTAGTTCAAAGGAAGTCTCAACGCTCCAGAAACTGAACCTGCAGCTCGGAATTATTCTCACTGACAATAAATGTTGATTAAGTTCATCGATTCATGGAGTTATGTTCAAAATGTACTATATATATATATATATATATATATATATATATATATATATATATATATATATATATATATAAATAAATAAATAAATAAATCAGTGTTTCCTCTAGGTTTACAGCTTCAGGGTGGCGGGACTAGTGCCGGCGAGCGTTGTCGACGGGGTTCATTTAAAGAATGTTTTCATATATATATATAAATATAAATGAAAACATCCTTGTGTCCTGAAGGTTTTATTTGGTCCAAAATGTCTTTTTCACGGGTAACGTGACGAACGGTGCTTGAGGCTCGCGGAGTCCACAGAGACCAGAACCAGGAGCTCAGCCCGTCCAGCCTCTGGACCTCAGGGTGAGATCGGACCCGGACCGGCTCAGTTCCAAGGGGGTCGGGTTGTGACACCCAGCGGACCCACGGCGGTGTTTATGTCCACATACTTTTGTCCATGTTGTGTCTGGCTGTGCTTTAGAAAGAGAGAGAGAGAGAGACAGAGAGAGAGAGAGAGAGAGAGAGAGAGAGAGAGACTAAAAGCATGTGGGGGGGGGGGTGTCTGGTTGTTTACTCTGGCTCCCTTAGCGTGGTGCTGCAGTGTGTTTGTGCTTTAGGGCCTTTTGGACCGAACGCTCGGCTGCTTCATTGTCAGGCTGTTTGGATGGAAAGTGTGTGTGTGTGGGGGGGGGGGGGGGGGAGGGGGGGGTGTCAGAGGCCATTAAACAGCTCGTGGGACGCCACGCTAGACCGGAGCGATGCACTGCGGACGAGGCGGGGAACACCACATCGACTTCAACGACACAATCCTCACAGCTTCAGATCCACAACGTCCAGAAATAAAGGAATAAAGAAATATGCTTCATGTGTTGAAGCTGCATGCTGCACTCTGACCACCAGGGGGCGACTCCTCTGTATAGAAGTCTATGACCCGTGTGAGACCCGACCAGTGATGTCTAAATGTCGACAGCTTTCAGCGTAACTCCGTCGTGAGGCGTTCGCTGTCGTCCTTTAAAGATACGGTTAGGAGTTCCCTCCGGGCTGAAGCTTGAGTTTAGGTGAAAGCGACCGCCCTCCCGGCCTTCTCTCCTCGTGGAGCGCAGCGAGGCGTTCAGGGGCTCCTGACGAACAGAAAGTGACGCGCCGACCTCGACGCCGTCCGAAGGGTTAACGTGTCGGACTACTGGTCACATGATCACATGACCTTCTGGTCACATGATCAAACTGAGCGTTATCTTCTCTCCATGTAGAGACATCGATCGTTTGAGGCTCTGGCTTTAGGGTTCTCCACCTCTCCTCCCCTCCTCCCCATCATCTCCCTCCTCCACCTCTCCTCCCCTCCTCCCCATCATCTCCCTCCTCCACCTCTCCTCACCTCCTCCCCATCATCTCCCTCCTCCACCTCTCTTCACCTCCTCCCCATCATCTCCCTCCTCCACCTCTCCTCCCCTCCTCCCCATCATCTCCCTCCTCCACCTCTCCTCCCCTCCTCCCCATCATCTCCCTCCTCCACCTCTCCTCACCTCCTCCCCATCATCTCCCTCCTCCACCTCTCTTCACCTCCTCCCCATCATCTCCCTCCTCCACCTCTCCTCCCCTCCTCCCCATCATCTCCCTCCTCCACCTCTCCTCCCTTCCTCCCCTCCTCCCCCTCCTCCACCTCTCCTCCGCTCCTCCCCATCATCTCCCTCCTCCACCTTCACTCCCCTCCTCCCCCTCCTCCACCTCTCCTCCGCTCTTCCCCATCATCTCCTCCTCCACCTCCCTCCTCCCCTCCTCCCCCTCCTCCGCTCCTCCCCTCATCTCCCTCCTCCCCATCATCTCCCCTCCTCCCCCTCCCCCCTCCCCTCCTCCCCATCCTCCTCCACCCTCTCCCTCCTCCCCATCATCTCCCTCCTCCACCCTCTCTCCCCTCCTCCCCATCATCTCCCTCCTCCACCTCCTCCTCCCCTCCTCCCCCATCTCCTCCCCTCCTCCCCCTCATCTCCCCTCCTCCACCTCTCCTCCCCTCCTCCCCATCAGCTCCCTCCTCCACCTCTCCTCTTTCCCCACCTCCCTCCTCCCCATCTCTCCCTCCTCCCACCTCCTCCTCCCTCTCTCCCCATCCTCCCCTCCTCCACCTCTCCTCCCTCCTCCCCATCATCTCCCTCCACCTCCCCTCCACCTCTCCTCCGCTCCTCCCCATCATCTCCCTCCTCCACCTCTCCTCCCCTCCTCCCCATCATCTCCCTCCTCCACCTCCCCTCCCCTCCTCCACCTCTCCTCCCCTCCTCCCCATCATCTCCCTCCTCCACCTCTCCTCCCCTCCTCCCCATCATCTCCCTCCTCCACCTCTCCTCACCTCCTCCCCATCAGCTCCCTCCTCCACCTCTCCTCTCCTCTTCCCCATCAGCTCCCTCCTCCACCTCTCCTCTCCTCTTCCCCATCATCTCCCTCCTCCACCTCTCCTCTCCTCTTCCCCATCATCTCCCTCCTCCACCTCTCCTCTCCTCCTCCCCATCATCTCCCTCCTCCACCTGCATTGTGAATCTTGCCGTGTCTGTGACGTCGGTCGGGCCCTGAAGGCACCTTCCTCCCTGTATTATTCTGCCGTCTTTGTGCCGACGTAACAAAAGACCCGGCGACAAAAGCGGGAGCTGGAGGCGGCGGCAGGCGGAGCGACGCCACTTTCACTTTTACTGCTGCAGCTTTCTCTCGTCTCCCGAGTGTCCCTGAACGCCCCGCGAGAGAGACGGAGACCAGAGAATTAAAAACACACCGATCATCAAAAAAATAAACATTTTACTTGCATTTCTTACAAAGCTGACGCCGTGAATCTGCAGCAGGCGTCGAGAAGACAGATGCCTCCTCCGGAGAAACACGGGCTTATTTCACTATGGAACTCGTGCGGCGCCCTGAGGGCGAGGCCGTACCGGCGTACGCCGGCTCTCCTGTCCTCGGTGTAAACGGAGGGCCGCGCTTAATCCGGCAGGTGAAGTTGCACTCTGCGTGCAAGCCGGTGAAAAGAGAGGCGTCGGTTTGAATCCTTGGAGCGGCAAGAGTTAATCTTTGATTTGTGATGAACGAGATGAATGAAAAGCAAAAGAGAGCAAAGCTCTGAAGGATTATCTCTGAAGTAGAGGAACACGTTCAGCCTCTCAGACGGAGAATGAAGCGGGACAAAAACACGAGAAAGAGATTAAAAATTACTAAACGACAAAACCTGAACGGAGAAACTGACTTAGGAAGAACTAAGTGCTTCGATTTAAGACGCTGCATTCTCTCTCCTGACCACAAGGGGGCGACTCCTCTGGTTGTATAGAAGTCTATGCTTCATGTGTTTCCTCTGAAATCCTTAGATCCTGCCGTGTACCGTCTCCTCGGTTCTCCAGGACGTTCTCCAGCCGAGGGCCTGAAGTCGCGGGGGGCTCGATGGGACGGCCATGAAGAATCTGGGCCAGCGTGGGCGTGGCCAGCAGGGGCGTGGCCAGCAGGAGCGTGGCCAGCAGGGGCGTGGCCAGCAGGAGCGTGGCCAGCAGGGGCGTGGCCAGCGGGGGGGTGGCCAGCAGGGGCGTGGCCAGCAGGGGCGTGGCCAGCGGGGGGGTCTGGGTGAGTCAGAGTTTCTACACCTTTGTCGGTGTCGTCGGAACTCCGGAGCTCGAGGCTCATACTCTGGTTCTGCTGCGGTTCCCCCAGAGCGTGCGCTCCTGTCCGGTCTGGTTCTGGCCCTCCTGGGCCCGCTGGGCTCGGCCTGCGGCTGTCCGGGCGTCTGCAGTTGCTACGGCAACACCACCAACTGCTCCAACGCCGGCCTCCTGTCTCTGACGCCCGTCCTTGCGCTGCTGGACCGGGACGACCTCTCCTCCCCGGAGCTCCTGGACCTGTCCCGGAACCGCCTCTCCGGCCTGCGGCCCGGCGCCTTCGCCGCGCTCTGCGGTCTGCGCTGGCTCAACCTCTCCGCCAACGACCTCGGGGCGCGGTCGGCGACCTCCGACGACCCCGACGTCGGCCTGAGCGTGGACGCCTTCAGGGGCCTGTGGCGGCTGCGGGGGCTGGACCTGTCCTCCAACGGGCTGCGCCGGCTGCCCAGAGGCCTGCTGGCCGGCCTGCGGCAGCTGGCCTGGCTGTCGGTGGCCGGCAACCGGCTGGCGGCGCTGGAGCGCGTCTCCTTCGAGCCGCTGGTGGCGCTCCGGCAGCTCCGGCTGGACGGGAACGCCTGGGAGTGCGACTGCAAGCTGAGAGACTTCAAGCTCTGGATGGAGTGGCTGACCTACAGGGGTGAGTGTGGGGGGGGGGGCGTGGCCTCTTTAAGGCGACTGGGGCTAACGTCCTCCTCTCTTGTCTCCTTCTTCCTCCTCTCCCGTTTCCTTCGTCCTCCTCTCACGTTTCCTTCGTCCTCCTCTCCTGTCTCCTTCGTCCTCCTCTCCCGTTTCCTTCGTCCTCCTCTCCTATCTCCTTCGTCCTCCTCTCCCGTTTCCTTCGTCCTCCTCTCCCGTTTCCTTCTTCCTCCTCTCCCGTTTCCTTCTTCCTCCTCTCCCGTTTCCTTCGGCCTCCTCTCCCGTCTCCTTCTTCCTCCTCTCCCGTTTCCTTCTTCCTCCTCTCCCGTTTCCTTCTTCCTCCTCTCCTGTCTCCTTCTTCTTCCTCTCCCGTTTCCTTCGGCCTCCTCTCCCGTCTCCTTCTTCCTCCTCTCCCGTTTCCTTCTTCCTCCTCTCCCGTTTCCTTCTTCCTCCCCGTCTCCACAGAAGGTCAGGTGGACGCCATGCGGTGCAGCCTCCCGGGGGACCTGACGGGTCGGGACATCCGCGGCGTTCCGGCAGAGATGTTCAGCCACTGCCCGCGCAGTCCGGCGGGAGACGGCCCAGCGGGCCCCGGCGCCCGGCCCCCGTGTCCACCGGGCCGCATCGGCAGCAACGACGACTGCGTCCGCCAGCGCTACCGGCCAGCCAGCGTGCGGCGGGCGCACGGCACGCAGATCGTGGCGGGCGTGATCTGCGGCACCGTGTGCGTCATGATGGCGGTGGCGGCCACGTACGGCTGCGTCTACGCCTCGCTGATGGCGCGCTACCAGCGGGAGATGAAGGGCCGCGGGCGGCCCCTGATGGCCGAGTGCGGCGCCGACACCGACCCGGAGGACGGGCGCACCGCGCCGGACTCGCCGCCGCCGCGCAAAGAGGGCGCGGTGCTCGGCTATCGGATCAGCAGCTTCTGACCCGTCAGGGAAGCAGAGCGGACCTCGGGGGGCAGGCCCCTCTTCTCCACCTCGCCTTCCCCGCGTTTTACGTTTCTTGTTTTTTAAATGTGAAGTTTCCTCCGTTGTCGTATTCCAGCTGAAACGTAAACCTGTTCCCCTCGTACTTGCGTCGTTCCCCTCGTTCTCGCGTCGTTCCCCTCGTTCTCGCCGCCTCCATCGGTTCTGTGTGTTTCACGGTTCTGAGCTTTTCCCCATAGCTGCATCACGACACCCGAGCTGCGCTGCCCCCTAGTGGCCGAGCGGCCGCGTGCGCCGTAACTTCCCCGTGTTTCTATTTATTCCGTCCGTCTCTTCTGTGAGAAGCACATGAAACATCGACTGTTAATCACGCTGGAGATAATAAACTCTATTTATCTAAGCTGCGTTTCTTCTTATTTCTGATTCCTCCTATGAACACGTGGTGAACTTTAAAAGTCCTTAAATCTGATGTAAATTTGATTCGCAATCATTGACGACTTTAAAAATAGAGTTTCAAAGTAAAACGTATGAAATAAAAATGGAAAACCAGATGGGAACTATTATTATGATAATGGTTAGTGTTATTATTTCACATCTTTTTCTGCTAAAAAATATTTTCACCTGCAAATAAACTGAAACAATTTATTAAAAAACGTTATAGATTAGTAATAACATCACTTTAGTGCGTTAGCTTCTTTACTGATGTTTAACTTCTGGACACAGATGAAGGTCTCCTGGAAGAAAGTCCTGTGTTTGTTTGACTTCCTGCCTGAGCTTCAAAATAAAATAAATGTAAACCAATATATGTTATAATAATATGAACAATTGAATAAACTCGATCTCAAAGGAAATAACTTGTGGTTGAAAATGTATAAATAATGAACAAATATATAATAAATAAATATATACAGCTTGAATAAATAAATAAAAAATAATTAAATGAATGAATAAATAAATGATATATATACAACATTAATAAATAATAAATGAATAAATAATAAATAAAAACATATATACACTATATATAAATATATACTTAATGAATAAATAATAGATCAATAAAAATGAATAAATAAAACACTAATATTTTGAATGGGTATGACTCACCGCCGGCCATCGCCGTCTTCCCCTCGGAGGAAACCGTCACTGCCGTCACCGCGATCACGTACTTCACTCCTGCGGGGAGAAGCTGATCAGCTGACACGATCAATAACCAATAATCATAAGCCGGTGTGGGACGGAGGGGCGGACCTTTGTCGTTGACGGGGTAGTAGTAGAAGCTGCCCGGCGTGTTCTCCACGGCCAGCCGGTACCACAGAGGGAAGTGGTCCACGGTGAACAGGTTCTCCTTGTCCACCGCTGTCAGGAACCGTCTGCAGATGTTCAATATTTATTTATTATTTATTTATGAACCGTCTGCAGATGTTCAATATTTATTTATTATTTATTTATGAATCGTCTGCAGATGTTTGATATTTATTTATTATTTATTTATGAACCGTCTGCAGATGTTCAATATTTATTTATTATTTATTTATGAACCGTCTGCAGATGTTTAATATTTATTTATTATTTATAACTTGTTTACAGGATTATTATTATTATTGTGTTAGGCATAAATAATAATAATGTCCAGGCACCATTATTAAAATGTAAAACACAAATAACAATAAACTAATACATCCCAAGATTTAAAAACATTACAAGTATTAAAATATATATTAATGTACACACATATTATAAATTACACTTGCACTTTTTTGTACATGAATAGATATACACATTTAATAATAATAATAATCTGTTCTTACTTTGCCACTCTAGTCTCCACTCCTGCGTATCTCATGATCCTCGTCAGGCCGGCACGAGTACCGAGGAACGCCGTCTCCAAGCCGGGCTCCACCCTGCGCACACCCACACACACACACACACACACACACACACACACACACACACACACACACACACACACACACACACACACACGCACACTTTTCTTCCTCAATATTGGTAACGTTTTTCTTATTCATCGAGGAGTAGAACGTGTGTATTACAATATATTCCCGCGTGTGTTTTAAGCTGTACTGTCCCTTTAAGGCTCCAGTTGTCCTCACCTGTCGTTGAGCATCAGGGCGTTCCAGTAGGCCTCCAGCGGCGCCGTCACCACGGCATCGAACAGCGTCTGCTGCAGCAGCACCTCGTCACCTAGAGAGAAGAGGACAGGAAAGGATAGGAGAGGAGAGGAAAGGAGGTTCACGCCTGAAGTTTCCTCCATTCCTTAAAGAGACAGTGTGCTCTACGAGTGAGAGTGTAGAATTACGGTGGCCTTCAAGGGTCCCTACATGGCAGGTCGGGCCCTGTTCCACGAATAAATTAATACACAAACTAAAAAACATTAATTTAATCTAGAATATAAAAGCATAAAAAACTCCAAATAAAAAAATAAAGAGCGACTATCTTCAGGAACTCAACTGAACTTCAAAGGTTCAGGTCATGAAGATGTTATTCCACCGAGGTTGAATTGTTGAATGGGTTTAAACCCTTATTTGAAGTAACATTGAATTATTTAAAGTTTATTTAAAGACTTAATTAAAGTTTATAACTGAACCTACACTCCAGGTCGGGCTCCAGGCCCAGCAGGTAGCGGATGGCGGCCTGAAGCTGAGAGTATCTACGGTGACTCGGGTCGATGTCGGTCTCACAGTACGTCCTGGGGGGGGGGGATTTAAACAAGACGTTAGTGTACTGATGGTTCAGAATGAAATGTGTCATTGGAGGTCGTGTTTCAGAAGACTTCATACCACTCGGTGGCGAGGCTGAGGTCGGGGGAGGTGAGGTCGTGCAAACCTGCAACGCATCAGATACAGATTTATAGATTTACTAAAAACACATTTTCTTTTAATATAAATAATAATAATAATAATAATAATAATAATAACAATAAAATAAAATAATAAATGAATGAATAAATAAATAAACAATAAGTAAATAAAACACTAAGTGTGATAAATAGAAAGGAAGCAAAAATAAAAGAGAAATAAATAAATAATCCAATAATAAAAATAAAAGCAATAGGAAAAAATATTATTTAGAAATGAATATATAATAACATATTAAATAAATATATAAATATGAATGTTTAAATATATTCAGAAAAAAGTAACTTATACAGTATATCTGCAAAAAATTGTCAATAAATAATAACACTTCTTTGATACCACAGTAAACAGTAAATCCATGTGTCTTTATAAATAAATAATAAATAAAGTTGTAGTTTTCTAACCAACAGCGGCTTTTGACCTCAGAGTGCAGCAATGCATTGTGGGAACCCATACCTTCCTCCACGGACACGTTTCCGATGAACATGAGGCGGCCGTGGCCTCTGGTCAGCACCATGCCGAAGCTGCAGAGACAGAGGGGCTCTGGTTAATGAGGTGTAGTGCTGCTCTCTAGTGGTCAGATCACACAGGTGCAACTGAATGGATCGACAGTGAGAAGATTCATCGGGTTGATATTAAAGTTACTAAAACCACCAAAAAAAGAAAACAAATAATATAAAAGTATATATATATGTATTAAATAAATAAAATAAAATAAATATATATATATATTAAATTAAATACAAATGTATGTATATATACACATATTAAATTGAAAATAAATATATATACAAATACAATACAAATGTATATATATTAAATTCAATAATAAATTATATACAAAACATATATATTAAAATCAATAATAACAAATACATATATATGAAAGATTAAAAAAATAAGTATATAAAATTAAATGTATAAAATATATTGGGTAATATTCTATATATATTAAAATAAATACTAAAAATATACATTAAAAAATATAAAATTAAATACAAATATGTATATCAAAAATATATTAGGTAATATTATATATATATATATATATATATATATATATATATTAAATTCAATAATAAAACAAATATATATAAAAACATTGTTTGGGGGGCAATACATTGTTTAACAACTAAGGGGCGGCCTGAAAGTTCAGACATTAACCCTTTAACTCACAGATTTACCTGAAAGGAGTCTCGTCGATGTTCGTGTAAAAATAGTCGTTGACGAGGAACAGAGGTCGCTTCTGTTGGAGGATCAATAAAGTTATTTCAATAAAGTTATGTCAATAAAGTTACATCAATAAAGTTGTATAAATGAAATACTGCAATGTAACAATGAGTACTTTAACTTTTGGAACTTTCATTATATAATGATGCTGCACCTTTGACCTCCCCCCCTGACCCCCCTGTCTCTACATGTGACCCAACGAGCTGCTGTGATTGGCTCCTGACCTTCTTGTCCACTGAAGCTCTGATGCTCTGCCGGATGAAGCCGGTCTCTCCTCTCACCATGGAGGTCCTGAGCTACAACCAAACCACACGTTCATGTACAAATACAACGTATACCACACGTTCATGTACAAATACGACGTACTACATCATAGAGAGTTTATTGATGAGGTCACCTTCTCCTCCGTGTCCTCCCACTCCACCTCAGACAGATCAACACTGTTGTAGTTCGGCTTCGGCTTCAGCTTCTTTCCATCTTTGTACTGACAGAGCACACGGTTAGTGTGTGTAAGTGTGTGTGTATGTGTTTGAGAGTGTGTGTGTTAGTGAGAGTGTGTTTGTGTGTGTGTGTGTCTGTATGTGTGTGTGTCTTTGTGTGAGTTTGTGTGTGTTTATGTGTTTATGTGTGTGTATGTGTTTGCGTGTGTGTGTGTGTGTGTGTTTCTCTCACCAGAGGTCGGAGGTCGGGGTGAGCCAGGATATATCCGTTGTTAGTGATGAGGAAGGTGTAGCCGTGAGCTCCCAGCTGGGGAGGAAGAGGAGGAGTAAGAGGAAGAAAAACATGTAGAGGCTTTTATTGTGAAATCCTTGGCGGTCTTTCCTGCTCACCATGTATCTGGGCGCCAGCTTCATCACCTCCATTAGCGGGATGTCGGTGCCCACCACCCCCAGCAGGATGCCGTGGGACAGCTAATACAAACAAAACTTTATTAAATCAGACTTCCAGACATGTGATCAATAATCTATCATGTGACAGATCAATACAGAGATCGATACAGACTGATCAATACAGACTGATCAATACAGACTGATCAATATAGTGATCAGAGTCCACCGACCGTTTCCTTCTTCTTGCTGAAGACCGGCATTGCCACCGAGGTCATGAGCAGCAGACTCTGAGCTTTGGTGGTGAACAGCTGCGATAAGGTCATCGTTAACAACAGTGATGAGGTCATCGTTAAGAACATTGATGAGGTCATCGTTAAGAGAACACAGTGATGAGGTCATCATTAAGAACACAGTGATGAGGTCATCGTTAGGAACAGTGATGAGATCATCGTTAAGAGAACGCAGTGATGAGGTCATCGTTAAGAGAACACAGTGATGAGGTCATCGTTAGGAACAGTGATGAGATCATCGTTAAGAGAACACAGTGATGAGGTCACCATTAAGAGAACACAGTGATGAGGTCATCGTTAGGAACAGTGATGAGATCATCGTTAGGAACAGTGATGAGATCATCGTTAAGAACAGTGATGAGGTCATCGTTAAGAACACAGTGATGAGGTCATCGTTAAGAGAACACAGTGATGAGGTCATCGTTAAGAACAGTGATGAGGTCATCATTAAGAAAACACTGTGATGAAGTCACCGTTAAGAACACAGAGTGATGTCATCACACTGTAAAACCTTCATGGAGCAGGTGCAATGGGTGCAGCTCTGATATCAACCTCCAGGGGGTGCTGTATACAAAGATATATATATATATATATATATATATATGTATATATATATATATATATATATATATATATATATATATATATATACACATACAAATCATAAAAACAAAAACTGATCTTTTAAAACCAGGTTCAGGGACTTAAATCCTATTCATCTAAAACTACAACTTCTTCTTCTTCTTCTTCTTCTTCTTTACCTCTTTGGTGCTGGGAAGCTGGATGGACGGAGCGCCCCAGAGGATCATGGGAGGATGAAGCAGGAAAAACAAAAACGCACAGGGAGGAATGACGATGAAGACGAAGATGATGATGAGGATGATGAAGATGACTGAAGAGGTTCCAAAATTAAAATGCAGGAACGGTTGTGTTTTTAAATGTGAGAAGGCAGCTCTGTGATTGGCCGCTCACCACAGTGTCCATGTAGGCCTCCGTCCAGATGATGTCGTGGTCGTGGTTGATGACCATCGGCCGGCTGAGAACGTGGAGGTACTCCATCACGTTCTCTTGCACGTCAGCCAGGGTGGAGATGTGTGTGTAGAACCCTGACACACACACGCACACAGACACACACATGCACACGCACACACATGCACACACACACACGCACACACACAAAGACGTAGTTTGTAAAACACACAAACACAGACACACACAGACAGACACACACATACATGCACACATACACACACAGAGACGTGCAGTTTTTCACACACACACACATATACACACACAAAGACGTATAGTTTGTAAAACACACACACACCTAAAAACAGTCAC